>JAJHSJ010000011.1:53301501-53580284 GCA_021015155.1 Magnolia officinalis
CCAAACAGGCAACCTAGGAACCCATTTCAGAACTGTTTTGGTTTAGGAGA
The DNA here is from genome assembly GCA_021015155.1 of Magnolia officinalis. Taxonomy (NCBI): domain Eukaryota; kingdom Viridiplantae; phylum Streptophyta; class Magnoliopsida; order Magnoliales; family Magnoliaceae; genus Magnolia; species Magnolia officinalis. The sequence goes on from JAJHSJ010000011.1 coordinate 53,301,552, forward strand.
ATAGTTGATCTTCTTTTGTTTACAGTTGTAAGAGTGACATACTGAGTTAGATTTTATAGCTCCTTAAGTAAATCAACAATTTTTTCAGCTAGTGGGTTCGAATCTGATTTTTTAAATTTATATAGCTGATTTTGGGTTTTTGAAAAGTTTTTGTATTTTAGAAAAAACTTGACTAGTACCTTTTCCTTTTGAGTTAGAAGTCTCTCCTTTCACAAATTGGAAGGAGTATTTTTCTGTTTAGGAGACGTGTTTTTATCATAACCCAACTCGGATCGATCGCCACATTTTCTTGATCCGGATAATAATTTTCTAATTTTGGATCACCTTGGGCATATCTCCATGTGTCCTTCAAACTCAGAAGAGAAGATACTTCATTTTTAAGTTTCTCATTTCAGATTTCAAATTTTCAATCAGGGAGGTTTTGAATTCCAGATCACACTTTGATTTTTCAAAACAATCTAAATTTAAGATTTTTCTAAAACAAGGGTTTCAAAACATTCTTTGAGCTTAAAAAACTTTTCTTTTTGAAGTTTAAGTTTGACAGCAATTTTACAACTTTCCTTATATAAGGCATTGTAAGCATCTTGAAGATCTTCATCATTTTCATGATCACTATCCAAATTTTCTTCACTTGTTGAATCATCGTGATCTGAAAATGTAAACTTGGCTAGAGTCATAAGGGCCTTAAGCTCACTGCCAGACTCGGTTTCTGAATTTTCTGATTCAGAAGAGGCTTCAGAATCAGACGATTCATCCCAAGTAGCCAACATACCCTTCCTTTTGGATCTGTCCTTTTTAGGACATTTGTTTGCTAAATGCCCATATTCTTGACAGTTGTAACATTGACTATCTTTCAAAGACTTCCAAGTTTTATACTTAGGTTTAGAACGTTTCTTTTCATTTGCCTTTTGAAAGTCGACTCTTTTCTTACTTTTGAAAATCTTATAAAACTTTTTCGCCAAAAGGGTCATATCATCTTCAGAATATTCTGAATCTGAATTTTCTTGAGTAATACCTTTAGACGACTTCAAAGCAATAGATTTACCTTTAGGAGCTTTAAAACTTAATTCATAGTTTGTAAAGAACCAACTAATTCTTCTACCCTCATATTATCCGTATCACGAAGTTCCTGGATTGCGGTTACCTTAGAATTGAACCGTTTCAGGAAGAGAGCGTAGTATTTTTGCACACACTTTACTTTCTGGGATCTTATCGCCAAGACCCCACATTGAGTTTACAATGTCATTCAATCTAGTGTAAAAGTCCATAACATTTCAGTTTCCTTCATATGAATTTCTTCAAATTTAGTGTGAGGAGTTGGACTTTAGATTTCTTGACAATTGATGTACCTTCGTGTGTCATTTCTAATATATCCCAGGCTTGCTTTGCAGTATCACAGGATATGATTTCTTTTGAACTCATCCGGTGATAGTGCGCAAGTGATTGCATTTAGTGCTTTAGCATTTGCACTACTCTCATTTTTCTGAAGTGTGGTCCATTGGAAATACGGTGTAATTTTCATATATTTTGAACCATCAACACCAGTTACTTCCATGATAGGAGGATTCCATTCAGTCACTGTGGCTTGCCACACACTTTCATCCATTGATTTGAGGAAGATCCTCATTCTGGCTTTCCAATAGGCATAGTTGGAGCCATCAAAGGGTGGAGGCCTAGTAACTGAAAGGCTATCAAAATTTTACAACTTTTTATATAGCTTAGATCGTTAGCTCAAGAAATAAATCCAAATAAAAAGCAACAAAAATGAGCTATTAGGCTCTGATACCACTTGAAAAGGCCAAGCTATATGTCCTAGAGGGGGGGTGAATAGGACTATGCCAAATTAAAATAAAATCAGCGAAAATAAAATAAACCAATAGCCTTACAATTATAAATCAATTCACAATGCTGAAATCAAATCACCTTGATAAATAAGTATTGAGAGATTGATACAAATTCAGTTCTAAGGACAACCTTACACATAATAAACAAGGGCTTATGGTAGGACAACCTTATTTCTAGAACATCTTTTGGATCAAGGACTCAATTTTAATAGAAATAAATGAATAGCAAGGAATTGAAATTAAATGTAGAAATATAGATCTAAATTATTACAACAATCCCCACACTTGCTTGAAATGTAAATAGTTACAACATTCACATCCACTTGTACATTCCACACAATTGAATGATAAAAGATATGAAAATTAAGCAAGCATTCAATCCACAAGACAAAGAGTTATAGTGGTTTGCCTGTGTGTACACCAACTGTCTTTCAACAACCACACAGAATGCTACTACTCCACTCATATATCCTCACACAGGGGATATTAGCGTTCACTATCAAATAGGTTTTCACAGGTTCACCCAAACCTTTACAATTGTGTCTTTTTCACTCGGGCTTTCACAATTCAAAAACCCCTCTTTTCTGAGTTTTCTGGCTCTCCTCAGATAACCAATACAATGAGATTTTTCTGGCTTAACCTCAACAAAACCAAAAGGAATGAAATTTTACAGAATTGTAAAATACCTGGATTCTTCTTTCGTAGCAGCAGCAGTGTAGAACCAATCGGAGTAGATGATTGAATGTCAAAGTTTAATTTCCAATACTCACTTTAATATGATTCTAAATTCTAATAGATTTTAGATTTAACTAGTTGGGTGTAGCTATATTTGATTTTGATTCCAAGAAGAAAGAATAAGGTAATTCCTCTTTTCAAATAAGATTGGAATACAGAAACAAAATCAAATTAAATAAGCTAGCAAAAAGGAATATTAAATAAGCACAACGTAGCTTAAAATAAACACAGACTTATCTCAGAGTGATCACTTGAAGTTTCTTGAATTGAATCAAGTTGAATTCACAAAACTCTGAATTTCGTGTTCAATTTATAAAAACAAAAATTGCGTCTACGACTGGTCTTAGAAACCTTCGACTGGTCGTAGCTCTAACGGATATTTGAAATATTGAGCGCGATCTTTAAAAGTCGTTCCACGACTGGTCGTGGGAAGCCTATGACTGGTCGTGGGTCACCTACGACTGGTCGTATCTCACTACGACTGGTCGTAGGACCATAGATTAGCTTGCTGGACTTTGAGTCGTAGCCCTACGACTGGTCGAGAACAAGTCAAATACACTCCTATGACCGGTCGAAGGACCTCCAGGACTGGTCGTAGGTGTACCAAAAAATTCCGAAAATCTTCAATAACTTAGGACTGGTCGTAGAATTTCTTGGACTAGTCGAACCAATGCTAGGACTGGTCGAACAGGATCTAGGACTGGTCGTAGAATAGACCAAACTTATGTAAAATAAACATTTGATTTATGTATCCAAAGTGACCTACTTATAAGGTCAACCTAAGGTTAGTCAAACCTGAAACATGTCGTATGAACATTGAACTTCAACCATTCAACGAATGTAGATATTTGAACCATATCAAGCTTGAGATCTTGAACTTGTTGTAGCTTTAATCTTGAGATCTTCATCAGCGTGAAAACTACTTCATACGTTGCTTTTGAGTCTTGAAGTCATTTCTTGAGTCTTGAAGTTGTTTCTTGAGACTTGAACTTCAACATTGTAGCTTTAAACATTGATAGGATGATGAAGTACACTTTGTATTTCTTAAGACATCCAATGTCATGAAGTGTTTATGCAGTGTCTTGAATACATATAAATCACCATACAAACACAAGACACAGATAGATGTTTTGACACAACAAAAGTTGACAACCAAAGGAGCATGAGACCATAGCACTTACACACCCCTCGGCCCCCCTGCTGCCTCCGACCACCCCAGCTCCGTCCGCACAACCCGTCGACCACCTCACTCCATCCACACACCCTAACCCCTTTCCCCCTTACTATTGTTGTTTTGTGATATTCTATTGCTTTTCTATTGCTATTACTGTTGTTGTTGCTACGACCAGCTCTTCTGCTGCAAGGTACCTCCTTCCTTGGCATGATTTACATCACTTCAGATCTATGGACAAAGACTCCCATACAGAGGCCCCACGATGTGGTTTCGATGGTACCAACTACAATCTATGGGCCATCCACTTTCAGAGTTTCCTTAAGGGTCATGGTTTGTGGAGACTAATTGATGGATCTGTTACTATCCCCACTTCCACAGATGCTAACAAAATGGCTAAGTGGGAAATAAAAAAAGAAAGAGATTAATACCTAGATTCTCGATTCGATCGATCGGTCAATTGTTGTTGGCCTCACGCCACATTGCACTGCTAAGGCAAGGTGGGAGCATCTCCAGACAATTTATCAACAGTGTAATGCGGCTCGGTTATACCGCCTGGAACAAGATCTGGTTCACCTTACTCAGGGTGACAAAAGTATTCAAGCATTCTACTTTACAATTGTTCCAATTTGGACAGAGATGGTTATGATGGATCCAAAATTTTCTCATGACTTTAAGATATTCCAAACAATGTGCGATAGTCCGCAAGTTCGATAGTTTCTTATGAAGTTGCGTCCGGAATTTGAGCATTGTAGGGCTGCTCTCTTGAACTGTAGCCCAACTCCTTCATTGAATTCGGTTATTAATGATTTATTAGCTGAGGAACAACGATTACAAGTTCTCTCTCGCACGTCCCCAACTTAGGGACCATCTGATCTGGTACTCGCTATATCCACCTCTGCACCAAACCGTGGTTCCACTCCTTTAACTTGTCGCGGCTGTAACAAAGTGGGACATGTCGTCGCTCAGTGCAAAGATTGGTGCGCTTATTGTCGAAAGACTGGTTATGGTATTCAGGACTACCGTTCACGTGCCTATGCATCCTCTTTCGGCCATAGACGTGGTGATCGATGTCGTGGCCATGGTCGTGCTTTTTCTTTCGAGCCTTCTGTTAGTGATACTGTATCTACTATTTCTGCTGAAGGACTTTTCTCACCTTTGACTCCAGCGATGCTCCAGCAGATGGTGCAGGCCCTTTCTGCGACCGGTATGTCAGGTATATCCTCATCTTCTACATGGTTCTTCGATTTGGGTGCTTCTAATCATATGACTAGTGACGTATCACATCTTCGCGACATTCGTCCTTACACTGGAAATCAGGCTATTTCTACTGCGGATGACACCAGACTACCCATTTAGTCCGTTGGTTCATTGACTTTCTCTCCTTCTGCCCATCGCCAGTTCACCCTTCATGATATGTTTCATATCCCTAACCTCTCCTCAAATTTAATTTCTGTTGGTCAACTTACATCCAATGACTGCTTAGTCATAGTTCTTCCAAACTATTGTTTTGTGCAGGATCTGACAAAGAGGAAGGTACTTGAGAAGGGTAGGTGACACGGTCGTCTGTACGTACTGGACTTTGACCCATCTGTTACTCCGACTCGTTGTTTTTTTCTCCATCTTCATCAGATATTTGTTCGGCAAATAAAATGTGGAAACTCTGACACTTTCGCCTGGGTCATCCACATTCAGATCGGTTGATTCAGTTATTTTCTTCTGGCATGTTAGGGAATATTTCTCTTAATAAAAGTAATTTGGATTATTCTTATTCTTCCTGTTGTCTTTCAAAAAGTAAGTGTATTTTCTTTCCTCTAAGTACTACAAAATCATCATCTATGTTTAAACTAGTGCGTATGGATGTCTGGGGTCCTTCACCAATTATGTCTCTCTCTGGATTATGATACTATATTATATTCATTGATGATTTCACACGTTACACCCGAATTTACTTTCTGCACTCTAAGTCACAGGTTTTTTAAAAATTCAAGATATTTCACTTTATAGTGGAAACTTATTTCAGGTAAAAATTCAAACTCTCCACTCTGACTCAGGAGGAGAATATCTCTCAACAAATTTCCGTACATATCTTAAGGGTCATGGGATTATTCATCAGACCACATGTTCTGATACTCCACAACAAAATGGGGTGCCTGAACGAAAAAATCATCATATTGTTGAAACTTCCAACACCCTGATGACAGCTATGAGTGCTCATCGTTCTTTCTGGGCGGAAGCTATGTTGCATTCAATCTACTTGATTAACCGGATGCCAACTAAAGTTTTGAACAGTAAATCTCTCTACTTTGTTCTCACCGGCTTACTTCCTACATATTCCACATTTCGTGTTTTTGGTTGTGTATATTATGTTCACCTAGCATCACGTGAACGTAACAAACTCTCCCCAAAATCAGTTAAATGTATGTACTTGGGATTTGGAAAAACTCATAAGGATTTTTTATGCTATGATCCGGCCTCTCGTAGTGTTTGGGTATCACGACATGATGTTTTTCTTGAGTATATTGTCTTTTATTCATCCGTTTCTCCTCCGCACGCACCAAACTCTCCTGGTCTTACCGCTTTTCCTGACATTCTTTTTGCCTCGAGTACTCTCCCTTGTCCGTTGCAGGTTTACTTACAACGACCACGTACAGATCCACCACCTATTACTCTCCCTACTGTACCAGTTGCCGATCCAGAACCCACTACGTTGTTCCGCTCATGTATATCGACAACCTGATCATTGATATAATCTATGTCTACCATGAATGTTACTCTGGATTCTGTATCTATTCCTACTTCATACCCTTAGGCAGTCACTCATGATTGTTAGAAGAAGGTTATGGCAAAAGAACTTGAAGCATTGGATGATAATCATAAGTGAGACATTGTTACTCGACCCACTGACCAACAATTAATTGATAGTAAATGGATTTATTATGTAAAACTCAAGTCTAATAGATCATTGGATCGATACAAGGCTCGGCTTGTCGCTTAGGGATACAAATAGGAACATGGAATTGATTATGATGAGACATTCGCTCCTGTGGCCAAGATGAAAATTGTTCATATTCTTCTGGCAATATCATCCGTTCGTTCTTGGCCACTCGCTCAGATGGATATGAAAAAATATTTTTCTTCATGGAGACCTCCAATGAATAATATATTTGAAATCTCTTCCTGTCTCTTTAATCCCTGCCAATAAAGTATGTCGCCTAAAGAAAGCTCTGTACGGCCTCAAATAGGCACCTCGATCATGGTTCCAATGCTTTCACAATGTTGTTACGGGTGCTGGCTTTACTCAAAGTGGTCATGACCCATTTTTATTTTTGCGCACCACTAATCGCGACATTGTCAGTGTTCTCGTATATGTTGACGACCTACTCTTGACTAGTAGCGATGCTACTGGCATCTCGACATTAAAGGAAGTTCTGAAATTATCTTTTAAGATGAGGACCTCAGCCATCTAACATACTTTCTTGGGCTTGAATTTTCACTTTCTAAACGTGAGATCCTGGTCAGCTAGCGTAAATATACCAGGATCTTATCGCCTTAGCCTCATTGACGGATCAGAAGATATTTCAAACTCCCTTAAAACTTAACGTTCAATATGGTCGTGACGATGGTGATCTCCTTGCGCAGCCCACATTATACTGCCGTTTGGTTGGGAGTCTGGTTTACTTAACAATTACTCACCCTGATATTACCTATGCTGTTCAAGTAGTCTTCCAGTTTGTTTCTGCTCCTCGGACTTTTTATATGACCGCGGTGTTGCGCATCCGACGGTACCTACATAGAACTCTAGATCGATCACTGTTCTTCTCCTCCACCGCAACTCTGGACCTTCGTGCTTATTCGGATACCGACTGGGCCTGTTGCACTCTCACACAAAGATTTACCACTGGCTACTGTGTTTTTTTAGGCACTTCTCTCATCTCTTCGAAGTGTAAGAAGCAGGCCACTGTTTCCAAATCAAGCACAGAAGCCGAGTATCAAGCGATGTAAGTTGCTTATAGTGAGCTTGTTTGGTTACATGGACTTCTTTCCGACTTGATCATTCATCTACAGAATCCTACTCCACTCCATGTCAATAATCTAAGTGCCATTTAGATTGCCTCTAACCCTATTTTCCATGAACGGACAAAGCATATTGAAGTTGACTGTCGCTTCATCCGAGAGAAGTTTCAGTATGGGCTCATTTCTCTTCCTCATGTCGCATCCCATCATCAGATTGCAGACATTCTCACGATGTCTCTCACTCCTACACGTCACTCATTTCTAGTTGGCAAACTATTACTTGTCAATTACCAGTATTAGTTTGAGGGGGATGTTAGACAGGCCACATGCCTTGTATAGCTACTTTCCATAGATAGATGATGTATAGCTAATTTCCATAGATAGATGATGTATAGCTAATTTCCATAGCTAGATGATTCTGTTTTTTTTTTTTTTTTTATCATTTACCTTATATAGATGACTGTAGATCTCTATATATTCAACCCTTTAGGGTTATCTCTAATAGAAGAAACCAAAGGAGGATTGTCTTCTCTTTGTTTACATATTGTCTTCTCTTCGTTTTCATTCGTCACCACATCTCTCTAGGATGAGAGAGAGAGAGAGAGAGAGAGAGAGAGAGAGAGAGAGAGAGAAGACATCTTAGCCAATTACAATTCTTAACATAAGAAACGGTATGGTGCTGCACGATTACTCTAATAGGTGTGACCACCTCACTTCTGTGGGCTCCACCTTAGGCCTCACTAGTTTAATCCAAATTGTCCACATCCATGCTCGATTACCAGATGTCATGAATGGCCCAATGTTTTCAACAACTATGGCATAAAACTAAGTTGTCATGTTCATCTATGCAAAAGTAGTACTTAAAGTGCAAGTGCAAGTAATAAATAAATAAAGCTAAATGTAACAAAATTACCAACCTCATAGGGTGGATGCTCAAAGGTCCTAATCCATCTATCATTGATTATCTGTAGCACTAATAAATGCGAGTTGGGGGATGAAGCTCATATCCCATCTCTCATCAATCTCATAAGCTTGTACATGGACTCCATTGAAGGTCATGTGTCCACGTCTCATTATCTATGGCCCTAAGGACCTTGTAAATCGATCATAGGATGACAAGGATATCATAGACTCTATCCCATAAGTAAGCACTAAGAACCATCCCTGCAACCCTTCATGCACTCTAGATCTGTATCTGATTCTACTCAAAATATCTCTTAGAACTGAACAAATCATAAGCTATACTCTATACTTGCACAAGGCATCAAGTGCGATAAATTAGTCCATGGCGAATCATGTCGTATCTGGTCTAATGATATTTTCCTGATAACACTTGTGCATTACAGCTAACAATCATGAGTAATTATATATAAAGTTCGTCAACCTCCTCACCATTTCAATGGTGTGCCTGACCATCTCTCTTTGACTTATCATCATGAGCATCAGATTAATGCATTAAGCCACGCATGGGTCCAATAGGTATTGTACTTCTTCATTAATTTCTTTCCTAACTTGACGAACGCATTATCATTGTCCATCATATCATAACTTGAACCACATTCTTTAACTCCACCTCTCTAATCACATCCTTTAAAAGATTGTATATATAGAAGTGATCCTTTATGTGGGTGGATGCATTAGCTTCTTGGGTCCCATCCACCCATTGTACATAACCATTATCTTGTATATCTCATAATTCGGCTTGACTTCATGTACCCAAGTCTTCCTCATACTCGTGATTAAGGTAGATCCCCAACATCTCCTTTGGTATCAAAGGTTTCACACCTATTCCAACACATTGCACCATGTTGGTCAATTATGAAAATGAGGGTTAGCTGCCGCATTTGTTGGTATGTTGCTGGAAATGAACCTCTTTGATGTACATCATGAATCATATGAGCCTACGTACCTTTGATGTGGATCATCCATTGTGAGGGGCTACCTTCGATTTGGACCGTTCATCATAAGGGTCCACCATTGATGTAGATGGTTTAGAATGCAAGGCCCACCTGGGTCCAACTTTGATGAGAGTCATCCATCATGCAGGCATAGCTTTCTTGTTGTTTGTCCATCATACGTGGCCCTTGATGTGAGTCGTCCATCATGCAGGCATAGCTTTCTTGTTGTTTGTCCATCATGCGTGGTCCACCATTCATCACGTAGGACCCAAGTTGATGTTGACTGTCCATCATGCAATGGCCACCATTAATGTGGGTTGTCCTTAATCTGAGTCCACCTTTAATGTCCACCGTCCATCATATGCGGGGCTCACCATGGGTCTACTTTGATATGGATTGTCCATCAAGAGGAGGCAACCTTGATGTTGGTCGCCCATCATGTGGGACCCACCTTTTATGTAGTCCATGCATTAGACGATCTCCACTGTCCATCATGCGGAGCCCACCTTTGATGTGGCCCATCCATTCTATGGGCCCAGCCATCAATCTCGTGAGGCCTACTATCAATGCAACTCATCACTATGTTAACCCACTTTGGATGTGGACCATCCATCATGCGAGGTCCACATGGAACCATACTGATGTTGACGGTCCATCATATGTCGCCCACCTTTGATTTGGGCTATCAATCATCCGGGCCCACCTTTAGTGTCCACCGTCCATCATAGTAAGGGCCCACTTTGATATTGACCGTCCATCACATTGTGTCCACCTTTAACGTGGGTTGACCATCATGTAGGGCTCACCTTTGACGTGGGCCGTACTTCAATTGGTACCCACCTTTGATGTATGTCGTTTATCACGTGATATCGACGTGTACATATAGTATGCTAGTGATGGGTACGGTATGGAATCGGATTGCGTACTGAGTAACTCAGTTGGCTCTTATCGTACTCAGTTGGGCCCACTGTGAAAATAAGTGGTTTATCCACACCGTCCATACGTTTTTTCAGCTCATTCAAGGGGTTAAGCCCAAAGTTGAAGCATATCCAACTCTCATGTGGATCATACCACAGGAAACAGTGGGAACAATGATTTTCACCGTTGAAACCTTCCTAGGCCCTACAGTGATGACTATTTGTCATCCAAGCTGTTAATAATATCACAAAGGCATGGATGAAGGGAAAAAAACAAATATAAGCTTAATACAAAAATTCTGTGACATCAAGAATTTTGCAACGGTATAAGTTCAATTCACACTGTTTCATGTGGTGTGGGGCATTTGAGTTTTGTATATCCTTCAATTTTGGACCCATGTCATAAAATTATCTAATAAAATAGATGGACGGAGTGGATAAAATACATAGATCATGGTGAACCCCACAGAGTTTACTCAGTACGCTTAGCATACTGAATCACTCAGTAGTAAGAAATTTCCGACTGTACGACCCATTTATGGCCCGAGACGAAGCCCACCTCATTTTACCCTTCAAAAATAGCCCCAGCTATACGGACGCCTTCCCAGAGGTCGAAAATGCCCCTGCTTTTTCCTTCAAGCGGATCGGCTGGTGCTCGAAGACGAGCGCTGACGCTCCTCGAAACTCCGAGTTATACGAACGGTTCAAAAGATATCAAAGTTACATGGCCCCACAGTTACGTATTTATTATATCCACAACGTTCATCCATATTTCGAGATCATTTCGGAGCATTATCAAAAGAAAAAATCATATCCAAAGATCAAGTGGACCACACCACAAAGAGCAGCGGGAAAATTGATTTTCACCGTTAAAAATTTTGTAGGACCCACCATAACATTTATTTTCCATCCAATCTATTCATAAGGTCACAAAGACCAGGATGAAGAGGAAAAACAAGTTTCATAATGATTCAAAACTTCTGTGACCCCTAATTAAAAGGGTTTCAATGGTAGACGTTCAATCCTCCACAGCCTTTAACAGTGTGGTCCACTTGATAGCTATATCTGTCTTATTTTTAGTATCAAGTCTTAACACGAGTTTGCTAAAAAGATGGACGGTTTGGATATAACACATACCTCATAATAGGACCAAAAAGAGCAGTGGGGATCAAAACAGCAAAAAATAAAATAATAATAATAATAAATTTAAAAAACTAGGAATCTGTGGCTACAGGGCTTTCTATGGCTATGGATAATAACCGTAGCCACATCCCTCACCCCTGCCATTTCAATATCTCCTTTCATATGTATCGAAGGTCTTTCGATTAATTGAAAAAGGTCCGGAACTATCAAGCAAGTTTGCGTCAAAATTCCTGCAAATTTCAATTAATTGAAAGACGTTCGATTAATTGAAAAAGGTTTTTTACCTTTAGCTACGGATTATAATCGTAGCCATAACTGTAGTATGTGCCAATTTATGAATTTTTTATTTTTTATTTTTTATTTTTTTACATGGAGAACTTCATTCTACTTACAATTTTTTCTAATACATATTTACATAAATATGTATATATAAGCATATAAAAAAAATTTCTCTTTTTTTTTTCATTTCTTTTTTTATTCATTTAACAACAATATCTTCTAAACCAAAATTAGTTACTTAACGAACCTTATATGATTTTGGGGTAGGAGAAGCTACTTTAGCCAACCAACCTGGTTATTTTTCAAGATTCCATCAAATCGATGGTTGAAAATCCATTTCATTCACTTCACGGTCAATTTCAATCAGTTCGCGGTCAATTTCGCTCATTTCATTTACTTCATGGTCAATTCGCTTCACTTCACGGTCATTCCCGGCAATTCCATGTTGATTCACGGTCATTTCCACGCATTTCACGGTCAATTCCCTTCACTTCACGGTCATTTCCACGCATTTCACGGTCAATTCGCTTCACATCAAGGTCATTTCCATGCATTTCATGGTCATTCCCGGCGATTCCGTGTTGATTCACGGTCATTTCAACGCATTTCACGGTCAATTCCTTTCACTTCACGGTTATTTCCACACATTTCACGGTCATTTTCAAGCATTTCATGCTCATTCCCGGCGATTTCGTGTTGATTCACAATTATTTCAACACATTTCACGGTCAATTCCTTTCACTTCACGGTCATTTCCACGCATTTCACAGTCAATTTGCTTCACTTCACGGTCATTCCCGGCAATTCAATGTTGATTCACGGTCATTTCCACGCATTTCACGGTCAATTCCCTTCACTTCACGGTCATTTCCACGCATTTCACGGTCAATTCGCTTCACTTCACGCCCATTTCCATGCATTTCACGGTCATTTCCGACGATTCCGTGTTCATTCATGATCAGGGTCAAATATTGCATATCAGACCCCAGTAATTGCATAAATTTACGTACATGATAAGGCTTAATGAGGTGTATTAATTGTGTTTCTGTCACAAGATGAAATCAGGAGTGTTAATTGAAAATTGATGTTAACGGCATGGATTTCATGATCCAAATTCTCCAGAGCACGGGATAGACTCCAGAGAACCAATAACGAAGATTTCACACGCCTGGGATCTGAGGAAAGCAAGTCAAAGGAGCCTGAAACTGGTGCAAAATGCAAGATCACATGGTTCCTGCCATCCGATCAACTCGAAACTTCATACATGAGATAAGGGAAATAAATTAACCGTACATATCAAGTTTCAGCTCATGGATCACTACGGAAGTACCCCAACTGACAAATCAGTCCACAAACCATCGATTCTGGGCCCACCTGATATCTGGAATTGGCTCAATTTTGGATTCAACACCTAGAATAATATGAGAAAAGAGATGGACCGAGAGGATGTCTCACATGCATCACGGTGGGACCCACATGTACATGTGGGAGAACACAGACTGTGTACTCCCGCACCGCACCGACCGACCGCCCGGTCAACAACGGGCGCTGACCCGCGCCATCGTCTTCTCCTTCTCTGTTTCAAACAGCGGACGCAGGTGCGTACGCCGATTTCAGTTGTGGGCCCCACACGTCCCTCAAATCACTAATCCAGACCGTCCATTTGGTTCCTAAGGTGGACCTTACCATATCCTAGGTGGAGGTATTTTATAAGACAGAGAATTTTGGTTCTTTAACCTTTCAAACGCAGGTTGAACGGTGGAACAGAAACATTCTGTGGGCCACACAAAAATAAAGAAAAACCATGGGGTTTCTACCGAAATTTCTATAGAATTTCGGTGGACGGAGTGGATTTCCCAAAAAAACATCACAGTGGGCCCCACCATTTCCGCAGAAAATCCACGTCCCCTGCTTCTGCGTCAGCGTAACCGGCCGTTGGCCCTTTTTGCGAAGGGCTGTGAGCCCCACACGTCGCCCGTACGACTGATCCGAGCCGTTCATCGTGTAGAGGGCTGCGAGCACTACAAACCCATGCTGATATTCCACTCCCATGCGTACACACATGCATGATACAGAGGCCACAAAAGGGCTGCCCTGCAACGTTCAAAACTGATCTCTTCGTGTTTTCTTCTCTGGGCCGCGTTAATGGACGTTCAAAATCACCCATTCTTGACTGAAATTTCGTCCTGAATCTAATGGACGGGGTGGATTTTTCAGAAAACACTTCGGTGGGGCCCACCGATCATGGCTGCAAAAATTTTCATTCCATGTCCTGCTACAACTCTGCCACTGATCTAGCTTTCCAGCAACTATAAAATGGAGTCTTGGACATGGGAAAAACATTCAGAACCAGGGAGGAGCTCCAGATCTACAGCAAGGGAGAGAAGAAAGAGAAGAGAGAGAAGAAAGAAGAGAGAGAGAAATTGGTTTGATTTTCCTTTTATGATTTTTTATCTTTATTTTTCCATTTGTTTAATGGATTTTATGGGTAACTAATCTCTCAGCTAGGGCTGAGATGAAACCCCTAATTTGAACCTCCATTGTTCTATGTTAATTTTACTTCAATTAGATTGATTTGTTTCTTCCCCTAGTGTGCTTGATTGTTTTAAATTCTATACTTCTCCATCTATGAACTTTGATCAGAGTCTATGGATGGATGTGGTCTGGATGCTTATTCTAGGTGCTTGTATCTGATCATGAACAGGTTCCTGTAGAGGAAGAAACAGGGTGCTTTACTAAACTGCATATTCCATATGCCCGATTTGGACATGGGATATGTTATTCATAGCATTGCTTGAAGGAATTAGACAATATGTATGCCCGATTAAGGACACAGATTGTGCTTTCTCTAGATAAGTTGATCAATCTAATTTAAGGTAAATTAACAGACAAAACAATGGTTAGGATAATTAGGGGTGGATTCGAAAGTCCTAGTGCTCTCTCTGATTGAATTTTCTTCCTTATTCTCAATAGTTATTTTCCATAAATTTGTGTTAGTAATTCGCTACATTATTTGTTGAATTAATTAAGAAAAATCGTGAATTTGACTTGTGACGACCAGTCCTCGTGGGATTCGACCTCGATCTTACCGAGTTTATTACTACATCACAACCCTATACTTGGGGAGTGAACAATTCACGGTCAATTCGACGCACTTCACGGTCAATTCACTTCACTTCACGAACATTTCCACGCACTTCGCGGTCAATTCACTTCACTTCAACGTCATTTCCATGCATTTCACGGCCATTCTTGGTGATTCCGTGTTCATTCACGGTCAATTCGACGCACTTCACGGTCAATTCACTTCACTTCATGGCCATTTCCACGCACTTCGCGGTCAATTCACTTAACTTCACCGTCATTTCCATGCATTTCACGGTCATTCCCGGCAATTCCCTGTTCATTCACGGTCAATTCGACGCACTTCACAGTCAATTTCCTTCACTTCACGGCCATTTCCATGCACTTCGCGGTCAATTCACTTCACTTCACCGTCATTTTCATGCATTTCATGGTCATTCCCAGCGATTCCATGTTTATTCACGGTTAATACGACGCACTTCACGGTCAATTCACTTCACTTCACGACCATTTCCACGCACTTTGCGGTCAATTCACTTTACTTTACCGTCATTTCCATGCATTTCACGGTCATTCCCGGCGATTCCGTTTTCATTCATGGTCAATTCGACGCACTTCACGGTCAATTCACTTCACTTCATGGCCATTTCCACGTACTTCGCGGTCAATTCACTTCACTTCACTGTCATTTCCATGCATTTCATGGTCATTCTCGGCGATTCCGTGTTCATTCACGGTCAATACGACGCACTTCACGACCATTTTCACGCACTTCGTAGACAATTCACTTCACTTCACCGTCATTTCCATGCATTTCACGGTCATTCCCGGCGATTCTGTGTTCATTCACGGTCAATTCGACGCACTTCACGGTCAATTCACTTCACTTCACGGCCATTTCCACGCACTTCGCGGTCAATTCACTTCACTTCACCATCATTTCCATGCATTTCATGGTCATTCCCGGCGATTCCATGTTCATTCACGGTCAATACGACGCACTTCACGGTCAATTCACTTCACTTCACGGCCATTTCCACGCACTTCGCGGTCAATTCACTTCACTTCACCGTCATTTCCAAGCATTTTACGGTCATCCCGGTGATTCCGTGTTCATTCACGGTCAATTCGACACACTTCATGGTCAATTCACTTCACTTCATGGACATTTCCACGCACTTCGCGGTCAATTCACTTCACTTCATTGTCATTTCCATGCATTTCACGGCCATTCCCGGCGATTCCGTGTTCATTCACGGTCAATTCGACTCACTTCACAGTCAATTCACTTCACTCCACAGCCATTTCCACGCACTTGACGGTCAATTCACCGTGAATGGCCATGAAGTGCGTCGAATTGACCGTGAATGAACATGGAATCGTCAGGAACGACCGTGAAATGCATGGAAATGGCCATAAAGTAAAGTGAATTGACCATGAAGTGCATCGAATTGACCGTGAATGAATATGGAATCACTGAGAATGACCGTGAAATGCATGGAAATGACGGTGAAGTGAAGGGAATTGACCGCGAAGTACGTGGAAATGGCCGTGAACTGAAGTAAATTGACCGTGAAGTGCATCGAATGGACCGTGAATGAACATGGAATCACCGGGAATGACCATGAAATGCATGGAAATGACGGTGAAGTGAAGGGAATTGACCGCGAAGTGTGTGGAAATGGCTGTGAAGTGAAGTGAATTGACCGTGAAGTGCATCGAATTGACCATGAATGAACACGGAATCACCGGGAATGACCGTGAAATGCATGGAAATGATGGTGAAGTGAAGGGAATTGACCGCGAAGTGCGTAGAAATGGCTGTGAAGTGAAGTGAATTGACCGTGAAGTGCGTCGAATTGATCATGAATGAATACGGAATCGCCGGGAATGACCGTGAAATGCATGGAAATGATGGTGAAGTGAAGGGAATTGACCGCGAAGTGTGTGGAAATGGCCGTGAAGTGAAGTGAATTGACCGTGACGTACGTCGAATTGACCGTGAATGAACACAGAATTGCCGGGAATGACCGTTAAATGCATGGAAATGATGGTGAAGTGAATTGAATTGACCACGAAGAGCATGGAAATGGCCGTGAAGTGAAGTGAATTGACTTGAAGTGCGTCGAATTGACCATGAATGAACACGGAATCGCCGGGAATGACCGTGAAATGCATGGAAATGACAGTAAAGTTAAGGGAATTGACCGCGAAGTACGTGGAAATGGTTGTGAAGTGAAGTGAATTGGCCGTGAAGTGCGTCGAATTGACCGTGAGTGAACACGAAATCGCCGGGAATGACCGTGAAATGCATGAAAATGATGGTGAAGTGAAGTGAATTGACCACGAAGTGCATGTAAATGGTCATGAAGTGAAGTGAATTGACTGTGAAGTGCGTCGAATTGACCGTGAATGAACACGAAATCGCTGGGAATGACCGTGAAATGCATGGAAATGACAGTGAAGTGAAGGGAATTGATCGCGAAGTGCGTAGAAATGGCCGTGAAGTGAAGTGAATTGATCGTGAAGTGCGTCGAATTGATCGTGAATGAACACGGAATCACCGGGAATGACCATGAAATGCATGGAAATGATGGTGAAGTGAAGTGAATTGACCGCGAAGTGCATGGAAATGGCCGTGAAGTGAAGTGAATTGACCGTGAAGTGAGTCGAATTGACCGTGAAGTGCATGGAAATGACGGTGAATTGAAGGGAATTGACCGCGAAGTCCGTGGAAATGGCCGTGAAGTGAAGTGAATTGACCGTGAAGTGCGTCGAATTAACCGTGACTGAACACAGAATCGCCGGGAATGACCGTGAAATGCATGGAAATGATGGTGAAGTGAAGTGAATTGACTGTGAAGTGCATGGAAATGGCCGTGAAGTGAAGTGAATTGACCGTGAAGTGGGTCGAATTGACCGTGAATGAACACGGAATTGCCGGGAATGACCGTGAAATGCATGGAAATGACCGTGAAGTGAAGGGAATTGACTGTGAAGTGCATGAAAATGACCGTGAAGTGAAGAGAATTGACCGTGAAGTGCATGGAAGTGACCGTGAATCAACACGGAATTGCTGGGAATGACCGTGAAATGCATGAAAATGACCGTGAAGTGCTTAGAAATGACTGAAAACTAATTGAAATTGTCCGCGAAGTGAATGAAATAGATTTTCGACCATCGACCTGATGGAATCTTGGAAAATAACAAGGTTAGTTGGCTAAAGTATCTTCTCTACCCCAAAATCATATATGGTATGTCAAATAACTAATTTTGGTTTAGAAGATATTCTTGTTAAATGAATAAAGAAAGAAATGAAAAAAAGTGGGAAAAAAAAATTTATATGCTTATATATAAATATTTATATAAATATATATTAGAGAAAATTGTTGGTAGAATAAAGTTCTCCATGTAAAAAATAAAATTAAAAAATTTTGCATAGACTTTTACGGACTACAGCTATAGCTACGGCTATAATTCGTAGCTATAGCTTCGATACATATCAAATACACTTCGATATGTATTGAAAATTGCTGGATTTTTATGTAAACTCATTGGACATTTCTGGACCTTTTTCGATCATATCGAAATACCTTCAATACATCGAAGTACATATTGAAAGGCCTTCAATACATAGCAAAGGACATATTAAAAAAGCATGGGCTGCGGTTATAGCTACGGTTATTATCCGTTGCCATAGGTTACAGCTTCTTTTTTTCCCTCTTGTAATCCCCACCGCCTTTGTGGGTCATTTTATGAGGTACGTGTTATATCCAAACCGTCCATCTATTTGGCGAACTCGTATTATGTCTTGAGACGAAAAATAAGACAGATTTAGCTATCAAGTGGACTACACTGTAAAAGGCAGTGGAGGATTGAACGTCTACCATTGAAACCCTTTGAGGGGGTCGCAGAAGTTTTGGATCATTATGAAATTTGTTTTTCCTCTTCATCCAGGTCTTTGTGACCTTATGAATAGATTGGATGGAAAATAAATGTTATGGTTGTCCCTACAAAAGTTTCAACGGTGAAAATCAATTTTCTGCTGCTCTTTGTGGTTTGGTCCAGTTGATCTTTGGGTATGATATATATATATATATATTTTTTTCCGATAATGCTCCGAAATGATCTCGAAATATGGATGAACGTTGTGGATATGATAAATACATAACCGTGGGCGCATGTAACTTTGATATCTTTTGAACCGTTCGTGCAACTCGGAGTTGGAGGAGAGTCAGCGGCCGATCCTCTTGCGGAAGGAAAAGCAGGGGCATTTTCGACCTTTGGGAAGGCGTCCGTACAGCTGAGGCTTATTCTTGGAAGGTAAAATGAGGTGGGCTTCGTCTCGGAAATGGGCCATTTACAGTCGGAAATTTCTCCTCAGTACGCGATCCGCTTCCGTATGCTATGCTCCACATGTATACTGGCCTCCACATATGCTGGCCACGTGTCTATGGCCATACATATACAATTAGACATACATGCACATAGAGAAGATAAAGTGGGAAACGGATTGGCTACTCCCCTGCCACCAGCGAATGGCTGGTGGTCGGTGCCTCTAAGACCCACCATGTTGTATGTGTTTAATCCATGCCGTTTGTCTATTTTTCTAGATCATTTTATGTTTTGAGATAAAAAATGAGATATATCGCAATCTCCAGTGGACCACATTACAGGAAACAGTGTTGAATGAGCATGGACCATTAAAAACATTTTGGGGACCATTAAAGTTTTGGATCAAGCTGATCTTTGCTTTTTCCCTTCATCTGGGTCTGTATGACCTCATCAACAGATTGAAAGTCAAATAAAAAGTAGAGTGGGCATTAGGAGGATTTTAATGGTGGAAATCCAATTACTATTGTTTCCTGTGGTGTGGTCCACCTGAGATTTATATCCCTCTCATTTTTGGGATCAATCCTAAAATGATCTCTAAAAATGGATGAACGGAATGGATGAAACACATACATCATGGTGGGGCCCACAGAGCACCGGGCCGGTGGCAGGGGAGTAGCCAATCCGTTTCCAATACAGTGAGCCCATGTATACAGTATACAGTGGACGTAGTATACAATGGGTCATAAATGCACGATGATCTATATCATCAACCATGGGTCTAGCCACCTGAAGAAAAGGTAGGTGGGAATGCCGTAGCCGCATCGCAATTCTCCCTCCATTGAATTTTTTTAAAAAAAAAATAGACCATTGCCTGGAATATGTTTGTCAGTATTGGGACGCGGATTTCCCGCGAAAGCCTTTCCAGGAAGTTCCTGTATCGGGATGCTGGATGGGGTCCACCGTAATGTTTGTGATAAATCCGTTCTGTTCATCCGTCTTCCGAGATCATTTTAGAAGATACTACAGAAAATGATGTGGATTCAAGACCCAAGTGGGCCACACGAGAGGGAAAACTAGGGAAAGAGTTTTCTACCATTGAAACCATCCAAGGCTCCACCTTGATTTTTATGCCATCCAAACAGTTTATAAGCTTTCGTAGTGAAATCCCCGTCCGTCAGTATTGCATAGTGAAACATGCCTTTCTTATCAAGGTGTACATCGGGCCTAACCAAGTCGAATTGGGCTCAACCCGGCCTAGCCCAGTCACTAGCCAAACCCAGCTCGAATCTGGACCGGCTCGGTCACCGGGCGAATATGTCCAGCCTGAACTCGGCCCGGTCAGCAATCGGGCGAGTTCAAGTCAAGTTAGGGCCACTTTCGGACCTTATAGCAAGTTCATGGGTTGGGTGGCGTTCTCACTTCTCTGTCTCAAATAGTTAAGGTAAAGATTTAGGATATATATGTAAATGGCCGAGTCGGGCCGAACTGGGACCTGTTCGAATTCGGGCTGAACTCAATTTCGAGCTGAAGAAAATAACCCGTCCCGGACCGAACTCAGTTCCGGGTCGGGCTAAGTCGAGCTTTTTCGAGCCGAGTCGAGCAAGTTAACCGGGCTAGCCAGTTTGTGTACAGCCCTACTTATCATGTTTCAGATTACAGCTGTAATGCTATTATAACAAATACACCCATTCAAACGATCCATGTACTATTTAAAGTAATTGAGGGTTTTAAATCCCCTTAACAACGGTATTTCAAATCCACAGTGAGAGCTTGGATTACCCTTAAAATCATTTCAATAGTTGCAGGTGTAATATGTGTGTCACTATATTATCATTCTATTTGGCACATGGTTTAATGAGAGCTTGGTTTACCCTTAAAATCATTTCAATAGTTGCAAGTGTAATATGTGTGTCCCTATATATCATTCTATTTGGCACATGGTTTACTAATGATGTTCAGCACCATCCAAACATTGCCACTCAAACATGATCGTGTGCTTGTGGCCCATCCGAGACTTGGAATTTCATCATTTTTGGGGAAAGCATATATTTCAGCGGGCTTATTACAACCATTATGTCAAAATTACATATCTCACTAATTAGAGATATTAAAGTTGATTTAGTAATTAAATTCAAACCCGCATATCCACTTTTTGATTAAAGTTGATTCACAATCTAAGATGCCAAACACACTGGGAGAATTTCAAATCCAGGGTTTCACATCCAGGGGGTTCCGAATCCACGCTCCCAAACAGGCCTTAAGTCATGTAAATTAGTGCTTGCTATTCATCTTTTTATTTTTGCAGATTTGGTGGCTAAAATGCTGGGGTCTTAGGCTCCTATATATGGATCCATGCAAGAGCTCTACTCTAGGTAGCTTTGCTTATTCTCTGCACCTAGCTTGTGAATCGACAGGTTCTTCGCCTCTGCACCTAGCTCGTGAATAAACAGGTTCCTTCACTGCTATCGGTGGATCTGCTATCAACGGGGTCAACCATAGAATCAAAACAAAAGATTTGATGATTCAGAAGCCGATATTGTGGTCAATTCACTAAATTCCCTGGCCCTGCTCCTAAGTGACCCACCTAAGAAAAAAAGTGACATGATCAAGGGTTCAAAATAGTCTAGATTGTGTTGAATGAAATTCATCACGAGAATTTTCAAATCGTCCATTCTTTTATATAACAACGGCTAATTGGGTTAATAGGGCAGGCTGGGCCATTTATCATTAGCCCTAGCCCAACTTAGACAGAACAAAAGATCTAGAATTGAAAGCCCTAGGGGCTCATGCTCGGACCTTTGTCACCCTAAGCCTGAGCACTGTAACATTCCTCCACTTTTTATTTTATCTGAGCCCCGAAGGCTCGTGCACACGTGTGAGATCGAAACCGTCCATCGGTGGGGCCCACGTGTAGACTGCAGTGTACCAAATGGAAACGTGCCGCCAATAAAAACAATGGGCTGATGAGTGGACTGACGTAATTTTTGGGCCATCGCATCTGGACCGCACATGCACTAGCGTGCACATGGGCTGTGGGCTATAGACGTGTGGGCGTAGCAAACCTAAAGGTCAGTTTGGGCGGTGGGATTAGAAGGGATTAGGATAGTGACGTGACAGGAGAGACGGTGAACAGTTTCAGCTCGGACGCGGATTTCCTGTAAAAGCCTTTCGCGTGGGAACTAGGTGGGGCCCACCGTTATGTTTGTGAGAAATCCACCCTGTCCATCCGTTTTGTGAGCTCATTTTAGTATGTGAAATAAAATGATCAGGATCTAAGATTCAAGTGGGACACACGAGAAGAAACAGTGAGGATTGAGCAACCACCGTTGAAACATTCGCTAGGCCACAAAAGTTTTGTATCAGACTACGCTTTTTTTTTTTTTTTTTTTGTTTTCAGTTCATGCCAGTGGAAATGACCTTATTAACGGTTTGGATGTAATATATAAAGATGAAGGTGCAGCCCAGGAAGGTTTCAATGGTAGGAATTTCTTTCCCCAGTTTTCCCACTTGTGTAGCCCACTTGATTCTTGGATCCGGCATATTTTTTATTGCACGTCATAAAATGATCTCACAAAGGATGGACGGGTAGGATTTCTCAAAAATAACACGATGGGCCCTACCTAGGTTGCCAGCGCAGGAACTTCCTGCCAAAGGCTTTCACAGGAAATCCGCCTTCTCTGATCTTTTGACCTTTCTGAAATTGACCGTCCCTTTTCTCAGATTTTATGGCACCCACTCCCTACACGTGATGTTCACATGCGTACCCAAAAACAAAAACCGAAAAGGTCAAACATTGCACGTGATGTCACACTTAGAATGTATATACGTATGTTAAATCAGAGCCGCTCATCAGCTGATCTTAATTGTAATCACGCCATTCCTTAAAAAATAAGCCTTTTTCTGACCTTTTTGTGGACCAAACTTCTACAAAAAATTTGGACCGTTGGTCAATTCGTCATAACCACAAACGGTGGGTTTTGCTTGATAAGTGATTGCAAATTCACGAGAATCTTAGAGTGTGGACTACGCAATTAGCATAGACCAAAGTTATATGATACTCCACCGAATTAAGGTGAATCGTCCTTGTACTTACGTCGGCCGTACATGTAATGATACAGACCGTCCATCAGATGACAGTACTAGAATATTTAAGAATCGTAGAAACCTGGCAAAGAAAATGAACAGATTTTCGGTCCATAGTAACAGCTGTAGAAGATTTATTAGTAGCGACCCAATAAAGAAAAAAGACAAACTGGAAGATGGGCCAAATGCATGTGTGGCCCACCTTCCAACGGTCTACATCTAACGTATCCATACCACTCCAGAGATGAAATTACATTTAATCCATCTTCCCAACTCCACAACGATAGGGACGTAAAATGAAAATGAGAGAAGGCGCCACTTCAACTTCTGATCTTGTCATGGGCCACAGCACAATGTATTAATTGTTGGACAGCTATATAACTTAATAGCACATGGGACTAACAACCCCGTGCCAATGAATGGCTACGAATGCACTGGTTATTAAATAATTAGGGGCCATGATTAGGAAACTAATTTGGTTATCCAATGGCTGCGATTGCACGAAGATTATAAAAATTAAGGTTAAAAAATCAACTTCCACAATATGAAGATCATCATCATCAAATCTGGGCAAGGTCCCACCTACGGATGCATGGCCCCCATACATGGGTTATCGTATAAAGACAATAAGAAATAACCATTATGGTAGTTTTGGGTGTAGAATGAGTATCACTCGGAAATAAGTAGAAAATGATTATAATAAGCTCGTTGAAATATATACTTCAGCTAAAAATGAGAAAATTTTGAGCCTCGAGTGGCCGTGTTTGGGCGGTGGGATTAGAAGGATTAGGTCGGTTGGGATTCAAAAAATATAATTATTACCTAATAGGATTGTCTCCTGTTGCCATGAGATAAGATTTTAATGTCATGCTTTGTTGGTAATACGGTGGTACATTGAATCGATATATCCACCATCATTTGAAATTACTGAGAATAACACACGTGTTATATCTAAACCGTTCATTTGTTTTGTAACATCATTTTATGGCATGAGCCTAAAAATGAGATAGATCCAAAACTTATATGGCACCAAAGAAGTTTTCAACGGTAAGTATTCAATCCCTGTTGCTTTCTATAGGTGGGGTCCACTTGAGCTTTAGATTTACCTGATTTTTTGGCCCATGCTCTAAAATAATTTCAAAAAATGGTGGACGGTGTGGATATAGCCCACACATCATAGTGGAACCTACACAACTTGCTAACATTGAGTGAAATTGGCATGAGACCCAATGCAATTCCATCTAATCTAATTCTATTCTTTCCGAACATGGAGTGGAATTGGCACACGACCAGATGAATCCCATCCCACCTAATCCCTTCTAATCCCACCTAATCCCTTCTAATCCCATTGCCCAAACACGCAAGATTACGAATAAAATGGCTATCTTTCAAACAATTTGGATCATTCTATTAATGTAATTTTAATAATGTAGCAGATAATTTAGTTATTTTAGAGTATCACTAACGTATCATGTATATGGCAAATATGTGTATAGTGTCACCATTGTTTACTGGTGCAACTCTCCGAGAGATCAAAGATTCATTTCACCCAATTTATTCCAATTTCATTTCATTTTTATTCCCATCTAAACAAGCTTTTCACCTCTTCTAATATATATACAACTACAAATCCCATTCGTGAGAATTTTTCACGAAATTTTTAATTTTTGTTTTGACATTTTTCTTGGGATATTATTGGGAATCTCACTTTTTTTAAAAATTAATTAATTTTCTATTAGAAATAATACAAATTTAAAAGTTTAATATATAATCATAGAATTAGTTACCATTTTAACTAATTATTACAATAATTTATGGATAATTTCGTAAAAGATCATGAAAAAAATAATCAAATTTGCTAATATTTTGAAAATCATATCACAACAATATTATTTAGTTTATTTTTGCAGCAACTTTTCAAGATAGGGGCGGTTAGACCGAGGCCTCACCAAGATGGTGTAGCCTTACCGTGGGGCCCACCTTGATGTATGTACTCTGCATCCACTCCGTCCATCCGGTTTTCTATATCATCTTAGGGAATTATCCCAAAAAATGAAGCAAATCCAATTTCAGGTGGACCACACCATAAGAAACAGTGGTGATTGAACGCCGCACCATTAAAAACTTCTTATGGCGCACCTTAATGTTTCCATAGTGTTTATTTGCCATCCAATCAAGAGAACCTTTACAAAAAAAAACATCCTACCTTTACTCTCCTTGCCAATACATGAGAAAAAACTCTTTGAAAAAAACCACTCTTCTTAAAAGAAACTCTCCTCTCTATCTCGCTAGCGCAAGGAAAAAAATGCTTTAGTCTCTAAAAATAAAATGTCATCTCATTATCTTTTACAACATGCCCCAACTTACTAAAACATATGCAAAAATATCCTTTTGTACTTAAAAAGGTGCCCCTTACCCAACATGCAAAATGACTATTTTATAATTGTGAAGTTGCCCCTCACCTAAAATCAAGGCAACGGGCTATTGTTCCCAACAAAAAATAACTCAAAAGGAGGTCTATCAAACTCCATTGACATTGATAATTCCACAAGCATGAAGAGCAACGCACATCCACATGCAGGCATGAAGAGCAACGCACATCCACATGCAGGCACATGCAAACATGAAACATGTTAAGATCTGATCTTTCCAAAAGATTGCAAATGATGTTGAAATCTTTTACATAAAAGATCAAACAATTTCTTCTAAGAACCTAACTAATATGCCAAAACAAATACACCAAAAATCGTAACTGATGGAACCTGTCAAGCTAAGCTCTTTAAACCATTGGGATAATAACATTCCACCATGCTCCGCAACTGACATCTATGATGGCACTATCTGACCTCTAATAGCCCTTTCCAAGACACATGGCAGCTGCACTCTGGTTATCCAGGTACCCTTTCCAATCGGTGGTTGCACTATGTTTGCTGAGGTAGCCCTTTCTGGATGCAGATTTCCTGCCGAAGCCAGCCTTCCGCAGGAAGTTCCTGCACAAGGATGCGGGGTGGGACCCACTGAGATGTTTGTGAGATATACACTCATCAATCCGTTTTTCGATCTCATTTTAGGACATGCGACCAGAAACGAGGTGGATACAAAACTCAAGCGGGCCACACGAGGGGTAACAATGAGAACCATTGAAACAATCTTATGGCCATAAAAGTTTTGTATAAGGCTTTTTTTTGTTTTCACATCACAAACATCGCGTTGGGCCCTATCCCACATCCTTGTGCAGGAAATCCACATCCGCCCTTTCCACACCATGACAACTTTCACTCTAGTCCAAGTTGCCCTTTCCCCACCCCTTCCGTGACTCGAACACAAGTGTTGCCTCTGAAACCAATTATTAGGAACTTAACCAACAGGCCAAAAGCCCTAGGACTGATGGGACATGTCAAGTTAGGCTCTTTAAACCATTGGTATAGTAACAATTTCACTCGTTAGTTGGGCCATAACATACAGAGTAAAATTAACAGTTAAGAACTATCTCTAGCCATTCATTTGTTTTGATATGATGTGACCCATCCGAGGTATGAAATTGCTTGATTTTTATGCCAGAAGATCTAAACAGTATTGATCTGATGGAAAGCTCAGATCTCACAAACGCATCACATGGTGACACGTGCACCTGTGTGGATGAACAGGGCTTCCACACACGGTTTGCCAATTCTACCAGCATGTAGTGCCATACACATCCACACATGGACCATGCACCAAAAAATACACTGCAATTAAAAAACCTAACCCTTCAATAGTCAGTCCACTAAAAGACAGATACAAAAAGGAAATACAACAACGGCGGTTTGCATTAACAGAAAAGGGCAAACAAACTAAAGCTAGGATTTTCAATGTAGGAGCATTTTCACACCGGGCTCAAGTGGGGTAACCTGTGGGATACAGGGACACACAAGGTGGGTGGCCCGTGTGAAGCGGAACCCATGTGAAGTAGGGCCAACGAGGGGGTTCGGCAAGTCATAACCCATGTGATGTGGGGCCTGAACTATAAGATAATGGGATTGATCCGCCATGCTATATCAGTTGGAACTTTTAAAGCAAGTGGTTAATTGTCCTGCATCAATTTTTCAATCTACCACCATGGCAGAGACTAATCATATCAGTGGTTTGCATCACCTGACCATAGGTCCACTTTCACATGCTGAAAAAAACCTATAACACCTTCTATACAGTGGAAAACAAAAGATAACAAATGAACGATGGACCCCACTTCTACAATCTGGTCATTTTGGTTCATGAACCTTGTATGGTTTGATCACTGAATCATGGGCCCCAATTATACAAGCTGAAAATGGAAATATTATATTACCTATCTGAAGATTAGGACCAAATGATCTGAATTTCAAAGAAATTTGCAAACTCGTTCTTGTCTGAATAACCCACATATGCACAAGTGATTTTTTTTCTTTCTCAGATGCAAGCAAGCAACTTGCATCTAATTTACTCAATTTACAACAGTAATGAAACAAATGAGATTTCCTCTGAACTGGGTCAGCTCCTTTCTATAGAAAAGGCTACGCGTTTGGATGCACTACTGAATCGAATTGCAATACTTAGTTAAATAAAGAGGAAATGACCAAACTGTAGTTACCCTGAAGTTGTGATTTGGAGTTTACTAAGCAAGGACTGCAATTTGGTTGTTTCCACTTCGTTGGACTAATTATTGCAATTCGTTCCGGTAGTATGTCCAAACGTGACCTAAATATATTCCGAGCGAATAGTCAGAAACATGTGGAAGCCTGGAGGAGCATAACGTGGCAAATATGGAACTGCAGTACCTGTGATTTTGAACCATGGATGTTCTGATACAGTATGAGTGCTTCCACAGGCTTGCGAAACACGTTGGATGAAAGAATTGCATTTCCGACTGGTAAAATCAGCAAGTGGATGATTTTGGGCATGCATGAGCTGCAGGTTCTGCTACTCTCAGTGTCCCTCCAAGCTCGACGGGCACAAGAGGAACGAGGGAGTGCAAGACGTCGGTTATCAGTGGCCTGTAACTTGGTTCTGGTTGGATGCACAGCACGGCGACGGCAGCAACCTGCATAAGCATATTAGCATGTGTTAGAATAACTCACACATGAAAACTCCTATTATCAGCTCAGTAATCAATCAGAAGAGTGTTCTTTGTTTCATGGATCTGGTGGGCCCGGTATGATAGACCATGGCCAAATTATATCCCCGATCAGATGATCCAAGTTGACCTACGAAAATGTAAAATTGCAACCAATGGTTCACATTTTTTTTGGGGTTCCAGTCATCCAATGGGGGAGACTTTTGGGGTATCTCCCAAACATGACGGGGCCCACCCAATGAACAACATGGATCACCATAAGCTGGGTCCTGCTGTACAGTTTAGGCCAAGCAAATGCTCGACCAAACATCGTATAATTTCCTTCAACACAGACTTGGAAAATTCAGAAAAAGGTATTCGGACAACGGACTTGGTACAAGTGTTTCAGATCCATCTTGTTCCTGATCACAGGATCGACGATGTTTGGAAGCTTTGATCTATCAGTGAGCTGAGGCATGGCCTGCATAAGCATCAACATTAAAGTGAGGGAAAAAATAAAAAATACAAAACAGTTCGACTAGAAGATAACCTTACTGAAATTGGAGAAGGTGCAGTGACCGAATTGAAAAATGGGTCCCAACAAAAAGCACCTAAAGGGAACACATACCCATGTAACAATAGATTGGCATTGGGCTGGTGCCATTTTTTCTACTGGTTTTCTTCCCATCAGAAGCTCCAAGAGGACAACTCCAAAAGCATATACATCGCTTTTCTCAGTAAGTTTGCCTGAAAATTCAAAATTTTCTTAGCCTTTGGGAACAATATGCACATTTTATCATATGAAATTTGTGATATTAAGATAAGACTTTTCTGTCTAGTGGGTCATCATAGATCAATGTTCTTGATCAAACCGGATAGAATCCAGCAGTTGGATGTTAGGCAGTGAGCATGCTGGTTGGGGCACTTATGATCATATCCTCCATTATATGGTTCAATATACTATCCACTTGATTATGTGGTGTAATGGAAGCAAGTTTGGATTTTCCAAAAGTGTGGAGACTTGGGAGATGAAGACTTTTGATCGGTTTAGGATCTCCTTGCAAAAGGCATCCCACCATATGCATTTTGAGAGATGGGAAAAGCAGTCCGACTTTGGCATAATGCAGATCCCACACTTTCTTATTTTGGGGTATATCCAAACAGGCATTGAATCTGCACTTGAGGTGTAAATGGGAAGTAAAAAAGATGGATCAAGGAGCAGATTTTTTAAGGAAAGAGTCAAAGTTCACAATGGTTTCTCATGCAAAGTAAGTCTCTAAGGCAATGGGATTTGAGTACCCAGAGAAAGTTTCTCAACAAAACATTGGACACGAGGAAATGATCAGGATATGAATGAATCCGATAGTAACTCTGAGTACTGAATCATGATTGAGATAAGAAAGGGATCACAATCATGATTTTTAGAACTAAAAACTGCTAGCCTGCTTAATGCAGGTCGCCTTTCCTGCCACCCCAAAAAACAAAGGGCGTTTGGATTTGGCAAAGTTGCATCACGACTAGCTTCCATGGCATGCTGTCAAGGCTGGCTGGTCATGGACATGCTGTTGCTGACTAGTTGTTCCGTCCTTTGTCAAACACAACGGATCATGACTGGATAGGTTGTGGCACAGGAGGAAATTAAAATCTGGTTGGTGGCACTCCTGCACATGTATGTGGACATTGAACATCTACACCATTGCCGCATTTTTTAGTGCTTGAAAATTGATGGTGGCATGGATGCACATATGGGATGCTTGGACGGTTGCACATATGGCACCTTGAAACATGTATGATGCTCATGTTCACCAAAACTATAGTTTCAATGACAAGTAGTTTCACCTCTCCACCAAAGATGGCTAATCCATGGTCTAACAGTCACATTTCCATAAGTACCTATCCAAATGTCCATTGGTTCCCATGCACATTGGGGTTGACAAACCATGGACATAAGCGACTGTTCGTGACTACTAGTCAGGACACCACTTTGCTTGAATCCGAACAACCCAAATTGCATTAAGGAAGTGAGAAAACTCTGATCCTCTAGCAGAGTCTGATGGTTGATATGCATGCATTAAGAAATTCTCCATGACATATAACTCAGATTGAACTATTCAAATTGTAGGCCTAAGTTTAGATGGATCATAAACCAAAGATTACACTAATTTGATTATCTAACTAGCCGATTGGTGGGCATTTAGTGTATGGTTAAAATGAAAAATGGCCAATGGCCTGAATTTAAAAAAGAAAAAACAAAATTAAAAAAAACAAAAAAAACAAGTGTCCACGAATCAGAGATTGGGATTGGTAACGAATCTCATTTTGCTACAATTACGTATCTGTAGTGGTTCCTGCAATTGAGTTAATAATATTCCAAGAGAACAGTTTCTGAGTGCTGCATATCAACCATCACACACTTACACAGTTACACTATTAAAAAAATTCCCCTTACAGCCCGTTTGGACACACTTCCGTAAAAGGGGTTTTAATGCCTGCTTTTTCAATCAACTAAGCGAAAACCAATCTGATTAGTTTTCGTTGAGTCGGGCGTTTTAGTGCCTCTTCTGCTGGGTTGGGCTTTTTAGTGCCTCTTCTGCTGAGCGGGGGGCAAGATGGAGTTTGCGAAAGTGCATCCAAATGCAGAAAACGAACTAAGGTTTGGCTCAAAATGCCATTTAGGCAATAAACGCCCATAGAGGATGCATCCAAAAAGGCCCTTAAGGAGCTAGAGAAGATGAATTGATATGGTGCCAAGCACTACCTCAGTACAAATTAGTTCACCTACCATCTAAAAGGTACTCTGGAGCAACATATCCCAAAGTGCCCGACAGCTTGATGCTGCTCTTGTTTTGGCTTCCAACAGTTACTGCAAGACCGAAATCCGAAATCTGCATCCAGTGGAAAATTCAGTTGAAAACAATGAGATCTTCATGGACAGGCCATAGAGGAAGAAAAGAAACTATCTGAAACTGCAAACGTTATGGGTTTACCTTCGCATTGAAGTTGGAATCGAGAAGAATGTTGGACGATTTTAGATCTCTATGGATCACTGGGGGATTGCAGTGTTCGTGAAGAAATTCTAGTCCCCTGTTCACCATCAATATATTCAAATGAAGATACAACAAGAAACTAGCAAATTGCGCAGAATACAGGTAAGGTCGTGCATAGAAGAACAGATGAAGTGTACATGAAATATACATCGTCTGATCAAGCATTTATTCAGCCCAAGAAGGTCTACATGTGGGGCCCACTTTTCATTGATTTGAATAATTCATATAGTGGGGTTCCAACAATCAAATTGGTCCTTGGCTGGTTGGTATATTTGTCCATTTTTGTTAGATGGCTAGGATCATCCAATAAGGGAGATATCGAGTCATGGCCCACGGGGCCCGCCATATCAACGGTTTAGCTTAAATGCAGCACCATTGGCACTGTTGTAGGCTTGAACAGCAAAACACTGTAATTTCCAATCAAGCATCATATAAAACACAAAGAAAAGCAAGTGGCTGAGATTATTCACCTAGCTGCATCCAGCGCGATTTTCATCCGAAGGTGCCATGATAGAGCTGATCCATGATGTGGTCCTGCAATAGCGACCAAAAGGAAGAGGAAATTCAAACATTCTTCCACCTTGTCAATCTACTTCACTACACTAAGAAGGGAGTTGTGAGGAAATCGTACCATGTAATTGTGTTTCCAACGATCCATTCTGCATCAATTCATACACAAGAAGCCTTGTCTGGCCATGAATGCAATAACCCAAAAGGGAAACAATATTCGGATGCTGAATTCTATTCAAAAACTCAATTTCATTCTGCAATTTCAATTGAAAAGCCAACATCAGATCAATAAAAGAAGGAGAATGAATGACACCCAAATCAAGTGCTATTCCAATTTCCTGATTAGTACCTCGAACTCTCTTTCTGAATCCAGTCCTCCACTATCGATTTTCTTCACGGCAGCAAGGAAGCCGTCATCAAAGCAGGCCTTGTAAACACGCCCAAATCCACCTTCCCCCAAAACATTACTCTCACTGAAATTGCTCGTAGCGGATTCCAGCAATGAGTGTTCAAGCACAGAAACAGATCCCTTCTTACCAGGCATCGTCTTCGAGGAACTGAACTTACCCAAAATCGGGCCTAATGTAAGCCCTCTATTTGCATCTACGGATTGAAATTCAAAGAAAAAAAAAAAAAAAGGAGAACAAATTCAAAAATCAAAGATCACAAAAAGCCGAATAATTTCTGATATTAAATAAATTAAAACAAAGAATTTGGGATGTTGGAAGAGAAGGTACCTGAACTCTGTACGCTTTTCAGATCGGATTTTTGCAGGCTCTTCCGACAATAAATCCAGAGACAAAACAATGATAATATGATTGAACCACCGAGAGCGGAAACTATGACGATTGCCAAAAACAAATCTCTATCCAAGTGATGATGGGCGTCTCCTCCTGCAACCTGCATTCCTGGTTACAGGAAGAACAAAATTAATCATGAAAGATGATTAAGCGAATGCACTTCGAAGGAAAAAAAAAAAAAAAAAAACTATCTTTTCTATTTTTCATGGAGTACGTGAGAAAGTGCAGACTGTGTTAAAATCGGAAGAAGACAATTGAGCAAATGTAGTGATGTGAGAAAGAAAAAAAATTCAAAAAAAAAAAAAAAACCACCAACAAAAGAAAAAAGAAAAAAAAAATCAACAAAATAATAAAACAAAAGAATCCAAAATCCTGTTTTTCTTCTAGATGACATTCAAGAACCGAAGCCATTGTGAAAGGTCTAAAAAATAATAATAAAGCTACTGTATTATATTTATTTATTGTTAATTTTCAAACGGAATGAATTACTGATTTGAAAAGACAAAAACCCAGAAAAACTCGATAAGAAAAAGCTACAGAATTGTTTTTTTTTTTTTTTTGGTAATGTGGTGATTTGAAAAGGAGAAACAGAGAAAACCCAGGAAGGAAACAAAGAGAGAAGATAGGAAAAGGCTAGTCTTTACATGATTTTATTTCTTACCGAATGGAGCGGCTGAGATTGTTGAAGGATTTAGAGAAATGGGTTGGGTTTGAGGAGACAAGACAGGCCCTTCGTACATTCGAGAAATAAATGGTGGTAATCTCGCATGGTTGAGTGATGAGAAGAGAGACAATGAGAAGACCCAAATGGGTAGAAGGAGGAGAAGCTTCATGGTGAGAGAGAAACAGAAGATTTCAAAATGGAGAGTTGGAGAGAGTTGTATATAGAGTAGAGAGAGATGTTTGGATCTTGTTTTTTGAATTGAAACTGTGTTCAGCTTGACTGCAGGAAAGGACAACAACTACTCCTGGAAAAACAGCAAAAGCACTTTGGTTTGGGGCCCCCTCTCTCTCCTCTCTCTCTCAGACTCTCACCTCGTGTTGCCCTCTCACTCTCTGGGGCAGATACACAATCATGTGGGCAGTTATCAAAAGGGTGATAGCCCAAAAGCTGAGGCAGATGGAGAAAGCGGAGAGGAGAGGATGGAGGGGCCACCGCATCTAAATGACAAAAATGACCCTGCTGCCCTTTCATTCAGAACGTACCCTTTAAACTGGGTTGTGTGTTTTCACCGTTTATTAAATGGTGGTAACTCGATTGCATGAATGCAGCTCACACAGTCTGATCCGTGGGCTTTGAGGGACGCGGATTAGATACTGACAAGGTCAGTAGATAGATGTAAAGTTAAGCGGACCCACCACAGAAAACCGTGGGAGCAGTCACACTCACTGTTGAAACATTTATAAGGTATGCCATGATGTATTTTTCAGATCCAACCTATTCATAAGTTAACATAGAGATAGATGAAGTGAAATCAAAAATATCAGCTTGATCGGAAACTTCTGTGGCCCTATGAAGTTTTGAACGATAGATGTCACTGTACCCACTGTTTTATATGGCGGGGTCCACTTGAACTTTATCTATCTTATTCTTTTTCTCATGCAATAAAACGATCTCATCCAAATTAATGGACGGTATGGATACAACACATACATCATGGTGGGGTCCACATAGCATGGTGACATTACTTTAGTAGCGATTTGGCTACTGACCTTGTCAGTATCTGATCGGCGTCCAATTTTGAGGACCCAGATTTCTTGGGAAAACCTTTCGTGCTGGGTGGGGCCCACAGAGATGTTTGTGTGAAATCCACCCCGTCCATCTGTTTTGAGAGCTCATTTTAGGATATGTGACCAATTAAAATGGTGTATTCAACACTCAAATGGGCCACAAGAGAGGAAATAATGGGCATTCAGTGAGCATCGTTGAAACATTCTTATGGCCATAAAAGTTTTGTATCAGGCTATATTTTTTGTGTTTTCACTTCATCCCATTTGGAATGACCTTATAAACGGTTTGGATAGCATATGAACATCAAGGTGGAGCCTAGAAAGGTTTCAACCATGGAAATTTCCATATCCAAAAACAGATGAACGGAATGAATTTCTCACGTACATTGCAGTGGGCCCATCCAGCATCCTTGCGCAGGAGCAGGAAATCCTTGTCCGAATTTTTCGGTCAGACCCCATTCAAAAATAGCCACCCATTTTAGTAAATGGATTAGCTGTGGGTACTACAGAATCAAAATACCAGCGCATTTATCACATCAATCAAATGCATGTTTTGTTTTATTGAGAATAGATAATGATGGAAACCAACAATAATTACTTAACTTGTAGTGGTTATAGGATGATATTAGTTTTGCAACAGATACATTTACATTACACTATTATTAGCTTGGATTGTACTGCATTACAAATCCAAGTTTCGAATCTCCTCAAAGAGGAGGTTTGCAATCCACAGGGAGAGCTTGAATTACATCTAAAATCCTTCCAAGAGTTGCATGTATAATATGTGTGTTGATGCAAGAATCTGGATCATCCTCTTCATACCTCCGAGCACCTACACAAAAGAAGAACAAAGGATACGATGTCAAAGTCAGGTTAGGAATCTGAGTCTAGTTGTCTTGAAGGGTTTAGGGCGAGAGATTCTCCGTACCTTTTACCATAGATAAGTCCTCGAGCAAGAGTTTATTACATGGGTGGAGACGTTTTCTAAATTATGGGTGTGCGTTTAGGAGACGTCTCTCAACCGTTTTAGATGATCTCTGGTGAAAATAAGATCAAGTGGTCGAACCCTGAGAAAGTTGAGGCAGATGACCAAGGTTGAGGTTTATGGCCGACTTGTCGAGGTCGAGGTGGTTTTGGCCAACCTGACCTAGGGGTAGTATGCCGACCTGTCTTGTCCGACCTAACATGGGTACTCATATGAGCTTTGAGCCTCCCCTTATCATTGAGCAGATAGTATACCTGCCGACGTGCTGACCTCTCTTCTTTGGCTATTGAAGAGCTCATTGGTCATGATTGGCACTAGCCGACCTCGTGTCCCGCAAAGATGTTTGAGCTAACCTCGTCTCTTTAGTTAGTCCATTTTTACCCATAACAATGTGTGTCAATAAATTATTAAACTATTGGGCACATGACCCACTGATGATATCCCAAAACAATTAGATTATCAATTGCATCAGTATAATTACTTTAATATGATGATCAGTGCCATCCAAACATTGTCCATTTAAATCAATGGTTAAAAATTGTTGGTTAGTCACTCAGACATGATCTTGTTCTTGTGGCCCATTCGAGACTTGGAATTTCATCATTTTCAAGCAAAGTATATATTTCAGTAGGCTTAGTACAACCATTTGTTAAACATTACATACGTTCACTGATTAGAGATATTAAAGTTGATTTAGTAATTAAATTCAAACCTTGTAAATATATCATGCATAGCTAATTTTGGATTAAAGTTGATTCTCAATTCAGGGTGTCAAACACAATAGGAGGATTTCTGTAATACCCTATATCTTTTTCAACGGTGGGTTCTACCGTTAAACCACTGTTTCATATGATGTGGCCCACATGAGCTTTGGATGGCCCTTATTTTTTAGTTCATGCCCTAACCTTGTCGGGCAAAACTGATGAACGGTGTGGATTTATCACATCATAGCCGTGGGGCCCACTTTCAAAAAAAAAAAAGACACAAAATGAAAGCAAGTGACGTGCTGACGCACGTCACCCACAAACCTGCCTCTCCTCCACAACTCTCTCTCTCTCTCTCACTCCTCCGCGGTACGGTTGCGGATGGGAACCCATTTACCCATGATTGCCATCATCATGGTGGGACCTACTCCTCAATCTAAACCGTCCATTAAATTCAAAACCCACCAACTTACCTGACATCATTTTTTTTATACCCTATTCCTCATGCTATCGAGAGAAAAATCATAAAAAAAATCTGTGAGAAGAAAAAGAGATCTTAGGAAAAGGGAGAGTATCCGTGAGGGATCAACATCGAGTTCAGAACAATCCAAGCTAAGCTAATACACGTAGAAATCAACACTTCAGATTATTTTCCTTCCATCACACTATTTTTTCATATCAGGTAGGTGATCATTCCTCCATTGAAAAATTCATATCTATTGCCTTATATAATCTAGACATTGAAATATTTTTAATTATTTATTAGAACCAATGCAATTATTATTATTATTATTATTATTATTATTATTATTATTATTATTATTATTATTATTTGTATTTGATATTATTTAGGGGTGATGATGAATATTTATTATGTGAATAATTATTATTTTTGTAATGCAATGATCCTTACGGGTGTTCTGCCCTAAAAGGATCACCATATTATTTATTATGGGTGCTCTGATATTGTTTATTAAAATGTTCCCTTGTAAGTTAGATGTATCATTTGTGAACAATTATTTTTTTGTACAATGATTCTTACGGGTACTCTGCCCAGGGTCATTCCCGAAATGATCAGCACGACACGGGTGCTCTGCCTAGGGTCATTCCTAAAAGGATCAGCACGGGTGCTCTGCCCTGTGTGATTCCCTAAAAGGATCAATACACACGGGTGCACTGCCCTGGGCTTTTGTCCCTAAAAGGGTTATACCAGTGCTCTGCCGAGGGTCATACCTTGAAAGGATCAACACCGGTGCTCTACAGTGGGTCATCCCTTAAAAGGATCAACATACATGAGTATTTTGCCAACTCCAAATCTTAACATCTTTAGAAAAGTTATGTTAAATAATTTATTTATTTCATGTTCATGAATGTCTTATTATTGTCACGCCCCGAACTCGGAGACCGGGCTCACAAAATTCCCGATCGCCGAATCCGGCGCCGACAGCCTCCGTAGTACCCCATTCTCGGCTCCCAGCGCCCATACGCCAGGTTCCGATCCTGGGATGCTACAAGGAGGATTTCTAATAATCCATTTGATTCGTAATGAGCATAACCACAAGCATAACCCACGAACAATAACCACAAGAACACCATCACAAAATCCACTATGAACAAAAACTTTGAATACAGTGCGTATAAAGGGAAATACAAGATAGTGGTAATATCAAAACTCCAAAAGCTCGGCGGCACGCTCCAACTGCGGCGAGACTACAGCTGCGTCCTGGCGTCACCTGCACGCGTCAATCGTGCATAAGCTTATAGAAAGCTTAGAGGGCGGTGTAAGTGTGTGCGAACGTGCTCAGAATGCAATGCCGGAGTAATGCGGAATCATGCTGATGAGTACGAAAATGCAACCAGCCGTACTAAGGCTATGCAGTACAAGATGTGAATGCTATCGGCCATACCAAGGCCATGCGATGCAATATGTAAGTCAAGCATACCAATCCTCATCCAAATCCTCATGTCAATACAGTTCTCAGTCTGGATAATCACCGGGGTTCAGTACACTCCAAATGGCACTATCTCTCTCCAAGCAGCACAGTCCAAGTGAGCGTAAGAAACCTCACTATCCGCCTGGCCAATAGTCAGCCAATACCTATCCGGCACGTCGATAGCGAACCCATTTCCGAGCTGGTCAAACTCAGCCTAGTAATGCCCCCTGCTCTCGGGCGAGTAAGGCCACACCCCTTTCCAACTGACCACGACACAGTGGGAGACGCGGCCTCATGGTATTCGGCCCTCGTGCGCTCATATATCCACTCGGTCTCGACGTTGGAGTCATCCTCTGGTACCATCGGGTTCAGGGACTCTCACCCAGGGACATCTATGGCACCCCAATTGCTTGGAACAAGATTTTCCGGTATCCAACCAGCCACCCACGATATATCTGTGGAGGCTAAGGCCCTGATGTCGCTAGGGCATATCTCAATCATACAAATGCAAGTGCATGAACCACACTACCAATCATGCAACCATTCTGCGTGAAGCACGCGCTCATGTAGGGCAACTCCGCCTATCAGGGAGCCCGTAAACAGTCTGCCCGAAGGCATATGCTATGATCAGACACTCCTCATCTCAAGCATACATATGATGCGTATGATTATGAATCATGGGCTGTGCTAAACATGTTATAAAGTAATAAACTATCCTCTCAATGAAGATGGGCCTATATGGCCTACATGAAACAGATACGGGCCTATCAATGGCCTTAGGGAGAGTTATAATGTGGACATCGAACCAACATTACTCGTACAATGTGGACGTCAAACCAACATTGTCCCCAAGGCTCGGCTCACCTCAAATACCATTAAATAAATCCTGGTGGAATCACACATTACAATATGCCTTAGGTACATCCCATTGGGCCTTAAATACATCAAATGGGCCGTATCTCATAGGCCTTATATTCATCAAGTGAGCCACCTCAATGACTCTCACCAATGGGCCTTAGGTACATTGCAATGGGCCATCATCCACGGGCTTGAGAATGTATTAAAATGAGCCTAATCACATAGGCTTTATGTGAATCGAACGGGCCTAATCACATAGGCCATATACATATCAAAGTAGGCCTCAACAATGGGCTTATATACATGCCAAGATGGGCCTAAATACATGAGCCCATATATATCCAAGTGGGCCTTAATAACGGGCCTAAAAATATACATCAAGATGGGCCTAAGTACATGAGCCCATATGCATCTAAGTGGGCCACATGTGAAGCCCACCATAGTGTTTATTTTACTATCTAATCTATTGCTAAAGCCATGTGGCAAGGGGCCCACCAAAATATTTATTTTCTATCCGCCTGTTGATAAGGCCTTGTGGCAAGGGGCCCACCAAAATATTTATTTGAAATTCAACCTGTTCATACTGGTACAGGATCAGGGCCCACCGTGATATTTACTTGCCACCAAACCTGTTCATATGGTCACGCCGGACCCACGGTGATGTTTATTTCCATCCAACCCATTCAAAGGGTCACGTGGACCAGAGTAGGGCCCACTGAGATGTGGTTCACAAATCCGGCCCACCCATTAGGTGTGTCCCACTTGGCTGAGGGTCCGGACCAAGTTTCAGCCCCATCAAAATTCCAGGTAGGCCCCACCAGTGATTTTATATGGTTTAGGCATGTCTTCCCATGATTTAGATGGCGTGGCCCACCTGAGTTCCGTATACGGCTGATTTTTGACGTACCCCATAATTTAAAGGGAGACCATCAAATGCATGGTGTTGATGGTCGAAACACACCACGTGGGGCCCACGGCTGGAGCCGTGAGGCCCAGCTCGTCCGCTCGCCCAGCAGCCGCAGGCGCTGCCTGCGCTGCAGCAGCAGCAACGCTGCAAGTTTTTTTTTTTTTTTTTTTTTTAATGGGGCCCACCGAAATGTGATTCACAATCCAGCCCACCCATTATGTGTGTCTCGCTTTTCAGGCCGTCCAGGCTGAGTTTCAGCTGCATCCAAACTCCAGGTGGGTCCCGCCAAGTACTTTTATATGTTCTGGCATGTCTTCACATGGTTTTAGATGGTATGGCCCACCTGGTGATCGGACCACCTTAAAACTTTGGCGCAACGCCTAAAATGATGCAAATGTTGATATAGATGGCTTGGATCATACACAAACATCAAGGTGGGGCCCGTATGGGTGGCCCAACCCAACCTTCTTTTTTTTAGCTTGAAAGTACACACCGTGTCAGCGCACTCTCTTCATGAAAGCACCCGTCCAGCGGACGCTGGACGGCTTGGATATAATACAGACACCATGGTGGGTCCCACATGAGTGTGGTCCACACGTTGGCGTGGGTACACGTGGTGGCCCACCTAGATTTAGATCAGCTAATGTTTGTGCTTTCTCTCATCCAAGCTGGACAGCAAGGTGAGCTCCACCAGTGGCCGTAAAATGGTCCACTAAATGGACAATCGTGGATACAATATATATACATATCGTCGGGTGGGCCATCATCAATGAAAGAGTGAGATCGAGAGAGAAAAAGGGCACAATAGAGAGAGATCGGTGATGGTGGGGCCCCGCCACTACGGGCCCCACATGATACAACTTATATATAAAAAAAATGGGTCCCACAAACAAGTGGTCCCAAAAAAAAGAATTCAACGGTGGATCACCCACCTTGTTGTGATCCTCCTTACTCCCTTGGTTTGAAAACTTCTCACCTACGGTTCTTATGGACGTCGATCGGGTTTTAACGGTGCGGATGATGATCGGACGGTTGAGATGGAAGTTGAGGAGGTGGGCCACACTTAGAAATTTCTTGGGAGATTGGGTTGCTTAGAGAGGCTTGGACGTGTGAGAGGGAGGGAATGAGAGAATGAGAGAGAGAAATAAATAAATTAAAGGAAGAAGGGATGGAGGGAGTGGTGTTGTAATAAATGGGGATGGGTTAAGTTGAAAAATGGGTAAAGGAGGGATGGTGATGGAAGAGAGAGAGTGGACTTTTGAAAAAGAAGGATGGGTTGTATGTACTTGTTGTTGGGTGAGGTGGCATGGAGGTATGGTAGTGTACTTGACTTGATTGATGGGACATCTCATAGAGATTCCCTCGAGATTCGCAACGTGCGGCGTTTCTTCGAACCGAACGCTGACTGACATCTTCCCACCAAGGTATCGGTTCGATGCGTGAGTCGAGGCGTTGGAACCGAGGCGACGGCGCGATCGCTAGGATACAAGTTTCGGATCGATCCGACTTCGGCATGCGGGACTCGGCTTAGGATCGTGCGCAACGTCGGAAATGGGTCGAGGGTTGCCGGAATCCGACCGGTGGAATTGCGGAAGCCGACCGAATGGTACGGTTTAGGTTACGGGTCTTACAATTATTTACTATGATTTTACATCCAATGTTCGTCTCATTTTGATTAATATGTCGAGATTTAATTTGGTAATATTTGTAAGATTTTCAACTTGGGATTGATGTGATCCTATTGAGTTGTCAACTCATTATGTGTTGACCGTTTCAGGTTATGAATATTTTGAAGATGCAGGGTACTTCTATTAGTAGTGGAGCATGGAATGTGATTTGATGCATGTGGCATGTCATTCTACATAGGATAGATTTTATTTTATTTTAGAACTCTGAATGTAGTAATGTTTGGCTTGATTTTCTCACTTCAAGTTAAGTTAAATAATTATGCATCGATGTAATAAAAGAGTATGTAATTAGTTATCTTAATATATGTTTGGATTTTTAAGTTTTGGGCTATGGTGGGAGAAAATGAAATGCACATGAAATTGTCATACTTTATTTGTATTTTTATTTTTATTTTTTTATATAGGTCACGGGTCTGAAATTCGGGTCCTGGACACCCTATTCGAGTATCCGAATTTTGGGGCGTG
The DNA here is from genome assembly GCA_021015155.1 of Magnolia officinalis. Taxonomy (NCBI): domain Eukaryota; kingdom Viridiplantae; phylum Streptophyta; class Magnoliopsida; order Magnoliales; family Magnoliaceae; genus Magnolia; species Magnolia officinalis. The sequence continues at coordinate 53,343,758 of JAJHSJ010000011.1, forward strand.
ACAATTTCAAATATAGGGAGTTCTAAATTCAAGGGGTTCTGAATCCAGGCTTCCAAATGGGCCCTTAGGGGTTGTTTGGCACCATGGATTTGAGGGGATTTCAAATCCCTTGGTTGTTTACCACCATAAAATAATTGGGGGTTTCAATTTCCCTCAAAGAGGGGGTTTGAAATTCGCGATGAGTGCTTGGATTACATCTAAAATCCTTCCAAGAGTTGCATGTGTAATATGTATGTCACCAGGCTATTATTCTATTCGGCACATCTCCCACTAATGATGTCCTAAAACAATTAGATATCAATTGCATCACTATAATTACTTTAATGTGATGATCAACATCGTCAAAACATTGTCCATGTAAATCAATGGTTAAAAATCATTTGTTAGTCACTCGAACATGATTTTGTACTTGTGGCCCATCCAAGACTTGGAATTTCATCATTTTCGGGTAAAGCATACATTTCAGCGGGCTTATTACAAACATTGTTAAAAGTACCATTGTTTGTCAATATACGTAAGTGTTGAGTCAGTCAGTCAAGTGAGCCTAAGATGAAGACATCATTGCCCCCATAAAACCCCAACTTACCCTAAAAACTATTTCAAAACATCTACTGGTAAGTTTGAGTTAAATCACACCTTGAGTATTGTTGGAAGAAAGAAAAATAGGAAAATCACATGTCCCTGTCGAGTGCATCGAATTGCAATCGAGGACATCTTCGATGCCATCGAACATCGTTTGATTGCATCGAATATACGTCCGTACTGTCCAGCAATAAAATGAAAGAAATGCTAGAATTATCGATTGCATCAAATGTTATTCGATGACATAGAAACCTATGTTTCGATGACATCAAATGGCATTCGATTGCATCGACCTTGGACTTACCTCTTCCAAAATCCAAAATACTCTAAGTGCTCCTCGATGCAATCGAACCCTTTTCGATGGCATCAAGAGTAAGTTATCGATGACATCGAAGGCTGATCGATTGCATCGAAACTAACTCCAGTTTGTCAAGCAAGTTTTTCAAAGAAAATCTTATTTTCTACGAGCTCATCAATGACCGTTCGATTCCATCGAAATTCAAATCTCGATGGGTCGAAGGTCTGTTCGATGACATCAATCAAGGAACAAAACTGTCCAATAACCTTTGTGTATTTTTCAAAAGAAATTTCGATGGCATCGATACATTCCTCGATGGCATCGAAGTGCACGATCAGAATCTGTCCTACATCCATTTGAAAATCAAGTGTAGGAAGTTGATGCAATAGAAGAAGGTTCGATGGCATCGACAATGTTAGATTTCTGCCCATTTTTTTACCATTGGGATTTCAACTTTATAAATACATTAGTATTGTTTGATATAGTTTGAACTAGAATTTAAAAGAGTTTGAGAGAGTTGCTTCAAAGAGATTATACCCTCTTCTTCATTCCTTCTTTCACATTAGAGTTCATCATTCAATCTAGGCATAAGCATTAACTAATTATTTTCATTACTTAGTTTGAATTATGAACTCTAGCATTTATTGAGTTTCCAACTGACCTCATCATAGGTAAATCCTAGTGTTGGAACTCTTGAATGCATAGCTCATGGGAACCTTCTCTATGTATTTAAATTATATCATTTGAATAGAGAAGAACAAAACCCTAAACCTCACAACCTCGAAGCATTGATCGATGCATTAGAAGCAGTTGCGGTTCAAAGGAGCTAAAGACTTTTCGCCATCATCGAAGATCTTCACATTGTGCGAGAAAGGGGCTCACTCACTTATTTCTAAGTATACAAAGTCCGTCAAGTCTGAAGCCTTTTCCTCGTGTAGGATTGAGATTTAGAGTTTGAGTGAAACTCGCCAAGATCTCTTTGTAGGCCTCCGACGGGAGAATACGTAGTCCTTGTGTAGGCATAGGTTGCCTTATGTAGGCTCCCAGTTGTGTCCTTATGTAGGATTCGTTGCCTTGCATAAGCACTTAAGGGAACCTTATGTAGGTCCCTTAGTTAACCTTGTGTAGGTTGTGAAGGTTCATGGTTAACCTGATTTAAAACCATTGAATAGTGAAATCTGATACACTCTAGGAGAGAGTGTGTCCACCGAGAGTGGAGTAGGCAAGTAGCCAAACCACTATATATGATTGTGTTTGGAATTACTTTTTGTGTATTGTTCTAATTATGCTTATATTTATCAAATGATCTTTATGATGCATGATTTAGTTAATGTATCAGTATTGATAGAGATCACATCCCACATACTATCCTTAATAGGCTTGTTCTTTATATATAAATCTAGTGTAAGCCTATGTAATTTGGACCCTCTATTGGCTTGGAAGCCATAGAGTTACTTTGTCTCACTCTTTCATTAAAAGTTAGGCATTGTTTGTTCTTATTAGAAAATAATTTTTGAAAAGTCCTATTCACCCCATTCTAGGACATTTGGACATACTTCATACTTCAGTACTAGCAATTCTACCGCAATGTTAATTGTATCAAACATTACATATGTTTACTAATTAGAGATATTAAAGTTGATTTAGTAACTAAATTCAAGCCCCTGTAAATATACCATGCATAACTACTTTTGGATTAAAGTTGATTCCCAATCTAGGGTGTTAAGCACAATAGGAGGATTTCAAATCCAGGGGGTTTCGAATCTAGGGGGTTTCAAATCCAGGCTCCCTTAATATTGAGGTAAAAATGAGCCTTTTATTATTTAAAAATATAATAATTATAGTTTATTTTACTTACTTATTTTTACATGAATGTGGATTTCCTATAAAAACTTTAGAGCTTGTGTTTGTACATGTCTTAGATGACATTAAGTGGGAAGGAAATGCATTTGATCTCGTCTAAATTTCACCTCGTATTTTTAGAGAACTGGAAGGATTGGAAGTAAGCGAGATGGAATTGCATTTGGTTCATGCGGGATTTTTAATGAATTTTGAAATCCACCACACATGTAGGCCCCTTATTGATGCCTGTGTTTTATCTATACTGCCCATTCATATATACCATTTACACGTGACATTCTAGTTATATATGTGTGTAAGTGACCGGCGTCCATTGTGAATTTAGTTTGTTGATTACAATTCTATGGCCTACCAAATGGGATTTTATTTAATTGAATGTTTTTCTATTACAAAGAATTTTATCCTAAACATGGAATTGGATGGCTCAAATATCATGGTATTTCCAAACATGCAATCATTGTACAATAATAGTGTTATTACATTCAATACAATTCCATACCATTTTATGGCACGGACCAAACAAAGCCTTAATAGGAAGTTTCGTGTTCAGAAGCTAAGTAGAGCCTAATGTGATATTAGTAAGAAATTCACCTTTGCCCATTTGTTTTGCAATATCATGTTAGAACATAAGCTCAAAATTGAGTGAAATCCAAAACTCAAGTGGACCTCATAATAGAAAACAATTGTTGAAACATTCATGGGGCCATTGAAGTTTTGGATCCAGCTAATATATTTTGTTTTCAATTCATCTCGTTAGGAATGACCTTAAGAACAATTTAAATGGCATATGAACATCATGGTGGACCTTAGGAAGGTTTTTCTTGTCATACAACTTACTTAAGTCTTAAATTTACCTTATTTTTAAGCTCACGTCTAAACATCATCTTTTAAAATAGATAAATAGAGTACATGTCTCTCGCAAAAGATCATAGTAGGCTCCACCCAAGCAATCTGCATCTACTTAACACTAATATTTGACCCTTGTTTTTTGTGCCATAATTTCTTCCTAACCAAACACCCTAAAAAGATAATAATACATATTTACACATCTACTTACACTCATATTTGATCCTTGTTTTTTGTGCCGTAGTTTTTTCTTAGCCAAACACCCTAAAAAGATTATAATACATATTTACGCATCTACTTACACTAATATTTGACCCTTGTTTTTTGTGCCGTAATTCTTTCTTAGCCAAACACCCTAAAAGATAATAATACATATTTATGCATCTACTTACACTAATATTTGACCCTTGTTTTTTGTGCCATAATTTTTTCCTAGCCAAACACCCTAAAAAGATAATAATACATATTTTCTTTGGGTTGCATCAAAAATTAAAAAACCAAACATACCCTAAGTCAACTTAGGTGTATAAATTACAACTAAGTTTACTATGTTTCAAACCATACATGAGAAGTGGTTATAAACTGCCAACAATTTAATTTCAATGGGTAAAAATAAATAAATATAGACCAATTAATATAAAATTTACTATAGTTATTACTGAATGGGCAGCCAATGTTGTCCCAAGCAGCAGATTAGCCACATTTTAGAAAAGGGGGTCAGCTATTGTTGTAATCTAAGTCCAAAAAATGAAAAAACTCTAAGTAGTTAATTACTCTCTTTTGTCTTGTTCAAGTCCATTTTAATATTACCCAAGTCAACCTATTTAAATTTAAAACTTGGGAAGGGTAGAATCAGGTCCGTTGATTTCGAGTACCTAGATCAGCTCCATGGATCTAAATTTTGGATGTTGACAGTCAAAACCACTGATGGTGGGGTTGAGTCCAATCCAATCAACCGTCGGATTAACCTGAAAAACCACTACTGTATCTTTCACAGTGGGCCCCACATTTGCAATCCTAGCATCGTTACAGTTGCCCGAATTTAGTAGCATGTGGCGAAAGCATGCTGTAGTCTTAGACTTTCTAGTCCAGCTGCTATACTGTCGCTAGTGCATGGAAAGGGAAGCGGATTGGCTGGTGTACCTCACACCAGCTATATAGCTGCTGTATTGGCGTGTGGTCTGATCACGAGGTATGTGTTATATCTTAACCGTCCATGGATTAAACGTTTACCATTGAAACCTTTTTTTGGAGTCACAGAAGTTTTGGATCGATATGAAATTTGTTTTTCCGCATCATTCAGGTCTTTTTAACCTTATGAACAGATTGGATGAAAAATAAACGTTATAGTGGGCCCTAAGAATTTTTTAACGGTGAAAATCATTATCTCCGCTACTATTTGTGGTGTGGTCCAGATGATCTTTTTAAATGATTCTTTTTTTGGATAATATCTAAAATGATCTCTAAAAATAGATGAACGGTATAGATATAATAAATAAATCACTATGGGGCATGTAACTTTGATCTCCTTTGAACCGTTCGTACAACTCGGAGCTCGAGGACCGTCCGTGTTCGTCCTCGCAGGACACGTACCTACAGCAGCTATATAGCTGGTGTGTGGTACACGAGCTAATCCGCGAGGTCTGCTAGTTCCAGATGAGTGTGGAGGCCTGTCCACCATCATGCAATCACACGTGCGGTATCCGAGCTTTTCATTTGGTTGGAAGCATTGCTTAGATATTAGGCCCTGAAAATCATAGCTTTCTCTGGGCCGAAATTTACAAAGTAATCTGACGGTCTATTTTTTTTTCCTGGCCATCCATTTGTTCATCATGGTGTGGTCCACATTGAGTGTGAAAAGGCTTGATTAATCTCTTACAGTGTGGCCCAACTGATCGAGAGTTCAGATTTCACACACATCATACATATCGGTGCACGTGCCTGCGTGTCGATGGACAGGACTCCCGCCCGCGTGTGGGATCCTCTGGCCTTGGAAGTGGCCCTATTCGATACCACCGACTAAAATGGAAGCGGATTGGCTGGTGGCTGATGTACCTCACACCAGCCATATGCCCGGTGTATCGACGCCACCAAGTTCTGAGGGTCTGATCATGAGGTATGTATTATATCTAAACCGTCCAGCCTGGCTAGCTCGTCTTAATGCTTGAGACGAAAAATAAAACAGATCAAACTATCAAGTGGACCACACTGCAAAAAGCAGTGGGGGATTGAACGTCTACCATTGAAACCCTTTTTGGGGTCACAGAAGTTTTGGATCAATATGAAATTTGTTTTTCATTTTCATCCGGGTCTTTGTGACCTTATGAACAGATTGGATGGAAATTAAACGTTTTGGTGGACCCTACAAAATGTTTTAACGGTGAAAATCATTACCTCCGCTGCTATTTGTGGTGTGGTCCAGATGATTTTTGGATATGATTCATTTTTAAAATAATACTCTAAAATGATCGCTAAATATAGATGAACGGTGTAGATATAATAAATACATCACTGTAAGGCCATGTAAATCGAGCTCGAGGAGGTCAGCGCTAGTCTTCGCACGACACGTACCTACAGCAGCTATACAGCTGGTGTACCACACACCAGCCAATCCACTTCCGACTAAAATGTCTAGAAAGTGGGACCCACTTGAAATCCGTCCTCGGTTGACTAATCCCAAGTCCTCCTGTTTGTACAAATGGCGCCATGGTACAGTGATCCGAAACGTTGATATGATGCGATTCATCATTGATGGCCTAGAAAGATCCTAGCTATAGAATAATTGGCCTTTTATTGGATGACTGGGATCGTTTGCTGAATTTTCCCTGTCCCATCATATCAACGGTTTGGATCACTATATGATGGTCCCACTTATAAAAACTGAAACCGAACAGTTCTGTGCACTCGATAGGCCGATGTTTTTGATACTCTTTTAGCGCCGGATATCACTCGCCTGTGGGGAGCTATTTGATGCTCTGGCGGAGCGTGACATTTAATGCGCAGGCACTTTGAAGTTGTACACGTGGCATACATTAACTCAAAAGAATCTCACTGACACTGTAACTAAGGGCCCATCAGGATGGGCTGGAATCTACAAATAGCAATGCATTAAAACCAATGGTATATTTATATAGGAATTTAATTTTCATTACTAAATCAACTTCGATATTTATAATTTTTTTTAACGGTCCATCCATAATTAGTATATGTACGTTGTATGTGATATTTGATAAAATAATTATAATAAATTTATTGAAATGGTTGCCCACAAGCATAAGATTAGGAATTAATAGCTCACCAACAATTTTTAACCGTTGATTCATTCTATTAATATAATTTTAGTGATGAAGGTAATAATTTAATCAGATTGGAATATTAAATAAACTCAATTTCACACGGTCAAATCATCTGACTGAAGTCACAATCTCAAAATTAAATTAGTGAAACAATCTCAACCTTTGATTGATGGACACTTGATTATTAGAAATACAACCATTAGATATTTTGATTTGTGCCAATTAATGTCCACCAACCGGGATACCTAACTTAGACAATTTAATTTGATTTTATTTATGCGCCAAAACTGGGATCCTTGTGCATGCATATCATGCATCACCTGCCCGAGTATCAAATATTTCTCTTAAACAAAGCTTGGGAGTCTGTGGGGCCCATCAAATCATTCATCAGCGAGGTATGGAACCTTCTCTACCTCTCTTTCTACCTAGCGTGCCATGTGCGCGTGCGTATTATCACAGCATCTGCTCGCCCACACGTCACACGCGTGCCTATGGCTAGTATGAATATTTTTGTGAGGTATCTAATCACGTACACATGCACGCTCGTACACTTCAACGGACACGTGCAAATTCGAGGGAATCATCCAGGCCGCACAGAGTTGGGGCCCACCGTGTAGGTAATCGTGTCCAGAAATCTGGATAGTCCACTCATCAGGTGCTTCGTGCATGTACGTCGAATGTGGACCATTGGCTCAAGTTCTTTTCAGCAGTCCATTTCCTTGGACAGTGTGGCCCACGTGATAGGATCTTTGGACAAGCTAACTACTATGTGTGGGCCATCTATTGCATGGGATAACCTTACACGTGTCAATCGGTACATTTTGATGTGCATCTACGCACGTGGGACTAGTAAACCTAGTATACTATTTGACAGTAGAGAACTTCGCTCAGCCCACAGCCGGCCGTGTCCAAAGGCATACCATCTACACGCTGCCACGTATGCCATTGTGGTAGATAGGTGCAATATCCAATCCATCCATCAGGTGTATGAGACTATGAAGACAGTTTTACCCAAAAATAAAGATGGTACACTGTTCATGTGGGCCACAGTATTAGGAAAAACTGAAAGATTGGATTGAGAGAAATTCATCCGAGTTTTTTGTCAGGCGTACATTTGTTTCGAAAACTGTGGCCCACCTCTCTAATGGACGGTCCTGATTTGTGGGCCAGGGCATAGTGGTAGCCTTCTGACGGATGGCTTGAATATTGTACCTGATTGGCGTGGTGGCACGTCCATCATGTGCATATGAGCTGCCTTCCACACACGTCGTGCATGGCATAACTCCCTGAATCTTAGGGGTGTAAATGGGCCAGTCTCGGGCCTAAATCAGAATCCAATTACCCGGCCCGAAGCGGTTCAAAATACGGGCCGAAATCCACAAGGCCCGGCCCATTGATAGCCCGATCCCTGATATAACATCATATTTGCTACAATACATCCCCGTGTATTGCTTTTTTCTACATTGGTCATGTAACCAATGTATCTTATATCATATTCGAACGATCCAAACCGTTGATATAATGGGCCTCACTGTGGATGTGGAGCATCCCAAAAATTCTGATATCGGAACATCTAAACCCTATGATAATTTACCTCGTCTTCCTAAATCATTTTCACAGGCTATTGATGGGAACCTCAATCTTGAAAATCGTTTTTGGGTATTTCCATCCACGATGAGCCCCGTGATATAAACGGTTTGGATCATTGAAACATTGGCTCAAATCAATTGCAACAGTCCAAAACTAAAAAAAATTGCAACACATGGGATGTATTTTAGCAAACAATTTCTTCTTCGTTGAAATTGCAATGATTTTCCACTCGTAAACGCAATTATAGGGAGTATTCTTAGGAGCTTTTGCTCGCCTAATCAAAACTTCATAAGAAAATAAAAACACCGAATTCTCGTGAATTATTCTACTAATTTAGTGAAAGTTGTTTAGAGAATTACAACCTAATCCAACGGCTCACATGGGCTGTCCCCACCTCTGATGTCAGCTAATCCATTTCAATGCAAAAGGGCATTTTCGTCATTACACCCAGTATGGGTTTCCAGACTCGGGGGCATTTTGGTAACTTGGAAAGTAGAATCCGTTCTAGTAAATGGTGGGAGCGGTTTGAAACGTGGGTCGCGGTGGTGGAGCCTTTCCATTTAGTGCGGGGCATTTTCAAATTTGAGACTGGAGAGCTTGGGTGACAGTTTACATCATCTTTTAAGCGGTGGTGTTTTATCCACCGTACATGTGGCGCAAATTTACGGAGATCCGTACCGTCTGTGTGATGTTATCGGTTGTGGATTGAGTGAAGAGTGAAATCCGCACCGATCAAATCTCCTGAATGCTCGATTTGTTCCTTGAATTTGGACCGTAGAAATCAAATCTGATGGATGGGATCGTGATATCAGTATGGTTTTCGGGCTGTGATCCATCCAAAATCGGCCTTGCGGTTTGGAAATCTCGATTGAGGTGAGTGCGCATGCCAACTTGTGAGGTGGATGAGAGATCACAAATCAAATATGGTGGTGAACTATTAGCATAGTGATGGCCTTAGCACTTGGCCCGCGATGCCACCCAAAACTGTAGTCTTCGGACCTTGGTCTGGGTAATGGTAACCGCTCATCTGGCGAGCATATCGGGGAGAGTGCGGATTGCCTGTGACCCCGCACACAGAGATATCTCTGTGCCCCGGGCTGTGTGGGGTCCACAGAGATTTCCGTGACAAATCCACTCTGTTCATCTGTTTTGAAAGACCACGATACGATAGGATTCTAAAAATCAGGCAGATGTAAAACTCATGTGGGCCATACCACATGAAACAGTGGGGATTGAACGCCTGGGGATCTGAGCGGTGATAACCCTATGAACTGAACGGTTTGGATGGCATGAAAACATTATGGTCAGCTTCAGGAAGGTTTCAACGGTGGATTGTTGTTCCAACTTTTTTTCTGGTGTGGGTGTTTTAGATCTTCTTTTTTTTTTTTTTTTTTTTTTAATTATGTCCTATTGTCGTCTTTCAAAACAGATGAACGGAGTGGATTTTTCATGGACACCTCTGTGGACCCCACACAGCGATATCTCTGTGCCCGGGGTCACAGGCAATCCGCTGCCGCTCTCTATCAGGGATGCACGCGAATTTTCTACAATAGTTGTTGCAAGAAGACCGTAGTACACAATGCTCTCCGGGGCCCATCTAATGGGTATGTGTGAAATCCACTCCGTCCATTGTTTGTGTCAGCTCATATTAGGACGGGAACCCGAAAACACGGCTGATTGAAAAGTCTAGTGAGCCACATAGCAGGAAAATATGGGGATGGGCACGCCTACCATTGGAACCCTCTTGGCCCACAGAAGTTTTGTATCAGACGGTTATAATTTAGTTTTGAGTCCGGATCCTCTGTTATCCGGTCAACAGAGAATTCCTAATACCCTAAAATTCGAATTCCTAATACCCTAAAATTCATTGGTCCACGTCAACACTCACTGAAAAAATAAAAAAAATAAAAAAAAGCTTCGGACGCCAAACCACTGGGGTAACAGGAAAATCCTGTTGACCCGATAACAGAGGATCCTGACTCTTTAGTTTTTCCCTTCATCCTAGTGGGGCACACCTTATTAACCGATTGGATGGAATATCAACATTATGTTAGGCCCTGAAAGGTTTTCGATGGGGGCGTGCCTCCTACTGCTCCCTTAACATAATGGATTGAGTGGTAAACCCAACACCACGTGGTGTAAGGATTTCGTGGGGCCCACCATGATGTGTGTGTTTGATCCATGCCGTCCATCAATTTTGCCCCATTCATTGTAGGACATGAGCTCAAAATTGAAGCATATCCAAGGCTCAAGTGCACCACATGATAGGAACTAGTGGGGAGTGGATTAAGTGCAACCGGCCTCACGGAAGATGGTGTTGCCCTTATCGTGGGAACCACCTTGATGTATGTCTTGTATATCCACACCGTCCGTCTGTTTTTTAATATCATTTTAAGGGAGTATCCCTAAAATGAAGAAGATTCAAATCTCAGGTGAACCACACTTTGGGAAACAGTTTTGATTGACCATTAAAAACTTTTTGTGCGCCACAAATGTTTTGGATCAAGCTGATATTTGTTTTCTCCTTTCATCCAGGTTTGTGTGGCCTTATTAACAGGTTGGATGGAAAACTCTTATCTATAGGTTGTGGGCCCCAGTGTTCGTCTTCACCTGTACGATTTAGAAAACCTAAGTCCCCTAGAAGAACTTTTAAAAGAATGTAAGGTGTGGAAGATAAAAAATTCATCGTCGTCCGTCAACATCAATGATCATGAGGAATGGCTTCCCATCTAGGTACATGGTTTAGATTAGGTTTTGTTTCCTAGATTGATGCATGGCGCTATCCGTTATCCTACAATTTAGTGTAACAATTGGCATCAAAGCCACCTATGTATCGATTTTTATTTGCTCATGCAAGGTTCACATCATGCCCGTAACTTTTCATGGTTGTCCTGTAAACTTCGCACCAGCCACATGGTGATAGGGGAAGTTGACCCATGACTGTCAATGAGCAAAATCCTTCTGCACTCCTTATCCAGAGCTGATGCCCATCCCTGGCCCACGAGATCAGTGGTTCCAATAAAAATTACACTAGTTGGAGTCATACTTGTGAATGGTTAGAAATCCAAGCTAAATTTTGTAATAGGTCCATATCCAGCCTCTACTGCTATTAACCATGACCAACGGAACAATCATGGAAGACGACGTGAAAACACCTTTTTCATGCATGAAGAGAGAGAAGGAAGAATAGAAAGAAGATGAGAGGTTGGGTAGCCTATTATGATTTCATCGTCACCGGTAAAGACAGTAGATCCTGGGTAAAGGTTTCGATGATAGAAGAGAAGAGGTTAGGCACTTTGTTCTGCCTGCACGATATGCAGTCTCGACTTTACAGGATTTTAGGGTTTTCAAAAATCTTAATAGAATTTTGAAGTCACTACATTTGGTATTGACTTAAATGAAATAATGCATATGATTTGGAGTCGCAACTAGCTAATAAGGTTTAGAATCTACAATCGGCTATAAACCATAAATTACTTGCAAAATGAAACATTTGAAGATTCCTTGATTGGAGTGACTCATGAGGTAGGTTTGTGACTAGAGATCAAGTAAGGACCTTAATGATGAAAAAGGAATGGATTACACACTCTTTTCTACCTGCACTAAGTACAGTCTCTACTTTATGAGATTTTGAATTTTTTTGGTGATTGGGAGAGTTTTAAAGGTAACTGCATCCAGGTCCAATTGGACAAATACTAGAGAAAAAGATAAGAAGTAGAAAGAGATGAGAGTGTGGTGGTGATGTGCTATGTGTGAGATGCTAGTATGAATTTGGAGATATGAGAATAGAAAGAGGGAAGCCAAGTACTTTATGTAAAAATAGCTAATCGGGCGTCCCGATTCTAACTCGACACTGACCGTTAAATTTTAAAAATCAATAACCTATTGGCATAAAGAAGATTACTTGAGGGAGGAGAGTACCCCTAAGCCTTCGAAACCCTCTCGGGACCTCTCAAAGGCTTCCTCCTTATGGTTGTAAATAACTCTCCTTGGTCATGATCGTTGCAAATGAGGGAGGTTGGGTTAATATTTATAGACATGATTGGTAGATAGGATTTTCTCTGGTCATTGATGTGACATATTGGCACACTTTCAAGATACTCAAGGTGATAGAAGCCTGCACAAATGATAAGTAGGCATTTCAGGGCCGACGATAATTTCTCATTGATTGTATTTTATGATTTTCAAGGCGTATTTTCCATTTCAGTTACAACTGAACTCCATCTGTTGGTCTAGGTTGACGACATGTGGTTGGCGGGAATTAGATTTTCATTAGTCACTTTTGGCCGATTTGGACCGTCAATTGACTTCGGATAAGTTTAAGTATTCCTTAAGTTCAATTTGTTTCCCTTTATGATGTTTCGTTGGGTCGATCTGATGTCGTTATTGAGATTTCATTATGATTGCATGAAGTGTTATCTACATTTTTTGTGGGTTGTCTAAAGTTTCTTAGGTAAAAAGTATGCCATGTGGACCGTCGACTTGCCACAAGCCAGTGGTGCACTTAGCCCTTTTTTGGAATGCAGTTTGCCATATACAACATGTATACAACGTTTTGGAGGGTAAAGATGATCGTCTGAGATCTAATCACCCTTGTTTGGGATTAGTTGATCATATATGTTGGTTGTTTCCGGAAGGTGTCGGGGACCTTTTTGACTTGGCCCATTTAGATTTTCGATGCCTTTTGGGTTGGCCAAAAATAGTTTTATCGAAGATATGCATGGTTAGGGTTTACGGAGAGTATGGATTATCGACCGTGATTTTATTTGTTAGGTTCCAGATCTGCCAATCAAGTTCGTCAGTTGTTTCCATGAGTCGTCAAGAGTCCCACCCATTTAATTGGTTTTGATTTTTAACCGCTCTCAAGTTGACTAGGGGTAGCTTTATCGAAGTCTAGTTGAAGTCTGAATAGTAGTTTGTCCTCGTTTTGGATGGGGTGTTTACAAATGCAAGTTTAGGGTTTTGGTAAGAAGCCATATTAATTGCCCATCACATCTTGTATAGAATACTTAACTCTAAGACCCATAAGACTTTATACGAATTATGGAAGAATATAAATCCAAACCTATCATATATACTTTAAGGTATGAGGCTGTAAAGCCTTTGTTAAACTGAGCTTAAAAGACCTAAGATAGGGTTAAGATCTCTTGACTACCTTTTCATAGGATATGCACAAAACGATAGGGCCTGCAGGTTTCTAGTTAAAGTATAATGAAATCATCTTAGCAAACACAATCATAAAACTAAGGATATCGGGTTTTATGAGAACTTATTTTATGCTATAATTAGAAACGAGACAATATCTCAAGCTCCTAGTACTAATAGTATTACTCGGATAATTCAAGACAACATTGGTCCCAACAAAGTGGATATAAAACCTAGAATTACTAAGAGGATCAAGACAAGTTCATTCTTTAGACCTGACTTCTACCTTTTGTCAATATAAAGAGATAGAAAAATATAATAGGGAAAATCATATTAATATATAACCTAAAAAATTATCCTTTAACTGTATATGATGCCCTTAAATATCAAAATGCTTCTTTTTAAACTGACATTGTAAATAATGAGATGGATTCTATCATGAAAAATGAGACATGAAAATTAGTATACCTACCCTCGAGATAAAAATTAATGACTTGTAAATGGATATTCAAAAGAAAAATAAGACCAGATGAAGCGACAAAAAAGTTCAAAGCTAAACTAGTGACTAGAGGACAAAGAAAAGGTGTCAACTTCTTCGACAACTATGCTCAAAGATAGCTAGGATAGTCACTATCTAAGTTTTAGTCTCTTTAGTATTCATATATAAATTAGAAATTCATCAGATGAATGCAAAAAAAAACTTTTCTAAATAGTGACATCGATGAAGAGTATATGGAGCAACTGAAATGTTTTATAATTCTAAGAAAAAATGTATAAATTGATCAACATACTTTATTGACTTAAACATGCATTTAAATAATGACATGAAAAGTTTGGTAAAGTTATTACTTCATATGGTTTTAAAATCAACGAATTTAATAAATGTGTATACTTTAAAAATAGTAACAAAGAAGTAATTATATATCAATATATAATGAACTGAATTTCAATAGCAATCTTAGTGTATTTACGCATTCATACATACATATTCACACTGTCCTAATCCCACCACTTCACACACATTTACGCCACACACATTTTCTCTTATATACTCTATGCATATCTCATCCTGACTGTCAAACATGTTGTCCTATTGGGTAGGTTACACACATTTGTCTTGAATTAGATCAACTATTGGTCATTGATGATGTATGTGTGATGAAACTAATAACATGTAATGTAAGGAATCTGTCATGCCCCAACATTATGCACCTAGGTTGGCTAAACCTTGATCCTACATCTTAGGACATGACTCGTATGTAATACAAACATAAGCAAAAAATCATAATCCAATATATTAAACCATACAATATCATTCCACAACCCATGCACTTTTTTAAATACAAACAATAAAATATCTAATCACCACTATTTCAAAAATTAATCATTGTTCTACTATAATTCTTTTACAATAATTTTTTTTTAAAGATATAAAAGGAATCTAAAACTTAAATATAAATAGAAAGTAAACTAGACATTTAGTTACTCTTCCTTTTCTCGAGCATCCTTCTTCACTTCTAACCATAAAACTAAATTTTCCAAAATGGTGAACTTACATGCTTGAACCTAAGGATTGACAACCCTAAGTGCAGGGCTGCGATGTAGTAATAGCTTGATAAGACCGAGGTCGAATCCATAGGGAATGGAGAACACGACCTAGAACTAGTCTAACAGTAAATGTTTATTTTCGTTTTTAATCCAACGATTTAAGGAAAGGGTTTTAAAACAATAAAAATAAAAGATTAAGGGTCTAGGAATTCACTTGTAGCAATCACGATATTTAATTTACTGATTCAATGTATATCTTAATTGGAATCGAAGTCCTATGCTATTCAATCAAAAGATAATTCTGTTAAACCATTCATAAACACCAATACGAATATGATTTCAATTGATCGATTCTCCTTTGAAGCACTCCAACATCAATCGCATGGAACTCAAAGTATATATTGTGCCCGGAGTTAACATTAGATCAATGAATTTTACAGATTGATTCATTCTCTAAAAAACTTGTAATTGTACTTCCAAGCATTTAATGCGCCGAGAGTCGATAATGGATTAAAGATAAAACAACACAAAGGCTTGAAAGTAAAATCCAAATCTATTTCAATCTATTATCATTATTCAACCCATTGATATTAAATCAAATAAGCTAAATACGGTAATTAAAGTATAAGCTTCATCACTTAGCCTTAGTAAGAGATTAGCTTAACATGCTTAACATCTTAGAAGAAG
Source organism: Magnolia officinalis (assembly GCA_021015155.1). Lineage (NCBI taxonomy): Eukaryota > Viridiplantae > Streptophyta > Magnoliopsida > Magnoliales > Magnoliaceae > Magnolia > Magnolia officinalis. The sequence goes on from JAJHSJ010000011.1 coordinate 53,359,610, forward strand.
AAGAAAAAAAAAATACTAAAACGACCAACTAGAATTGAGGGGAAGAAGAATAAGGATGGCTCTGTAGAAGCTCCGCCATCCCTAGGATTTTCTCCCAAGCCCTAATTCATACTTAAAAAAGCCTAAAACATCCTTTTAAATAGAAAAAATCCATACTGACTTGGAACCGACTTCAAATTTATTAACTTTTGTTACACTTTGGTTACACCGAATATCTCTTCGGTCGCACAGAATTAGTCTCTCGATTTTAGCTAAATTTCACTAAAATATATATGAAGTCTTTGTCTCTCTTAGACGCACCAACTCTCCTTCGATGGCATCGAACATGGCTTTGGTTGGTTTGTTGCTGGATTATTCTATGCACATTCGGTCAGACCGAACCAACCTCAGGCCACCGAACAGTTTGTAATTTTTGTTGATGTACTTTATGATTTTTTCATCATTTTCTTCATCCTTTCTACTTGATTTTCCTAGATCTTTGGAATGTGAAATCTTCATTAATGACTTCCAAATCTCCAATTCTTCAATATCTTCTTTTGGGCTTTAAATCCATCCTTTTGAGCACATATTCATCTTTAGATTCAAAATTACCTAGCATGATGAAAACATATATAATTATATTGAATCAATACTTAATTGTAAGGAAAACTAATATAATTGAGAGGATAAATATGTAATATTTGAGTCTCAACACCCCATAACTAGCATTTTACTAGTACTGAGCCAAAATCCATTTACCGATTAGACCGCTTAAAATCGACTAGTTGAACATATATTTCACTAGATTGGTCAGTGCTATTACATTAACTGTTTCGGCCAACAAATAATGTCTGAGTTTGGTGGTCGCAAAGTACAGAGATAAACATAAATTTTCTATTATCGAGTATCGTCTCTCAGTATCGAGGAGTGTCCGACTCAAATAGTAGACTGCTCGCTCCTTCTGATCATCGTTATCTTGGACTAGTAGTGCTCTAACTGACTCTGTCGATGCTGCGACATACAGCTTAAGCGGTCAACCTTTGACTGGCGGTGTTAACACTGACGGCTTCATCAGATATTCTTTAATCATTTCGAAAGATAATTGATGTTCTGCCTCCCACTTGAATTCAATACCCTACTTCAGTTTTATCAGTGGAGAGAAGTCTTTCCCACACAGTTAGAAATAAATCTTTACATAAAATTGATCTGCCCAAGGAACGTTGTAATTTTGATTCGTTCCTTGGCGGGTGAGTGTTTATGAATGCCTGAGCTTTATTCGGGTCCACTTCGATTCCTTGCCAGTGTACAAGGAATGTTAGAAAATTATCGACTGACACCCCAAAAGTGCATTTAAGGGGATTCATTTTTAACTTATGAAACTTTATTCGCTTAAATGACTTGCGTAAATGAATGAAATGATGTCCCACATCGGTTGACTTTATGTATTGTTTATACGTTCGCCTTCATCCTAGCTTAAATTGAACTCTCGGAAGTAGTCTTCACCTATAGGTCAAGCCATCCATCCATTGATTTTTAAGATGGATTGTCAAACCATCAAATCCACCATTCGTCGGATTTACAACGGTCCATCCTTTGAGAACACACATCGGATTTCCTGGTTTCATACCCAACTCCCATACCACAACTAAACATCCTTAGGATCTTTAGGGTTATTGATAACTAAAATTGGGGTCAATCCAACTGTTAGATTGTTTGAAGGGCCAAGAAGCCGAAATTTGGTAACTAAACGTTCATGTGTTGTGGTCCACTTAACAGTTAAAATACTTTAAAAATTGAGCACACAACTTATAGATGGTGATATACCGTAAGGACTTCTCTGTTTAGAAGTAGACCCTACAATTTTAAATTTTAGACAATAAGAATAGTAATAATAATTTATATTATGAAAGATGCTATAAAAAGACATTCAAATTGAAAGCTTGTAGAATGAGCGGTCCCATCATCTGAACAATCTCCAAAACTATTGAAGTCTAGGTTGGAATCAATTTGATCGCTGGATCGATATGAACTAACAAATAAATAAGAAATCGCTTGATGTGGTCCACATGAGCTATATATCTGCCTTAGAATTGGACAAATGCCTTATTAGTAGGATTAGGGGTTGGTGGACGAAGTGGATTTCACAAAGCTCCACCATGGGTCCCACATTCAGATACGTGTACACTGAAAAGGGTACACCTACTGCCTAGGGAGCTTAACGTCGGTCAAACGGGCGTTGACCCGTGTTTTACTGGAAAAGGAGAGAATTCTCTCTTGTCTCTGCTTATCGCTTAAACGGGATTTAAACGGACTGTTCTGTTTTGGGCTGAAACAGGACCCACCATCCGATCACGTTTGGATGATCCAAACCGTCCATCATGATCAGGATGAAATTTAAACCAAACCCTCACTACTCCCACATGTGGATACACATGTACACGTGCACAATCTTGGGCGAAAAGGAGTGCATGGATGAGAGATTCCAAAAAATAGAAACCGTCAGCTAACAGGCTGGCTATCCACACGTGGAATCCTCCTTCAATCTTAGCCCTCCACCTCAGTGGATCTCCGCCTTACAATCCGAGCCGATTTTAGGGCTTTCATCGCAATGAAAGAACCACTGAAACCTAAAAACTAAAGAACCCACTGATTTTTCATCGCTGTCCGTCCAAAACATGGGTTCCACAATGATCATTGATCAAATCCACACCATCGATACGAAAGAAATCTAAAGAACAACCCTTCGTTGATGATTCACCATTAACCGCTGGATCATCTTCCCCATCAAAGCCGAAGACCCACATCCTTTAAGTAGGCCCAACCTCTAGGTTTGAGACGTTAAAAGGGTGGGTCAGGGTCCCATAAGTGCATCCCTGACTCTTGATCAAAGCCATGCAAGCTTGATTCAATTTCATGGCCATAAAACACCATCGATTAAGTAGTTAAAACTGTAACTAATTTGCTGATTAAGAACCGATCCTTCTAGGCTTCCACAAGGCTACAAATAGCCTTTTTTCCTTTTAGGGCAACCATTTCTAAAAATAGGAAGTTTGAAAGAGAAAAAAGAGAATGTCGTTTCTCTGTTGCATTGAGTTGAGTCGACTCAATTCGAGTTGTTGTGAATGGGGCCGAGTCTAGCATCTCACCTAATTTTCCTAACCGAGAAGCATAAGAGAGAAAGAAGGAAGAAGTAGATGAGAGGGAGAGTTAGTGCATTTGTGCCGCTGCCATCATGCCACATGAGATTTGGTCCGAGTCTACAAGTTCGGGTTAAGTCCAGAATCATTTTATTGAGTTGAGTTGAATCAAGAAGGGTCTGATTCCCCATGCTAGACTAGCCAGAATAGAAGAAGATAGGAAAGGAAGTAAAAAAGAGAGAGACAGAGTCAAGCCGCCGCACCAAGCTGTTACACCAAGTTACTCGAACCGGATCTGGTCGGGCTTTCCTCTGAGCCACGATTCGAGCTGGGTTGAGTATGCTGAGTTTGGCTATTGCACGTGAAAGAAACAGAGAAAAAGGAAGGAAAGGAGAAGAAAAAGGAGAAATAAGAAGAGAAGAACGAGAGAGGGAGCAAAGTTGAGTCAGGTCGGGCTGCTACTGAGTCTGATTGTCTTGACTCCATTCGAGTCATGATTCGGGCTAGGAGTCTGAAACCGAGTCGGGTCACGTGTTGTCGAGTCTTGGCTAAGTCTAGGCCATGTAAGGCTCGAGAAGAGAGAGAGAGAAGTAAAAGAAAGGAAGGAAGAAGAAGGAAGAGAGGCTGAGGGCGAGAAGAGGGTGCTACCGAGTTCAAGTCGACTCAACTGAATCAAACTGGCATGGATTGATTCTGTGGGTCCGATGTCCATCCCTGGACATGGCTGATTGAGAGGAGAAAGAAAGAGAAAACTAGAGAGGAAGGAAGAGAAGAAATAGAAAGAAAGAGGAAGAGGAAGAGGAAGAGGAAGAGGAGGAAGAAGATTGTGGTTTCCTTTGGCCTTTACTGAGTTGACTCAGTTGAGTTCACTGAGTCCAGGGCTAAGGCAAACCTGAGTCCAGCAATACCATTGCGGTGCCCCGCCTAATGGGTTAAAAGCACAGGTTCTTATTCGGATTCAAGTCGCATTATGCCGGGTCAAGGTATATTAAAACTAGTTTTCAATTGTTGCTACTAAGTTGACTCAGTTTCATTTCGCAATTTTAAGTGTAGATTTGTTAATCCTTAAATTCATATTTAAGTGTGGACTCTAAATCTTCTAGGCATAGATCTTTTTATACCAAGTTGATAAAATCAATTTGGGTTGGATTAGATTTATTGTGTCTTGGACTCGAGATCGGGCGTTTAGTGAGAAGTGAGAAGTATGTCCACACCAAAGGTGAGGATTACCCTTCAAGCCTTTCTACATCATGATAGTTAACATTGTTTAATTATAATCATTCATTTATCTTATTGATTTCTTAATACAATATCATATATAAATGATGATAAATGTTAGTTCTAATTGAGTAATTCTTTATAAATATTTGATGACTGAATTAAATTCAATGATTGGACATACTATACATTGTAAATATCCCTATTTTGATTTTTAAAAGTACATTTTGCATGTGTGGATACTATTGACATTGTACGTGTCTTGTTTTACTACTTGTGATGACATGACAGTGTTTATGGAGGTCCTCAAACTAGCGGTCATTCTGTCTAATAAATTAAATCGAAGTTTGTTGCGGACTTACCATCTAATGAATTGTAGTGCCTTTGTGGCTTTTGGGGTCAATCCCTTTCATCGTATCCTTGAATGAACTATTTTTCCTATGTAGCTTCGATTGGCTAGTTGCCTTATGTGGCTTAGCTTGATTGTATGTTTACCCTTTGTGGCTTTGATGGAATAATCGCCCTAAGTAGCTTTTATGAATTATTTTCGTACAACCTTATGATGGTAAATTCCACTTGTTTAACTAGGACTGACTACTAATTGAAGAGGTTACCCTTAAAACATCATTTTTATTAGTCTCATAAGTCAGGGATGGTGGAATGAGACACTATGCTTGAGCTGTCGACCTATGTTGGGTGACAAACCTCCCATAGTGACCTTTGAGTTTTCTAAAAATGGTTGTTTGGAATTATAATAATAGTGGTTGGGCTAATCATGCATTTTCATGGCATATGGACTTTATCGGGTGGTCGATGTAAGACACGGAGTTTCTTGGGTCATTATAGGTTGTACCATAGAGTATTTTATCGGGTGATCCTAAATTAATATCATGTGCATTCTTACCACTATGGGTTGTCCTTGTCGCATGGACTTTTTTGGGTGCCTAGACCTCCTTAGGGTATACTTTTGAGTACTTTTTCGGGAGACTAGTTCACCTTGGGTGTCCTCGTTACATGATCTTTTTCGGGTGGTTAGTTCTCCTTAGGGCGTACCTTTGAGTACTTTTCCGGGTGGCTAGTTCTCCTTGGGCAACCTTTTTCCTAGCTGGATGTGCATCCCCAGATCTGTGAGCATATGCATGCATTCATGCAATTAAACAAGAATATCTTTATGAAATTTATTTAATGTATGCGTATCTGATAAAATCTGTCTTATTCCTATGATGGTCATTATGAAATATTCATTATATACTGTTCTTGACAACTATGCTTAATTATTTTGATGCTTTGATAAATCTTGGGGGTTATACCTCATTGGGATAACCATTGACGCTATCAAACCATATTCAGTGTGCATGATATGTGGATGATGTACGAGTTGACTCTGGTGTGTCGCATAGAGAGATTGATGGATATGCGGCTCTAATTTCTAGTCTACTTTTATTATTTGGTTGTTTAATCTTTAATTATGAGACATTGGTTTGTATAAGTTTTTGGGCAACCACTCGATGATTTGGTTATGTATATTTGGACTCCCTCTTATACTTGATTTGTTTCTATTCCGCTAAATTACTAACTCTAATAAAGGAAAAAAATGTACGTGAAGTTTGGGCTATATTTAAAGGTTAACACTCGGGTTTTTGGAAAACGATTAGTGTAGTCGGGTTTCGGGCTTGTTATCAAAGGGTCATGATCCTTTCTGAGTTCTTAAAAAAAAGAAGAAGATATCTTTGTTGATTGCCCATGCTTATTCTTTCCGATAAAGTGAATCAGTCCTACTTCATCTCCGTAGTAATAGGTCTCATTTGTATTTGAGGTGGCCAATAATGGCTTGTTATCAGCTAACACCAACTCAACTTTATCTTGATTCCAAAATATTATAAATTGATGTAAGGATGACGGGATGCACGCAAAGGAATGGATCCAGTCCCTCCCAAGCAATGCGTTGTAACTAGACGAAGTACCAACCATGAAGAAAGAGGCCAATACTCTTTTAGTGCCTACGGTTAAGTCGACTGGTAGCACACCATGTGTGTTGGTGACATGTCTAGTGAAGTTACTGATCGTTACCTCAGACGAGATCAAATCGATTGTAGTTTTTTTTTTAAATTTTAACATCATTCTTGCTGGGAGTAGATTAATGACAGCCCGCATTGTTGACTAGGATCCTAGTGACTGGGCAGCCCTTGAGGTGGGAAGATGTTACAACGATTTAATATGCTGAGTCATATCGTGAGTGGGTCTTTCTATGAATACCTTTTTGGGCGATACTCCTGACTCTACGATAAAAGTATTTACCTGTGGTCACTCGTTCGCTCTCACAGCTCCCACAATCATATCTTTTGGAGGAAAAGAAGCATGTTGTATTACTAAAAGAGGACCTAATTCTTACACATCACCAATCATTTGACTGGGCTGTGACGGTTTGGCTTGAAAACTGGATGAAAGAGTGAGTACCATGTTGCAATCAAACACCAGGGGTAGCAATTATTCAAAAATAATTTCTAAACCCGGACATTCTCCCCCAAGTGTTTTCAAGCCATGATGCTCATCATGACCTACATCGGAACACTCGGTACTCTTATTGGCCATTGAAGTTGCCTCTACTTATTTGAAAATGAGCGACGATACTTCCAACGCTTCGGTTGTCGCCATTAGTTCCTTAATCAGCAGATCGTCCCCTGAAAACCACTCATCATTGAGATAATCGAATAAGTCATCATGACTGCCAATATTGCTCAATTCTATGGTACTATTAGATTTGATACCATCTTTTGTGACATGATAGTGCACAACAGGTTTCAGAATTGCTTCGATCGTGTTTACGGTTAGTTGTTCCTTCGATTAAGGAATTCTCCAGAATGGTCGTGACTACCCAGCTCCTGACCGAAATGCATTCTCATTTTTTGCAATTTCCCTTCTCATAGATGCTTGATGCCCCTACCAATGGCATTTCTGCGTTCGAGTCATTAATGCAGGGGCAACCGAAAATTTGGGATGCATGACCCTTTTCCAGACTCCTATTTGAGTCAGTGGAGGCTTGATCATCCTTTGACTCAGAACTCTCTGCCGGCAGTTAAGGGGTGGGAACGCTTTTTGCAGTCAATAGGTTTGTCTTGTCGGTCCTTTTTGAAGTTACATGTTCGACTTACCTTGTTGGCCGAGCTGGAGCTTGAAAGTGCCTTGATTTGTCAATATACGTGAGTGGTGAGTCAGTCTATCAAGTGAGCCCCAAACTAAAGATTACAAGATCAGAGACTCATTAAGTGAAGAAGATCGAGTGCTCCACATAGGTAAATAAAGCCTCACTTTCCTAAACCAAATCCTTGAGGTATATGACCTCATCCATAAGAACCTAAACTTACCCACAACTATTTTCGAAAATCCCTTGGTAAGCATAGTTTAAAATATTTTGAGTATTAGAAGAAATATGAACTATACATGTAAAATTAATGCCTTGACGATTGCATATAGTCGATATACAATTGAGGACAATTTTGATGGAATCGAACATGATTCAATTGCATCGAAATCAAGGCTAAAAAGTCCAACAACAAACTGAACATATGCTGGGTATTGTCGATTACATCGAATGAAGTTTGATGAATCGAAGCTTATGTTTCGATGGCATCGAACCCACTTCGATAGCATCGACCTTGGCCTCTTCCTTCCATTATACTCGAAATACTCTAAGTGTTCTCCGATGCAATCGAACTTTTCTTGATGACATCAAGGTAAGATATCGATGGCATTGAAGATTGTTCAATAACATCAAAATATGGACTAGTTTGTCCAACAAGCTTTCTAAGAAAATCACATATTTTTTATTGCATCAACGGACGTTCGATGACATTAAAATTTAAATTCCGATGGCATCGAAATAGGGGACAAACTATCTAGAGAGTTTTTATAGGAAAATCATATTTCTCTCGATGACATCAAAACATGATCGATGACATCTTCATTGACATCGAAATAGTAATCGATGTCATTGAAAAAGGCCTCAAACAGTCCAACTGTAATGCCCTGAAAATCGGGGATCAAGCATAAGCTCAAACTCCCGAGTTCTAAAACATCACTTATGCAACATAGATAATGATGATTGAATGTTGTCTGTATTAGTGCATTAAACATGAATGAGATTATACCAAAACAACATATCATATTCCAGAGACAGTTGAATTTTGCAAGCGGAAGACTATGATAAGTATATATAAAGCATATAAGTAATTGTAGGTCTCTTGAGTATGATCATGCTACCAGGTCAATAATTACATGTAAATTCTCAAAATATACAAAATGGTAATGCGTAATGTCCATTTAGTCCAAAACCCTCTAGCCCCGTCAGCACAACTCTAGGTCTACATAGACCCGCCAAAGAGTTGTATATAGGAGAACTCCTCCTCATCATCATAATAGTCCGGCTCTGCCTCATAAACATCGCCATCACCTACAGCTAAGACAGAGTCTGGTTGGTGTTTAAAACACCGTCCCAGAACGTGTGAGTGAGTGATCAACTCAGTGGAGTTATAAAACAAAAGTTACAATGTTATCAATTCAGTCAAGCAGTAATGATAAAGCAATACGATTAAGCATCCCTAAGTACTCTGGTTAATGTAAAAATGATATGTATTAATGATGCATGCCCTCTCCTTCACTCGCTCTGTGATCTTCCTCTTACGGTTGCGGCATGCACCTCTTCCTCTGTGCTCAACACCAACGCCAAAGGCACATGCAATGCGGTGCATGAGTGTGATTACCGAGTTCTTATTAGACCATTTCATATGGCAGGATTGGGAAGCTAAGGTACCTCCCTTATATCATTTCCAAACAATGATCCATTATAGGGTCGTCAATCCTAGCTAGTCTCATACGATGTTGCAGTTCCAGGTTGCTATAAAGGGTTCGTCACCGCGATGCAGGCCTAGCTTATACTCTAGTTGCTACGGAAAGGCTTGTCGCCTCAGCGCAGTCTCAGAGTATGCTCGAGGTCACTACGAATGGCTCGTCACTTAGTCGTAGGCCGACAGCTCGAATACAGTGTCCCATACCACCATATTCGGCTCACGAGCTGAGGTCACTCACTGGTCACTACGGGTGGGCTCGTCGCCCCGGCGTAGGCCGACAGCTTGACCACGGTGTCCCATACCACCATGTCTAGCTCATGAGTCTTAGCGGATCGAGGTACCAAGGTTAACGGGGTTTTCATTGGTAAGTTGGTACCTTAGATTCAAAAGTAACGTCCATACATGGTGAACATACATTGGACCAATCGGGTTACTTGACAAGCTCGACTGGTATGAGCGTACGTTGAATTGATCGACATAGAGTGCGTAAGCAATCCACGTGGCCTAACCACTGTCGGCAATCTCCGTATGACTCGGATTCCTCGAATATATCCGTTGTGGCGAGGCTAACTCAACCACTCGTTTGGGAGCTATTACCGATAGCCTGGACTATGTAGTAGTCCCAAACATAGTTAAACAAAATAGGATAACATGTGTGATAGGCATTTCAACATTAAATAATTGATTTGAAGAACGTAACCATTTGAGCATTTCACAAAATACAAAGTAAGCATGCTTTGCACATATGCATTTCATACTAAATCACACAGTTTTAAATCTAAGTTGCATGAAGGGATTTATACACATAGCTAAGAATTGATAATCTCACCTCAACACCTTCATAAAGTACAAGTTTTCGAATACTTACTCGTTCAGACATTTTTACAAACACTTAGACTACACACTTCAACATACATGGCGTATATTGGCCATAACACGTATTAGGGCAATTTCTTTCACCAAGGAGCTATCACACATGTAACCATCATATATCCACGACGGATAATCATGACAAGCACGAATCCCAGTTCCATACTCATTCAGACATTTTCACAAACACTTAGACTACACATTTCAACATACAGATGTACGTTGGCCATAACATGTATTAGGGCAATTCCTTTCACCAAGGAGTTGTTAAACGTGCAACCATCATGTATCCACTATGGATAATCATGACAAGCACGAATCCCAGTTCCATACTCATTTAGACATTTTCACAAATACTTAAAATGCACTATACTCAACATGGTTCATATATATCTATAAAGCGAGGCAAACATCGCATTTAACATGTGAAATGACACCCAAGTCAGTTATAAATCATTAATTGACATTGAAAACCTTGAAAACCATAACCTATACGTTTATAATCTGCACCTTACGCCAGTAAATACGTAATGAATTCAGTTTAGACACTAAGTCTTTGTTAACAGTAGAATGACAACCTATAACATGAATTAGGTTAGCTATTTCATCACTTACACTATTTGAAACCCTAAAATAGATTAGGGTTAGGTTTTCTTACCTAAGAACGAGATCGGAATCGCTCGAATAACGATACAGGAATGGTGGATAAGCACATGCAACGGCGAGATTGAGTCTCGAGAACAATCTCCCACACACTCTCTCTCTTTCTCTCTCTTTCCTTCTATTTTCTTCTCTTCTCTCTCTAGGGTTTGCAAATTCGATTGTGAAGGAAGAGAGAGGGTTTAAGACCCTTATATAGGCTCAAATGTGAGCTCAATGGCAGGCTCATGGTATACTTAGGTTATAGCCAAAATTCATCTGTTTTAGCTCAACGGAGCACTTTTGGAGGCCCCTTTTCTGCGTGCGGTCGGACTTAAGCTCCTTGACATTATATTTAGGTCAAGTTAAGTTTTCAGTCCAATCAAATTTATAGATCGACCGTGGTAGACCAGTTTCAGTTCAACGGTCATCGCCACTCGATCAGGCCCACAAGTACACGGACTTGTGCTGAGAAATTTCCCTGATCTGAGGGTGTATTTGGGTCAGCTTCTGACGGTCTGAAAGCTTAAATTTGGCCTACAAGCGAATGGCCCAAATCACTTAAATCTGAGTTCAATTTCTAAAGATATTCACGTTTCTCACACACTTCGCTCTGGGCTCAAGTTGTGCGCTTCTGGATATCATTAGGACTTGATTTCCGGGATGGTCGTCAAGCCCAGTAAGGCGGTCATAAGCGTTTAGTTTCACAGTAATTGGACTTTCGACGCGCGTTCCAGGTCCGATACGGAGTTTCGTGATGCTCCTGAGAGCAACTAGGTTTTGAGATTGATCCTAGGTTTCAGGGTAATGTAGCGTTAATGATTCTGCAAGTTTTGTGTCTTGCAGTTCGTATTTAACGCGGTTCAAACGAATTTCACAGCTAATCTAGTTTAACACTTAATTAATTTTGTCTAATTTCTAAAGGATTTGGTCTTGAGTGATTCCTGAGGTGGTACTCGGGTCTTTGTACGAATTTTTCTGAGACGTTACACTAACAACCAAAGTGTATTTTTCCAGAGAATCCCGATGGCATCGAACCATCCCTCGATGACATCAAAAGTTGCTCGATGAGATCGGACAAAATCTGTCCCGCACCAAATGAATATCTTGATGTAGAAAGTCGATGCAATCAGAGAAGGTCTGATGACATCGAATAACCTACGATGACATCGACAATGTCAGAATTTATGCCCATTTTTTTACCATTGGGATTTGTCTTTATATACCGTTTAGGTTACTTATTAGACTTTTGAGCTCATATTGAAGAAAGTTTTGAGAGAGTAATTGCCATAGTTAATACCCTCATCTTCAAGCTCTCTTTTCCATAGGAGTTCATCATTCAATCCATTGATCAAGCATTCATTGATCTTTTAGCAACATTGTTTGTAGGCAAATCATTGTGCTGGGATCTTTGAATGCTAAGCTCATGAGAGTCTTTTATAAATACTTAATGCATATCATTCATTAGGGAAGATCAAATTAAACCTAAACCCAACAACCTTGCATCGCAAATTAGAGCATCCACAAAATGGTTGCGGTTCAAGGGAACTTAAGATTCTTCATCAACAAACAAGGCCATCTTCAGATTGTGCTAAAAAGGGGCTCACTCATTTGTAAGTATAAAGAGTCCACTGAGTCTGAACCCCCTTCCTTGTGTAGGATAGGGTTTCAGAGTTTGAATTAACAAACTCGCAAAGTCCTTTCGTAGGCCTCCGATGGGAGAATATGTTGTGTCTTTGTGTAGGACTTAAAGGTTCTTGTGTAGGACCTTGGCCTGTATGGCCTAAATTGTTATGATGTCTTGTGTAGGCTCCTAAGTAGTGTCCTCGCGTAGGACTTGTTGCCTTGTGTAGGCATCTAAGGATGCCTTGTGCAGGCTCCTTAGTTAACATTGTCTAGGTTGTGAAGGTTCATGGTTAATCTGATTTAAAACCATTAGATAGTGAAAGCCGGTATACTCCAAGAGAGAGTGCATCCACCGGGAGTGGACTAGGCACATACTCGAACCACTATATATCACTGTGTTTGGGATTATCTTTGTGCAAATGTTTAATTATGCTTATATGATTCAAATGCTTAATTATAATGCATGATTGAATGAATATTTAAGATTGATAGGAATCACATCCCACACACTCATATACACTATCTCTATAGGCTAACTGCTTAACTTGCAAATCATGTGTAGCCTATGTAATTGGACCTTCTACTGGCTTGGAAGCCTTAGAGTTATTTTACCTTACTTGGTTTAATTGATAAATCAGTTTAAAGTTAGGCACTGTTTACTTTTAGTAAATAAATACTATTGAGAAGTCCTATTCACCACCCTCTATGACACTTGGAAGTACCTTTATACTTTTACTATAACGATTTACCACAATTTCAAAGCTTCCACATCTTGGGCCATTCTAGCACATCAGCTGCATAGTGGTAAGACTTGACCACCGTATTGTGTTGCTATCGATTGTTCTGAGAAACTTGCGCTCGCTATATGGGACTGGTATCGTCCCAATCCCAGCCGTCGCGGCGCACCATGGTAATGACTAGGATAAAGATCAACTCTCTGTCTTGGTCGATCCAACCTCCGTAAGTTCATTGTAGCTATGTTGATGTCCATATTAGGCGGGAATGTGTTATTATATATTAGCATTGTTTCTTTGCCTTTTTCAGGAAATTTCAATAGTCTACCATCGATGTTATCCTGAACAACGTTCTTGAACATAATGCACTTGTTAACAAAGTGAAAACGTGTTTTATGTCATTTACAATATTTGACATTTTTTTATTCATCGGCTATGTATTTTGTAATTAATGAAAATATTAATAAACTTCCTTGCTAATATTATCTCAAATATCTCATTAGCCCAGATGATATCAAAGGTATATATGTTCTAAACCTTTTGCGTGGTCCACGCAGTTGTTTTCACCTTGACCAACACTGAGCAAATTAGTGGCTTTTTGCCACTACCTTGGAAATGACAACCTTATAGTTGAGGTCATGATAATATGTTCCAATTGACAAATTCTTTTGCCTAGCTCCTTCCTGGAGAAGCTCTTCATATCTAGAAAATTTCATAGTTAAATGATACATATTCGCAAACTTTATTTCAATATATTTCTTCTAGAATTTGTATTTTATGTCGTCTTGCACAAGTTGCACAAATTCAGTCTCAACTGTGACGACCTTACACCAGCTTTTCACTCTTTTAAATTGGGTGACATAACTCTTGCAAGATTCCCCTAGCAATTGTCGAAAATGTGCAAGATCGGCCATGGTCATCTCCATGTCCTTCGAAAAGAACTGGACATTGAACTTCTTCTCTATCTCCTGCCATGTATGGGCTTAATTTGGTAGTAAGTTTGAGAAGAAATTCGAGAGGGGAATTTGGCTAACAATTGTCTCTTTGAGAGATGTAGTCCGAGAGGTCGATGCCTCTTCTGGTTCACAGGACTGAGTGTTGGACTATTATTTAGATTCAATGATTTGGGGCTGCTTGAACCGACACATACTTGGTCGGAGGTGGTGTAGTTGGTGTTGAGGGTTTTGCCTCCAACAATTCGATTGCTTCTTCTATTCATATTTATGATTAGTTGATTGACAATGTCACATCAATAAGTTAACTAGGACGAGGGTCTCATGGGGCGTGCCAAACTTATGTTGTCGTTTGATTTAAAATTTGATCACGTGATTAATGCAAGCGTGTGAGATTTGAATGTGCTCCTCAATTCAAACCGAACAACTACGACCCCAAGCTCCAAGATAGGTAGATACATAAAAAATTAACTGTATATGACCGAGTTCTAATAAGATTGACCACCTATTCAGCCACTTGCAAAGCGTTGCTTAAGATGATTGGGTAATAATCAGAGGGCGGGGTTAATCCTCTAAAAATGGGTCACACCTGTGCCTTCTATACCAAAAGACCTTTTCTCTTCAGTGTAGACAAAAAAAGAAATTCTCACAGTTGGCTACGGAGAACAATTGCAGAACGCATCTCTGAATGGAGAACTTCGCTTGATACTTGAACTAAATATAGCGTATTGTAACATCTCGGATTTTTGCCAACCTGGAATTAGATGTCCTTAGGCAATGGGTCTATCCTAACGCCTTATTAACTTGTCAGAACTTAATTCCATAGTCTAAAATCGCTTTTTAACCCATTTCCGTCACAAATCTCACCTTTCACCACATCGTTCTTTAAATCTTTCTAAGTACTTTTACATTAGACACTAATCTTAAGGTTTAGGTGATGAAGAACAATACTTAAACTATAAATTACTGTCACTAGTAAATACATAAATAAAATGGGCTTTTAACCATTACCCTTATGGAATCTCACAAAACGAATAGGTTATTTGGAACATCAGCCTCTCCTGCCCTAGGATCTTCTTCTGTTGTAATTAGGACGTGCTTTAGTTGAGTATTAATAACTTGGATCACTTTAAATATAAACTACAAAGGACTAAGTACCACCTCAGACAGAAATCACTCAGGATTAAATCCTTTAGAAATTAGGCGAGAATTAGCTAGTGTTAAACTAGAATACCTGTGAAATTAGCACCAATCACTTTAAATATGATCTGTAAGATTCAAAACTTGTAGAATCATTAACGCTAGGTTATCCTAAAATCTAGGATCAATCTCATTACCCGGCTACTCTCGGGAGCGTCACGAAACTCCGTATCAGATTTGGACCGCATGTCGGAAGTCTGATTAACGTAAAGTTACAGAATTAGGACCGCCTTGCTGGGCTTGACAACCATCTCGGAAATCAAATCCAGATAGTGTCCCAGTGCTATTCGCTTGAGCCCGGAGCGAGGAGTGTGAGAAAGGTGAAATTAATTAAAAATAAAATATAAATTTAAGTAATCTGACACGTGTCACTTGCGGATCAGTTATAAGGATTGCGACCATTAGAATCAGGCCAGATTACACCCTCGGATCAGGGATATTTGCCCAAACATATCCATGTACTTGAAATCTCTGATCGAGATCTGCTGGCCGTTGAACTGAAACTGGTCCACCATTTGTGATCTGGAAACTCGACTGGAATGAAAACTTAACTATACCTAGATTTAGCGTTAGTGAGCTTAAGTCCGACCTTTGGCTCAAGGGGTGCTTCCAAAAGTGCTCCGTTGAGACGGAACAGACCCACTTTGGACATAACCTGAGTATACCTTGTTCCTGAGTCTATTTTGGTGAGTTTTGGACTTATATAAGGACCTTAAACCCTCACTCTCTCATTCCATATGAATTTGAGAAAACCTAGGAGAGAGAAGAGAGAAAAGAGAGAGAAAGTGTGGGAGAGGTGGGAGATTCTTCCTTCCGTTCTACCCTATCGATCTACAAGCTTAACCATCCCGTTCTAATCGCTTTTCCGGCATTTCCGCTTTATTTCTAGGTAAGAAAACCCTAACCCTAACCTATTTTAGGGTTTGAATTGATTCAAGTAGCAAAATAGCTAACGTATCCCGTGCTATAGGTTGATATACTGCCGTAGACGAAGGCTTAGAGATTCTAGCGTATTCGTTATGATTCTACGACAAAAGGTGCGGACTTTAGACGTATAGGTTATGGTTTTCAACGCTTTCAATGTCAGATAATGATAGATTCATGATATGCATACTAATACACATGTACAAAGTGCTAACCGTCTTCCGTTTCGGTTAAATACGAAGAATATGAAATTTTGTGTATTCTAGGTATTTGTAGAAAATACCGTATCCATATAAATTTTGCTGATATGATTGCCATGAGTATTTGCTATGTATATATGCTAGTTATGGATGTATGACCTATTCGGCGAAAGGATTCGTCCTAATACACTTTTTGGCCAACATAGCTTATGTAGGCTAATGTGTGTAGTCTAAGTGTTTCTTGAAATGACTAAATAAATATGGATTTATGATTTATGCCTGCTATATGTATTGAATGTAAGAACATGATTGAAGTATGCTAGACAACCCCTTAGCGAAAGGATTTGCCCTAAATGACACCACAACCACTATACGCTATATATGTTAAATGTGTAGCCCAAGTGTTTGTGGAAATGACTGAATGAATATGGAACTTGGATTCCTGCTTGCCATGACTATCCGTCGTGGGTGCACGCGTGTTATAATTGGGGTAACTCCCTAGTGAAAGGATTTAGCCTAATACCTATGTGATCAACATATGTAATGTATGTTGATGTATGTAGTCTAAAGTGTTTGTTGAAATGTCTGAATGAGTAGTAGTTAGTAACTTGTAATGTATAAGGGTGTTGAGATATGATTCTCAATTCCTTTAACTATGTGTATGATTTCTTTAGATATCTGTGTGATTAGGAATTGAATATGTACAAACTCATGCTTATGTTGTACTTCATAACATGCTCAACTGATTGTATGATTTTATCTATGTAATGCATATGTTTAAATTCATGTTTAAGTTGTATTCTATAAAGGCCGTGAAGGGTGATGGGGGAGTAGTGTAACGATTCCGTGCAACAGCCCTGGTAGCCCTAAGAGGACAATATTGGATAGTTGACTATATGAGTGAAATCTTGATCCATTACTGCTTTGACTCTCTGTACTTGAATGTGATTGGGCTATTGAATAGTCCATGCAATCGGTACCGGGATTGAATTTGTGGCTGAGATTCATTCGCCACGTGAGATGTGTTCGACGAACCCGAGTCATACTTCGGTTGGCGATGGTGGTTGGCCACGTGAAGTGCTTATGCACTTCATATCGTTCAACTTGTCGTGCGCTCGAGCTAGCCGAGTTCGTCAAGTAAAACCTGATCTGTCTTATGTATGTTCACCATGTTTAGACGCTACTGCTTGAACCTAAGATACCGAACTTACCAGTGCAACCCCGTTAACCTTGGTACCTCAATCCGTTAAGACTCATGAGCCGGGCATAGTGGTATAGGACACCGTGGTCGAGCTGTCGGCCTACGCTGGGGCCACGAGCCTCCCCGTAGTAACTAGTGAGCAACCTAGACTCGTGAGTCGATTATGGTGGTATGGGACACTATATTCGAGCTGTCGGTCTACACTGCTTTGATGGGTGATGGGGGAGTGGTGTAACGATTCCGTATAACAGCCCTGACAGCCCTGACCGTATTTGGTGTAGTGACCTCGAGCATACTCTGAATCTGCGGAGAGGCGACGAGCCTTCCCGTAGTAAACAAAGTATAGACTTAGCCTGTATTGATAAGGTGATGGGGGAGCGGTGCAATGAGTGCGTGTAACAGCCCTGACAGCCCTTTACAGCGACCTAGAACCGTATCATCGTATGAGAGTATCTAGGACTAACGACCCTAGAATGGATCATTGTTTGGGAATGATATAAGGGAGGTACTTTAGTTTTCCAATCCTGCTATTTGAAAAGGTCTAATAATAACTCGGTAATCATGCTCATCATCGCATTGCATGTGCCTGGAAGATGTGGAGCACTAAGGGTGACAGCATGCCACGTACGTAAGATGGTGCCGCACGAGGGAGTATGTTAGAGAGGGCATGCATCATAATCGCATCTCATCCTTGCATTAATTACAGTACTTAGGAATATTGATTGTATTGCTTTGTCATTACTGCTTAACTGAATTGATAAATGTTAACCTATGCTTTATTGTTCCACTGAGTTGATCACTCACTCCCACGTTACGGGACTGTGCTTGCAACACCAACTAGACTATCTTAGCTGCAGGTGATGGCGATGCTTATGAAGTAGAGCCGGATTACTACTATGATGTTGAGGAGTTTTCCTATATGCAACTCTCTGGTGGGTCTATGAAGACCTGGAATTGCATTGACGGGGCTATGGTATTTGGGATAGAAGACATTACACTTCCTCAATTTGGTATATTTTGGAATTGTACTTGTAAATAGTTAACCTGGTAACATTATCACACTCTGGAGACTCACCACAGTTTATATAGTTTCTATATCTATCACAGTCTTTCGCTTGCTATCTCACTTATCTCTGGAGTATGATATGCTGTTTTGGCTTAATCTCACTCATGTTCAATGCACTAATACAGACAACATTCAATCATCATTCATTATGTTGCATAAGTGATGCATTGGAACTCGGGAGTTGAGTTTATGCTCGACCCCCGATTTTCAGGGCGTTACACGTATAAGCATAGACTCGAATTATAGCTAAAGTTAACTACTTGATTATTGATATGGATTACACCAAGGAATGTAAATAACATGTAAATATAAAGATTACACTAATGAATATAATTGACCAATAATTAAAAGATAGATTTGATTTGGTTGGTACGAGACAATTTCTGCTATTCACTTCCTTAACTTGGATACTTCTCATGGTATGATAATTGTTGTAACCATTTTAACACTACTTGCTTTCCTTATTTTTAAACTTGCCATTTGTCTTATTAACTGCTTTAGCATGACCACTCTTCGCTAGATTACTTGCTTTTAATGGATGATGTTGCATTGCCTGATAAACACCAAGTATATTGTCGTAAAATCCTTTTGATATATTTTCAAAGATCTTAAATACACTAGACAAATCACTCCTGGTTACTAGCTGCCTTTTCTCACTAGCTCTTGTAGGAGTGGCCATAAATAGGAATGAATAATGTTATGGGAAAATCTAAAGCCAATTCCACCTGAGGAAGTCGCAGTACAATTAAGTGAACGACCTCACCGAGTAGCAGGGCTCATCAAACCGACACTCAGCTCGGCATGCCTAAACTGAGCTCAGACTCAGCCCCGACTCTTAGTGCCAACATTAAACCTACCTATCAGTTCGGGTGGTAGAAGCATGGTTCCTAAAGCTAAGAGGTCAGCTTGGATAAAGACGTGATCTACGATCATACTAGGGAATCATCTCCAGTAACACACGAGGAGTAACCATTGGCGCACAATCTCAGAATAACTGCCAATATCAGCATGCATGTCGTTCGTGATTAGAGGCCAAGATTGTGCCGAGAATGATGGACACATTCACTCCAATTAAAAGGTATAAGTATGAATCAAACCCACAGGAACAAGACCCAGATTCCTGGCCTGACTTTGACATCGGAGGGTCCCCTACTCTAGTCAGGGTCTCCTTTGTCCTTCCCTTGTGCAGGCATACAGGGCTCGACGTGAGTGCTTGGAGCTCGGTGAGGGTGAGCCAGATTTCTGCATCAACATTTTGGTGCCGTCTGAGGGAAGCAGATAAAAAGTCTTTGTAACTTTACTAGAAATGGCTAAGGGAAACAAGAAAGCACTCCCAGTAGTAGTGGCAGAACCCGAGCCCACTGGACAACGACACTCATCTTCTGTACTCCATGCTGAATCAGCTCCAACAGGATCGTCTCAACGAACTCTGAGCCGAGGAGGTAAGTACCGTGTGCTGCAGAACCAAGTGCAGACATTGGTTAATGAGATCAGCCAAATGAAGTAGCAGATGGCAAGACATCAACCACCCCCAATCAAGGGGAGGTCTCTCTAGTGGCAACAGAGCGACTCGTTCTCGTAGGTTCACAAGCAGGAGTGTCTCGAGGTATATCAGCTCGAGCACCAACTCACACACGAAATGCAGCAACCCGGGCACCGACTTATGCATCCAAGACCTTGGCATTAGCCCCAACTAACCTCCGCCATGAGTTGGAAAGGAGGAGAAGGGGCATAATGCTCGAGGTCGAGGCACCTCGTGAAACTGTTGCTGAGAACAGAGATCCATGGGAAGCTCAGCTTGAAGAACTTTGAAACCAGATCAGGAGCATGCACCAGGATCACCAGACGCAGGCTCCAACTATAGTAGAAGCGATGATGGAGGAGAACGAGCCTCCGTTTACTAGTGAAATCATAGACGCTGCAATGCCTTCAAGGTTCAGGATGCCCCCCATCATTCAATATTCACGTTTTGGGGACCCGACAGAACACATGGAGTCTTATTGCTCCTGGATGCAGATCCAGTTGGCATCGGAGGCGATGATGTGCAGAGCATTCTCCATAACCCTCACAGGGCTGCAGAAGCTGGTACCGACAACTCAAGCCGAAGTCAATCAGTACATTCGCCGAGCTCAGTAGAGATTTCTTGACGCAGTTCATTGTTAGGAAGAAGAGTCAAAAGACGTTAACTCATCTACTCACCCTCAAATAGAAAAGCGGAGAATCGTTCAAGGACTACATTTCTTGATTCAACGAGAAGGCTTTGCAAGTCGATGATTACTCCGACAAGATGGCTCTAACTGCAATGATTAGCGGACTCAAAGACGGGAGGTTCCTCTTCTCGATAGGAGAGAACCCCCCGACCACTCTGAGCGATCTCATAAATTGAGCCCAGAAGTATACTGAGGCTGAGGAGTTCTTTAGCTCGTGGAAAAGTGCCCAAGGCTCAGAGCATTCATCTAAAGACAAGAAGCACAAGGATGCCCCATTCCAACCTAGCACGAGTAAGAAGAGGTCAGATGAGGATGATCCTGCGGCCAAAGGCCGAGTAGAAAACCCGAAAGCCGATTCAACTCGTATACTCCTATTAACACATCTCCAGAGCAGATCCTCTTGGATATCTAAGACAAAAAACTGTTACATTGGTCGAGCTGCATGAAGACGAAGCGGGTCAACGAGACAAATGCAATATTATCACTTTCATCGTGACCATGGGCATAACACCAGTAATTGCGTCGACTTGAAGGAGGAGATCGAGACTCATCCGCAAGGGTCACTTGCGTCAGTACATAAAAGAAGAAAGACAGGCTTGGAAGGACGAGCAACTAGGTAGAGCTACGGGCAATAGTACTGAGATTCGGATGATATACGGAGGTCCGTCCGGAGGCGACAACTCAAACCAAGCCCGAAAAGCTTATGCTCGGAGCACCGACCTCGAGCACTACATCGACTTAGCTAACATGCCAAGAAAAGAGCTCCAAGTGAGCCCGTGCAGTCTTACGTTTACAGAGGATGATGTACGCAGAATTCAGCATCCTCATGATGATGCCTTGGTAGTTACAATGACGATATCCAATCGTAACGTGTACCGCATCTTGGTCGATATTGGGAGATCAATCGCCATCTTGTACTCTGAGGCATTCGATAAGATGGGCATTGACAGGTCATGCCTTCGAACTATTCGGACCCCGTTGCACTGCTTCGCAGGCGATAAAGTTATCCGGAAGGGGCGATCTCCCTCTCGGTCACAGCAAGAGAAGGACAGAACCAAGTCACCCGGTTGATGGACTTTCTAGTTGTAAACACACCGTCGACACACAATGTCATCCTTGGATGACCATCTCTTAATGCCATGAGGGCGGTGGTATCCACATACCACCTGATGATGAAGTTCCCTGCTGTTAGGGGAATCGTCTATGTCAGAGGCGACCAACGAGAAACTCAACGGTGCTATTCCATAACAGTCAGAAAGGACTCAGTAAAGTAGGCCCTCACAATCGGTATGGTCGACCTTAGAGAAGACACCTCAATGGAGAGTTTCCCTGTGGAGGACCTCTTGATCTTCCTGCTCGATGATGCTGATCCGACCACAATAGTCTAGCTCAGATCATTGTTAAATGCTGATCAGTGGAATCAGATGTTGAATTTTTTACGACAGCATAAAGATGTCTTCACATGGTCCCACCAAGACATGTCAGACATTGCTTCTGAAGTTATGGTCCACAGGCTGAATGTAGATCGGAACAGAAGCCAGTTAAGCAGAAGAGAAGGGCTTTCAAGCCGAGAGATATGCGGCGATTGTCGAGGAGGTTGCAAAACTCCTCGATGATGGCTTCATAGAAGAGGTCCACTACCCTGACTGGATCACTAACGTTGTGCTCGTTAGAAAGGCCAACGAAAAGTGGCGAGTCTGCCGAGACTACTCCGACCTAAATAATGCTTGCCCAAGGATAGCTTCCCCCTCTCGAGGATCGACCAACTGGTCGACAACATAGTCGAGCGCGAGCTCCTAACATTTATGGATGCATACTTCGGTTATAACCAGATAGCTATGCCTCATCGGATAAATAAAGACGACATTCGTCACAGATAAAGGAATCTATTGCTATCGGGTCATGCCCTTCGGGTTAAAGAATGTAGGGGCAACCTATCAACGACTGGTGAATAAGATGTTCGTCCAGCAAATCGGTAAGATCATGGAAGTTTATGTTGATGACATGCTGGTGAAAAGCATCGGATCAGCCGACCACACCTCGAATCTGGCCTAGACCTTATCCATCCTTCGGAAGTACCAGATGAGACTGAACCCGACCAATGTGCATTCGATGTGGGTTCAGAAAAGTTCCTCAGTTTCCAAGTCAGTTAAAGAGGAATCGAGGCTAATTTGGAAAAGATAAGAGCTCTCCTGGACATGAGCTCACCTCAGACTATGAAAGAGATCCAATACCTCACAGGAAGAGTAACCACCCTCAACCGCTTCATCTCCAAAGCTACAGACAAGTGCCTCCCCTTGTTTCAACAACTGAAGGGTAGTAAGAAAGCAGAATGGACTCCTGACTGCGAGCAAGCTTTCCAGCAACTGAAGCAGTATTTGGGATCACCCCAGTTGTTGTCTAAACTAGAGAAAGGAGAACCGTTGCTCCTCTTCTTAGCCGTCAGCTCAACGCTCGTCGGAGAGTCTGGAGGAAAATAATACCCTGTCTACTATGTCAGTAAGGAGTTGGTCCTGGTGGAGACAAGATATCAAGATATGGAGAGGCTCGCCCTAACTCTAATCATGTCAGCTCGTCGGCTACGCCCGTACTTCCAGGCGTACTCCATAATTGTCCTCACAGATCAACCCCTTCGACCTGTACTACAAAAGTCCGAAGTATCTGGACGGTTGACTAAGTGGGTAGTTGAGCTCGGTGAATTCAACATCGAATATCGACTGAGGATAGCCATCAAGGGCCAGACGATGGCCAATTTTATAGCAGAGTTCACCACTCAAAATAGTGAGACCAAGTCGTCTAGCCCAATCGCACCCATGTGCTCGACATAGAGCCTTGCGATCCTCCCTATCCCCCAGCTTACCGGGGAGACCAAGGCAGAGGATAAATGGATGCTGTTCGTAGACGGTTCATCAAACTCAAAGTGAGGAGGAGCAGGGATCGTTCTAGTCGCGTCTGATGCAACGACTGTTCAGTACGCAATAAGGCTCAGATTCCGAGCCTTAAACAATGAAGCAGAGTATGAAGCCCTGTTGGCTAGGCTCAGATTAGTAGCCGCCTTGGGGGTCCGAATTCTGAATGTCAAGTGCGACTCTCAGCTCGTTGTAAACCAGGTATCATTAGAATATGAGGCGAAAGAAGCCAGAATGATAGCTTACCTGAGTGAAGCTCGGAAGCTAATGGAAAAGTTCCAGGAGTGCAACATCGATCAAATACCAAGGGTCGAGAATTCCTGGGTTGACTCACTGGCGAAGCTCTCTTCGGCGACTAAAAGAAGAGTTCTGAGATTCGTCCCATTGGAGTTCTTGAGCAAGTCGAGTATCCACTGCCACAGTCAAGAGGTCGTCCAACCTGTATAGATGATTCTGAGTTGGATGGACCCGATAGTCGAGTTCCTCAGGGACGGAAAAGTACTCGAGGACAGATTGGAAGCCCGACGCCTAAGGATTAGATCAGCATGATATAATATCATTGGGGATATCTTATACAAGAAGGGGTTTTCTCAGCCATATCTGAGGTGCCTGCGACCTGATGAGGCAGAATATGTGATTAGGGAGATCCACGAGGGGATATGTGGAAATCATTTCGGAGGCAGAGCCCTAGCGCAGGAAATCATTCATCAAGGATACTTCTGGCCAACGATCCAAGGTGACTGCAGAGACTTTACTCGGAAGTGTGACAAGTGCCAAAGTTTCACAACCATCCTTTAACGCCCCAAATTTCAAGGGGTGAGTAGGAACTCAGCTCCCGAATTTTTGAGTGCCACGTATGCCCTAATGGGCCTCAAATACATAGGAATATAAGGTATCCTGTGAACGATGGAGAATTAAACTAAGCATAAGTTAACATTTAGACTAAACAGAAGATTCAAGTGCTACTAATAAAATAAAGATATCCAAACATAACTTCAAATATCTAAAATATTATCTATCAGGGACCTAGTCCCATCCTCACTGCACTCCCCAAAAAGACTAGGGCCCTGGCCCAATCCCGCAGTCACCGATCGAACTAGTAAGGTCCGCTAAAAGTCAGGAAGTACGCCCGCTCCTCTTCGTCATCCACACTAGCATCCTCCAACGCATCCAGCTCCGGAGTCCCTGTATTTAAGCCAGATTCTAGTAGGTGTTTCAGAACACATCCCAGAGTGGGAGTGAGTAGATAACTCAGTGGTACCATTAGCAATAGGTTAACAAAAATTATCATATGCAAGAGTGAATTTAGTGAACAACATACATTATAGAATCTTAGATACTCTAGTTAATACAATGCATGATTAATGATATGATGCATGCCTCTCACAACCAACACTCCCTCGAGCGATGACATCTAACGATCGCAATGACTAACACACCCTTAGTGCTACCTCGACTGCCTAATCACCACAATAAATAATGTAATGTCATGTAAATGTCAGCCAAGTTGATTAAATAGGTTCATTCATCCAGCAAGTTGGGGAAACTGAGATATCCTTGTCAGAAACATTGCCCTAATCCGATCGTTCGGCTTAATGGCCGTAGTCGTACGACTCTCGCGATCCTTAGCCCTCGTGGGTTCATTAATCCCATAGTTCTTAAGCTTAGATGAAAGCAGTTGGGACTTCAAAGTCCTATTCGTGGTCACTACGGGGAGGTCGTCACCCCTGCATAGGCCGACAACACGGGCACAGTGTCCCATATCACCGTCCCCAGCTCATGAGTCCTGGTGCTCACTGGTCACTATGGAGAGGCTCATCACCCCAGCGTAGGCCGATAGCACGGGCATAGTGTTTCATACTACCATCCCCAACTCATGAGCCTTGTGGGCCGTAAATTATAATTGACAGTGGACGCAAGGGTCTCAGGGTACCTCGGGTTCATATAGGCGTGTACAACCATGGTTAACATACAAGGATGACTGATTTATGAGCTAATATGCCTCCACAAGCTAAACCATAGACTGAACAGCCTGAGAACGGCGTCTCATGTAGTCCAACTATGACTGACAATTTATGGTTTAACTAGTCGGGGCAGACTTACCCATGGGCTGATCTAATGAAAGGTTGCCCAAGTGATTCCGGCTGATCAGCCAATCCATGAGAGGACATGTGCACAAATAGAAAACATATGTTCAACAAATTCAGGGTAATTTCATAATTGACAAGAATAGTTCAGCATTTTAGGCATATGGACAGCAATATACTAAACTCCACCAAACCATGAGGATCATATTCAACTTAATCCAAAAATTTAACAAGATGGATAGCCATACACCCATTCACAATAATTTAATTTTACATGTGCCAGCATGAATCATGCAATTCAGTGATGTAGTGGAAATCAAGTACAATTAATTCAGCAATTCAACAATTTGACAACATTTAACTCCTTCTATGCCCAGCATATTTTACATGCAACAAGGTTCAACAATAATTCAACAACATTTGGGGAAATTGAATGCTTACACCCTAATTAAACATGTAAACCAACATTCCACACATTCGGAGGTGTTCGGGGCCTATACCCCTTCCCACATTTTCGGGAAATCCTAAGTCTATAGTCCCAATCAAGCAGTCCAAATATCCAGTAACATGCAAGAATAATACACCATACACATTCACTAAAATCTACATTAGGCATGATAATCGGCCACCCAAAGGTAATGGCGCGCACCTATTATTGACCAGAAGCCTTTGTAATCGTCCTAACGTCGCCTAACGTCGTCGAGTCTGCAAACTCGATGTGATGGGGCCCTGCATTACATGGAGTTGTGGTAAGGTACATGCATGTGGCTAGAGGCTAGAGAGGGATGGATTGGAGTCTGAATCTTACCTTGGATCAGATGGGTTTGTTCCTACGGCGATCGGGTTGGAATTCCCGATCGCCGTAGGTACATGCATGTGGCTAGAGGCTAGAGAGGGATGGATTGGAGTCTAAATCTTACCTTAGATCAGATGTGTTTGTTCCTATGGCGATTGGGTTGGAATTCCCGACAATAGATGGGCGTAGGTGCAGGGAATTTCAATCCCCAAGCACCACACACCACTCTCTCTCCCTCCTCTCTCTCTCTCTCTCTTTCCTCTCAGCTGCTGGATATTTTTTATAGTGAGAGAGGTTTAAATGCTATATATATTCTGAAATTAAATCATTTGGCCATATGTTTCACTAATTGCCTCCAACGGTCTTGTGGGGCCCATTTTTTGGTTGTTGGGGCTGCCCTGTTGGCCCCATGACACATCTAGTTCGTAGAATAAGTGCCCCCACGGCCGGTTAAAGAACTGGGTAAATTTTGACCGCAAGCGGATGCAAGGTTTTGTCGTAATGGCCCGATTTACGATCAACTATCACCGATCCTCGATCGAGGGTAAGATTTTGTGGGCGAGTGCAGGAAAATATTTCTAGCCTTCGGTGTAAATTTAGAAGAGATTTGACGACCGAAATGCCCAGACTCACTGACTCAAGAAGTAGGGCCAATTGATTTAAAATTTTTAGCTATTTAGTCCCAAGCGAGAGACTCGCATTTTCAAAGTGCCGACTGGACGGGACGATTTGTCCATTTCTGGGCACCGTCCGAGCCTAATGTCCGCGATGGACCACGAGCCTAGTGAGGCCCTAGCCTCCCTAAGTTTTGAAAATTTTTGGTCCTACCTCAGGTGGTGCACGGATCGTACAGGCAGCCGCCAAGTACTATTGGACTGACCGGCTCTACGGTTCGCGCTCAGCTCGAACGTAGTGGGATTGCATCCCATTAGTGGCTTAATTCAGATAATTTACCGGTAATACATCCGCACGTGTGACCAATTCATACGGTCCTGCACCAATTCGCATGTGGGCGCCTCAGGACACTATTTCGATTTGGGCCGGGTGTTATAATCTACCCCCCTTATAAATAAATATTGTCCTCGAAATTTGTACCTGTTCATACTGCTTAAGCAGGCTTGGGTAGTGTTTGCAGATTTCGGCTTCAGTCTCCCATGTGGCTTCTTCTTCTCCGTGATGTGTCCACAAACTCTAACTATCGGGATCACCTTATTCCGTAACACTTGTTCCTTCTTATCTAGAATCTGAGTGGGTCTGAGGATATACGTGGTGTTGTCCTTAAGTTCTACATGCTCCCACTGGATGACGTGTGAGGGTTTGGGGTCATATTTCTTAAGCATGGAGACATGGGACACATTGTGTACTTCGACAAATGGAGTGGGCAAGGCCAAGCGATATGTGACTGGCCCTATGCGATCGAGGATTTCGAAAGGCCCAATATATCGCGAGGCGAGTTTTCCTTTCTTGCCAAAGCGTAGAACTCCTTTCATTGGTGAGATCCTTAGAAACACGTAGTCCCCTGCTTCAAATTCTAAATCCCTTTATCTCGTATCCGCATAACTCTTTTGTCTGCTTTGGCCCATTAAGAGGCGACGCCTAATGATTTCAATCTTCTCGGTGGTTGTCCGCACCAAGTTATGCCCCAATAAGCTTTTCTCACCAATTTCTACCCAACAATGAGGAGCTCGACACGGGCGCCCATATAAAGCCTCATATGGCGCCATGCCGATGCTTGCTTGAAAGCTATTGTTCTAGGCGAACTCAGCATAAGGAAAGTACTCATCCCAACTATCTAAGAAATCTAGTGCACACGCTCTTAGCATATCTTCCAGTATCCAATTCACTTGTTCCGTCTGCCCATCTGTCTGTGGGTGGAAAGCGGTGCTGAACTTCAATTTTACTCCCATAGCCTCCTGTATTTGGGTCTAGAACATCGAAGTGAACCGTGTGTCCCGATCCGACATGATCTCTAGAGAGACGCCATGGGGTCGAACTATTTCCATAATGTATAATCTGGCCAAATCATCGGCAGAGTAAGAAGCTCGAATTGTAAGAAAATGAGCCAATTTTGTCAATCGGCCCACAATCACCCAGATTGAATCGTGTCCTTTCTTCGTCCTGGGCAAACTCGATATGAAGTCTATAGATATGAAGTCCCATTTCCATTCGGTAAGTGGCATGGGTTGTAAGAGACCTGGGGGTCAGCGATATTCGGCTTTGACTTGCTGACATGTAAGGCATCGAGATACATAGTCAGCTATTTCTCTTTTCATGTTGTCCCGCAATAATTCCGCTTAAGGTCTCGGTACATCTTGGTACTTTTGGGGTGCATTGCCAGTTTAGAGTTATGGACCTCAGCTAGCAATTCTTCTTTCAGTTTAGAATGGTTTGAGACACAAAGGCGGCCTCGAAATCATAAACCTCTGTAACATCTCGGATTTTTGCCAACCTGGAATTAGACGTTCTTAGGCAATGGGTCGATCCTAACACCTTATTACCTTGTTAGAACTCAATCCCAAAGTCTAAAATCGCTTCTTAACCCATTTCCTTCACAAATCTCACTTTCACTACCTTATCCTTCACAAAGTAACTAAGTGCTAAACTAGATTAGCTACGAAATCTGCTTGATCCACTTTAAATACGATCTGCAAGACCCAAAACTTGTAGAATCATTGACACTAGGTTACCCTGAAATCTAAGATCAATCTCATTACCCGGCTGCTCTCGGGAGCATCTCGAAACTCCGTATCAGATCTAGACCGCACGTCGGAAGTCCGATTAACACAAAGTTAAGGAATTAGGACCGCCTTACTGGGCTTGACAACTATATCGGAAATCAAATGTAGATAGTGTCCCATCGCTATACGCTTGAGCTCGGAGCGGGGAGTGTGAGAAATGTGAAAATAATTCTAAATTAAATTCAAAATAAATAAATCTGGCACATGTCGCTCGCGGATCAGTATTAAGCAACCAAACCATCAAAATCAGACCAAATTACACCCTCGGATCATGGATATTTTCCCAAACACATCCATGTACTCGGAATCTCCGATCGAGATCCACTGACCGTTGAACTGAAACTGATCCGCCACGTGTGATCTGGGAAGCCGACCGAAACGAAAACTTAGCCATACCTAGATCCAGTGTTAGTGAGCTTAAGTCCAACCGCACACAGAAAATGGGCCGCCAGAAGTGCTCCATTGAGTTGAAACAGGTCCACTTTGGATATAACCTAAGTATACCTTGACCTGAAGTCTAATTTAGTGAGTTTTTAGGTTATATAAGGACCTTAAAACCTTCTCTCATTCAGCCATACGAATTTGAGAAAACCCTAGGAGAGAAAGAGAGAAAAGAGAGAGAAAGTGTGAGAGAAGTGAGAGTATCTCCCTCCCTGCCATGCTTCCCTGCTGCTATATGTGTTCAACCACCTCGTTCTAATCGCTTTTCCAGTAATTCTGGCTCCGTTTCTAGGTAAAAAACCTTAATCCTAAACTGATTTGGGGTTTTGATAGTTGTAGGTTATGAAATAGCTAACCTATTTCATTACTATGGTGACCAAACTGCCGTATACGAAGGTTTAGCAAACCTATCGAATTCGTTACGATTCTACGACAAAAGGTGCGGACTTTAGGTGTATAGTTATGGTTTTCAATGCTTTTAATGTCAGATAATGATAGATTCATGATCTGCATGCAATTGCACATGTACAAAGTGCTGTCTGTTTTCCGTTTCGATTAAATACTAAGAATATGAAATTTTGTGTATTCTAGGTATTTGTAGAAAGTACCGTATACGTAAAAATTTTAAAAATGTGTTTGCCATGATTATTTATTGTATGAACATATTATATATGTGTATAACACTTACTTGGC
The DNA here is from genome assembly GCA_021015155.1 of Magnolia officinalis. NCBI lineage: Eukaryota > Viridiplantae > Streptophyta > Magnoliopsida > Magnoliales > Magnoliaceae > Magnolia > Magnolia officinalis. Next base: position 53,390,078 of record JAJHSJ010000011.1, read on the forward strand.
GAGAGGGTTCACCCTAACACATGTTTTTGCCAATATACACTATGTATGTTAAAATAGTGTATTCTAAGTGTTTGTTAAAATGACTAAATAAATATGGATTTATGATTTATGCCTGCCAAATGTATTGAATGTAAGAACATGATTGATGTGTATGTGACAACTCTTGCTATATGGATTTGTCCTATTCTATGTTAAAATCAACATACGTCATGTATGTTAGAGTGGTGTAGTTTAAGTGTTTGCTAAAATGCCTGTGTGAGAAATTGTGTGACGAACTAAGTTTAATAGGGTGTTGAGATAGGATTCTCAGCTACCTTAGAGATGTATATGATTTCCTTCATGTTGCTTGTTTAATTTAACCTCTTATTTATGAAATATAGGTGTTTGTATTTCCTGTTTATATTGTGCTTTATTACATATTTTATGACATGCTTGTCAACATGCTTGAATCACTTTGTTTATTCTGCTTTACTCTACATGCTTCTGGTCATGGATTGATTGTGTTTAGGACTATGATTATAGTCCAGGTAATCGGTAACGGGATTGAATTCGTAGCTGAGATTCATTTGCCACGTGAGATGTGTTCGACGAACCCAAGTCGTACTTCAGTTGGCGATAGTGGTTGGCCATACGAAGTGCTTATGCGCTTCATATCGTTCAACTTGTTGTGCGCTCGAGCTAGTCGAGCTCGTCGAGCAACCCGATCTATCTTATGTATGTTCACCATGTTTGGACGCCTTTGCTTGAACCTAGGCTACCAAACTTACCAGTGAAATCCTGTTAACCATGGTACCTCGATCTGCTAAGACTCATGAGCCGGGTGTAACGCCCGAAAATCGGGGGTCGAGCATAGACTCAACTCTTGAGTTCCAGAACATCACTTATGCAACAAAATGAATGATGATTGAATGTTGACTGTATTCGTGCATTGAACATGAGTGAGATTAAGCCAAAACAGCATATCATACTCCAGAGACAGTTAAATTTGCAAGCGGAAGACTGTGATAGATAGATAAAATATATAAACTATGGTGAGTCTCCAGAGTGTGATAACATTACCAGGTTAAATAATTACAAGTGCAGTTCTAAAATATACCAAATGTGAGGAAGTGTAATGTCTCTTATCCCACGCACCATAGCCCCGTCAATACAATATCAGGTCTTCATTGACCTGCCAGAGAGATACATATAGGAGAAATCCTCCTATCATCATAGAAGTAGTCCGGCTCTGCTTCACAAGCATCGCCATCACCTGAAACTCAACAAATCTGGTTGGTGTGTACAACACCGTCCCGTAACGTGGGAGTGAGTGATCAACTCAGTGGAACAATAAAGCATAGGTTAACATGTTATCAATTCAATCAAGCAGTAATGATAAAGCAGTATAAATCAAACAATTATAACTACTCTTATTAAGTGCGAGAATGAAATGACATGATGTTGTATGCCCTTGCCAAACCACCCTCAAGCGACATCATCTTACGTTCGCGAATGCTTAACTCCCTCAGTGCGCCACATCTACTAAGCACATGCGGTGCAATGATGCTCATGATTACCAAGTTATTATTAGTCCATTTCAAACAGCAATATTAGGAAACTAAGGTACCTCCCTTGTATCATTCCCCAAACATGATCCATTCTAGGGTCGTCAATCCTAGTTAATCTCATACGATATTATGGTTTGAGAAGCGTAGAGAAGGCATCGCAAAGGGCTCGTCACCCGTCAGCACGGATACAGATCTCACCGTATGCGGCTCAATTGCTGGCCGTCAGCTCGAGTACAGGTCTCACCTTACTCGGCTCAATCACTAGCCGTCAGCTCGAGTACAGGTCTCACCGTACTCGGCTCAACTCATACTCTAGTTGCTGTGAAAGACTCGTCGCCAATCACAGACCCTAGGAGTATACTCGAAGATACTACGGAGGACTCGTCGCCCGTCAGCACGAGCACAGGTCTCACCGTACTCGGCTCTCGCCGTAAGTATCGACAGCTCGAATACAGTGTCCCATACCACTGTATTCGGCTCACGAGTTTGGTTGCGCAATGGTCACTACGGGGAGGCACATGGCCCAAGCGTAGGCCGACATCTCGACCACGGTGTCCCATACCACCATGCCCGGCTCATGCGTTTTAGCGGATCAAGATACCATGGTTAAAAGGGGTTTCACTGGTAAGTTTGGTACCCTAGGTTCAAGCAGTAGCGTCCAAACAGGGTGAACATGCATAAGGCAGATCGGGTTACTTGACGAGCTCGACTAGCACGATCGCCCGTTGAGCTGCACGACATGAAGTGCATAAACAACTTCGTATGGCCTAGCCACTGCCGACAGGCAACGCACGACTCGAGTTCGTCGAACACATCCCACGTGGCAAATGAATCTCAGCCACGAGTTCAATCCCGTTACCGATTGTCTGGGCCATAATCATAGCCCCAAACACAATCAATTGCAGATAGGTAAAGCAGTAATGGATCAAGATTCAACTCATACAATCAAGGTCTGGTATTATCCGTTTAGGGCTGCCAGGGCTGTTGCACGCAGTCGTTGCTCCGCTCCCCCATCACCCATGACGGATCATACAACGTAAATATAAATTTAAACATATGCATTACATAGTTGAAATCATAAAGCAGTTGAGCATGTTATGAATCACAACACAAGCATGAGTTTGTACATGTTCAATTCCTAATCACACAACTATCAAAGGAGATCATACACATAGTTAAAAGAGGTTGAGAATCATATCTCAACACCCTTATACTTTACGATTTGCTAACTACTACTCATTCAGACATTTCAAGAAACACTTAAACAAACATACATCAACATACACGACATATGTCGATCACATAGGCATTAGGCCAAATCCTTTCACTAGGGAGTTGCCCCAATCATAACACGCGTACACCCACGACGGATAGTCATGGCAAGCAGGAATCCAAGTTCCATATTCATTCAGTCATTTCCACAAACACTTGGGCCACACATTTTAGCATATATAGTGTATATTGGCCGTGGCGTGACTTAGGGCAAATCCTTTCGTCAAAGGGGGCATCGCCAATACATCAATCATGAATCCATGACAATTAGTCATGGCGAGCACGAATGAGAATTCTATACTCATTCAGCCATTTCCACAAACACTTAGAATACATTATTACAACATACATGGTGTATGTTAGTAAAACATGTATTAGGGTTATCCTTTAGCCTAACGAGTAATTTATCCATGTATACCATAATCATACAACAAATAATCATGATAATTACATTTCCAAAACTTACACATATACGGTATTTCTAGAATACACAATTTCAACATACGTAGCATTTACAAGTGAACATGTATTACGGCGATTCCTTTCGCCAAACTAGTATTTTATCCATATATAGTATAATCATACATTAAATAAACATGTCAAACATTTCTCCAAAAAAAATACGTATACGGTATTTCTACGTATACCTAGAGTATGTGAAATTCCATATTCTACAACGTTAATCGAAACAGGAAACGGAAAGCACTTTGTACATGTGCATTTACATGCAGATCATGAATCTATCATTATCTGACATTGAAAGCGTTGAAAACCCTAACTTATACACCTAAAGTCCGCACCTTTTGTCGTAGAATCGCAACGGAATCGATAGGTTTGCTAAGCTTCCGTATTCGGCAGTTTGGCAACCTATAGAACGAAATAGGTTAGCTATTTCACAACCTACAACAGTCTAAACCCCAAAACAGATTAGGGTTAGGGTTTCTTACCTAGAAACGACGCCGGAAACGCCGGAAAAAGCGTCAAGAAAGGGATGGTGCAGCCCGTGTGGTGGCAGGGAACGATAGTAGGGAGATCCTCCCACTTCTCCCTCACTTTCTCTCTCTTTTCCCTCTCTTAAATCCCAAATTCGTATGGCTGCCATGAGAGAGGGTTTAAGGTCCTTATATAGTCTCATAACTCACCGAAATAGACTCCTGTTCAAGGGTTACTGCTAATATAGGTATTTCGTCACTTTTCCAGCTCAAAAGAGAGGTTCTAGTGGCCCTCCTTGAGTCAAACGTCAGACTTAAGCTCACCACACATGGATCTATGTGGGATTACGTTTTCGACTCGATCAGATTCCCAGATCACACGTGGCGGACCACTTTCAGTTCAACGATCAGTGGGCCACGATCCGAAATTCCAAGTACATGTAAATGTTCCTGAAATTTTTCCTGATCCGAGGGTGTAATTTGGTCTGATTCTGACGGTCTGGTTGCTTAATACTGATGCGCAAGCGAATGGTGCCAGATCACTATTCCTGATATTTATTTTGGAATGGGAATAGTGTTTTTCACACTCCCTCGCTCCGGATCCAAACGAATGGCCGTGGGACATCGGCTGGACCTGATTTTCGAGATGATTGTCAAGCCCAGTGAGGCGGTCCTAGTTCCTTAACTTCGTGTTAATCGGACTTTCGAGGTGCGGCCTAGACCTAATACGAAGTTTCATTTCATTCCCGAGCGCAGCCGGGAAATGAGTTTGGTTCTAAACTTTAGGGTAACCTAGAGTCACTGATTTTGCAAGTTTTGGGTCTTGCAGATCGTATTTAAAGCGATCCCAACGGATTTCATGGCTAATCGAGTTTTGCACTTAGTTAACTTTGTTAAATTTCTAAAGGATTTAATCCTAATTGTTTTCTGGTTGAGATGGTACTTAGGCCTTTGTAGTTTGTATATAAAGTGATCCAAGTTTTACTACTTATCTAGTTTAAGTTAGTGTCTAAGGCGAAAGTGCTTTGAAAAATTGAAAGCATAAGATAGTGAAGGGTGTGATTTGTGAAGAAAATGGTTTAAAGAGCAATTTTAGACTGTGGGATTGAGTTTTGACAAGTTGATAAGGTCTTTGTATCAACCCATTGCCCTAGGACGTCTAATCCCAGGTTGGCAAAAATCTGGGATGTTACAATCTACCCCCCTTAAAACAAAATTTCGTCCCCGAAATTGGCTAAGGGTAATAAGGGAAGATTTCTATTATTTCACTTGCCTAGGACTGATTGATTTCCAAGTTTCTACGCGTGGTAGGGTATATACTAGCTGATTCATTTTAGTCTACCCCCCTTAAAACTTATTTCTCTATCCATTTCTCATACCCTGATGGTTTGCTACCATTTATTTCTTTATCTATTTGGAGGCTTGATGATAATTCCCACAATTTAGAGTAAGATAGTTGTTTTCATTGTTTGACCAATACGGAGAGACGATATTAGTGGGCTCGATCCCGATACATCGATCATCTACCTGACCAGGGTAGAAGGCTCATCGTATCCCTTCCCAGTCCTGGTAGATCCTGGTCTTCTGCTCGGTCAAGCAGGGAGTCCTCTGGTAGTCACCCAGGATTGAGAATTGGGTCGAGCCGCGAATGTTTCGCAGTTGTATATTTCAGTAACTCCGTAGTCCGATCACTCTCTAAGAGTAGGGAATGTCCATCATTGAAAGGCTCAAATTGTTTATTCTAAAGTTGCCCTTTAGGTCTTAGTCTAAAAGAGTCCTCGATATTATCTATGTCCAAGGAAAGGGTGAATCAAATCTTACTAAATCATCCTAAAACGGGTTCTCATAGTAGAACTTGCTAGGGCTTCTATAATGTTCGTATTCATTGAGCACCGATTCGATCCTGGGCCAGTGGGGTAGGGTCCACCACGTTTCCGCTGCGCCACCCAGATCAAAGAGGTGTATTAGGTGACCTAACGAGCTTGGGCTCATAATGTTCTACCCCCCTTAAAATTTTATTTTCACCCTCAAGGCTCAAGAGCTATGTCCTGATCCGTAAGTCGGAACAAGGTGTAATTTATAACCTATCCTTGACATGAAATGGGAAATACATTGGTCTGCCTTTCATCGACGATGTGTACTATGACATTGATACCTATGGGTATCGAGAGGATTCAACAAAGGAACGGGGTCTCGTTCCAACCTATTCAAGCCAACTAACCACGTCCATCACTCAATTATCTTAGTATTGTTAGTCGTTTATATTTCTTAGTCTAATTAGCAGCCTAGGCTCAACGTATGCGTAGCGGTAATCTACTAGTTGTGATCCAAAGTCTATGCCTCTACGCTAGATGATTTCACTTCATTTCTAATACAAGAAAGGGTTTTGTCACTTAGGGTCAAAGTTGTCTAATTGGAATTGAGTTGCCTATTGTTGAATTTAACTACGCCCGAGCATTTCACATATGCTCATACCAGCTAAGAGGATCCTAAGGTTCACATTATTAATTTGTTGGATTTCCTCTACGGTCAGGTCTGTCGAAATCTAGGAGCACTGCTCTAGGTCCAAAACTCTAAGGGTCATATTTGTCAAACAACCATTTACTCTAAAAGCTTAAGCTGTCAAAGTGTGGTGGGTTAATGTATATCAAAGGACTTTATCACTTCAACACTATTTGGCAAGTGGTCTTAAGTTGTATTGAATGGGACCGCATTACTAATCCTACCTCGGGACTGGAAGTGGCTTGTTTGGTAGGAGGGTGGGAGGGGATTAAAATTAATGGTATAGGCTTTGGAAAATGAGCCTTGTGTCGGAAAGTGTGAGATGGGATTTCCAAATCCCAGGAATCAAATTTCTAAGTGTTATTTGAAAGGAAATCTCAGAATTTACTTTTAATTGCACACACTCTAAACATGGTATTGGAAAACATGGGATACACCCATCTAGGAACCAGACTTTACACATACATTTATTATTACTTTTACAATTCAATCCACCTTACTCACCTAACACAGTTGGCCGAACGGGCCCTAAAGGGAGAAAAGGGGCTGGAGTTTTTTGGTCCTCCATGAACTTGGGTCTAAACCGAGGTTGTAGAGGCCCAAAGAACAGGGATTTGTAAAGGAAAGTGGAGAGATGGGTTGGGTAGAGAGGTTACACGTTTTTGAGCTCTAAATGAGGGGAGTAGGAGCTCAAATGAGAGAGAATGATGAGGGTAGGAGGATAGGTAGGGCTGTAAACGATGGAGTGATGTATGGTTGGACAGGAAACAACGAAATGGGCGATTGGAGTGGAGGTTTGAGAGAGAAAACAACAAGAATAGGGGAAAAGAGAGATTGGAGGGGCGTTTGAGAGAGAGGGGGGCTCCAGTCCCTAAAATCCCAATCTCCAGCCAAAATCGCACGTGCCAAGGGGTAGGGGAGGTCAGGCCGACCAAGACCAGACCCGGCCCGACCCGTACGGCCAAGCTTGACCGCGGTCCACCGCGGTGACCGCAGTTTCACCACGGTCTAACTTGTCCGGAGCCGTGCCACCGCAGCTGGGTGGTGTTCTCCACCCTCCCAAGGGGCCAATGGTACCCCGGGTCTATCCCGGGTCCCCCCGGATTGCATAGTGTGGCCCCCGACTCCATTTGAGGCATTTTCGGGGCCAATTTACAAACTGAAATGAGTTTATATGACATGTGGCATATGATTTTGGGGTAGGAGGATCTAATCTATCTAACTAACTCATTTACTTGGTTAGATTCTAAAGTTGAATGGTCAAAAAATCCAATTTATACATATATTTACTATTTATAGTAAATTTTTGTTTAAGTATTATTCTTCGTCATTTATACATTAGAATTTATATCTAGTATGAAAGGATTTAGAAATAATTAAAGAATGAAGTGGTGCAAGGAGAGATTTTGAAGAAATTGGGTAAAAAGGGGTTTTAGGCTTTGGTGTTGTGGTTGACCGACAACCTAAGAACATTCATTTCTAGGGAACGACTCAAACCCGTCAACTGATGGCCTAGAGGTGATTTGAGATCGTTTCGTGCAATCATTGAGGCCTACAGGTCCAATCTCTACGGTTGATCCCAACCAATTGTGTTATTTGGCGAAATTAGAGAACCTAAGTCTGTTTCTACATTTCGTCGCTCCCTCCTATGTCAGAGTGCGTCAGAGTGCGTAGTGTGACCATACCCAGGTCCGGTTTAATCAAAATCATGCTCTAATACCATCTTGTAACGCCTTGAAAATTGGGGGTCGAGCATAGACTCAACTCCCGAGTTCCAGAACATCACTTATGCAACAAAATGAATGATGATTAAATGTTGACTGTATTCGTGCATTGAACATGAGTGAGATTAAGCCAAAACAACATATCATACTCCAGAGACAATTAAATTTGCAAGCGGAAGACTGTGATAGATAGATAAAATATATAAACTATGGTGAGTCTCCAGAGTGTGATAACATTACCAGGTTAAATAATTACAAGTGCAGTTCTAAAATATACCAAATGTGAGGAAGTGTAATGTCTCTTATCCCACGCACCATAGCCCCGTCAATACAATATCAGGTCTTCATTGACCTGACAGAGAGATACAGATAGGAGAAATCCTCCTATCATCATAGAAGTAGTCCGGCTCTGCTTCACAAGCATCGCCATCACCTGAAACTCAACAAATCTGGTTGGTGTGTACAACACCGTCCCGTAACGTGGGAGTGAGTGATCAACTCAGTGGAACAATAAAGCATAGGTTAACATGTTATCAATTCAATCAAGCAGTAATGATAAAGCAGTATAAATCAAACAATTATAACTACTCTTATTAAGTGCGAGAATGAAATGACATGATGTTGTATGCCCTTGCCAAACCACCCTCAAGCGACATCATCTTACGTTCACGAATGCTTAACTCCCTCAGTGCGCCACATCTACTAAGCACATGCGGTGCAATGATGCTCATGATTACCAAGTTATTATTAGTCCATTTCAAACAGCAATATTAGGAAACTAAGGTACCTCCCTTGTATCATTCCCCAAACATGATCCATTCTAGGGTCGTCAATCCTAGTTAATCTCATACGATATTATGGTTTGAGAAGCGTAGAGAAGGCATCGCAAAGGGCTCGTCACCCGTCAGCGCGGATACAGATCTCACCGTATGCGGCTCAATTGCTGGCCGTCAGCTCGAGTACAGGTCTCACCTTACTCGGCTCAATCACTAGCCGTCAGCTCGAGTACAGGTCTCACCGTACTCGGCTCAACTCATACTCTACTTGCTGTGAAAGACTCGTCGCCAATCACAGACCCTAGGAGTATACTCGAAGATACTACGGAGGACTCGTCGCCCGTCAGCACGAGCACAGGTCTCACCGTACTCGGCTCTCGCCGTAAGTATCGACAGCTCGAATACAGTGTCCCATACCACCGTATTCGGCTCACGAGTTTGGTTGCGCAATGGTCACTACGGGGAGGCACATGGCCCCAGCGTAGGCCGACAGCTCGACCACGGTGTCCCATACCACCATGCCCGGCTCATGCGTCTTAGCGGATCGAGATACCATGGTTAAAAGGGGTTTCACTGGTAAGTTTGGTACCCTAGGTTCAAGCAGTAGCGTCCAAACAGGGTGAACATGCATAAGGCAGATCGGGTTACTTGACGAGCTCGACTAGCACGATCGCCCGTTGAGCTGCACGACATGAAGTGCATAAACAATTTCGTATGGCCTAGCCACTGCCGACAGGCAACGCACGACTCGAGTTCGTCGAACACATCCCACGTGGCAAATGAATCTCAGCCACGAGTTCAATCCCGTTATCGATTACCTGGGCCATAATCATAGCCCCAAACACAATCAATTGCAGATAGGTAAAGCAGTAATGGATCAAGATTTAACTCATACAATCAAGGTCTGGTATTATCCGTTTAGGGCTGCCAGGGCTGTTGCACGCACTCGTTACTCCGCTCCCCCATCACCCATGACGGATCATACAACGTAAATATAAATTTAAACATATGCATTACATAGTTGAAATCATAAAGCAGTTGAGCATGTTATGAATCACAACACAAGCATGAGTTTGTACATGTTCAATTCCTAATCACACAACTATCAAAGGAGATCATACACATAGTTAAAAGAGGTTGAGAATCATATCTCAACACCCTTATACTTTATGATTTGCTAACTACTACTCATTCAGACATTTCAAGAAACACTTAAACAAACATACATCAACATACACGACATATGTCGATCACATAGGCATTAGGCCAAATCCTTTCACTAGGGAGTTGCCCCAATCATAACACGCGTACACCCACGACGGATAGTCATGGCAAGCAGGAATCCAAGTTCCATATTCATTTAGTCATTTCCACAAACACTTGGGCCACACATTTTAGCATATATAGTGTATATTGGCCGTGGCATGACTTAGGGCAAATCCTTTCGTCAAAGGGGGCATCGCCAATACATCAATCATGAATCCATGACAATTAGTCATGGCGAGCACGAATGAGAATTCTATACTCATTCAGCCATTTCCACAAACACTTAGAATACATTATTACAACATACATGGTGTATGTTAGTAAAACATGTATTAGGGTTATCCTTTAGCCTAACGAGTAATTTATCCATGTATACCATAATCATACAACAAATAATCATGATAATTACATTTCCAAAACTTACACATATACGGTATTTCTAGAATACACAATTTCAACATACGTAACATTTACAAGTGAACATGTATTACGGCGATTCCTTTCGCCAAACTAGTATTTTATCCATATATAGTATAATCATACATTAAATAAACATGTCAAACATTTCTCCAAAAAAAATACGTATACGGTATTTCTACGTATACCTAGAGTATGTGAAATTCCATATTCTACAACGTTAATCGAAACAGGAAACGGAAAGCACTTTGTACATGTGCATTTACATGCAGATCATGAATCTATCATTATCTGACATTGAAAGCGTTGAAAACCCTAACCTATACACCTAAAGTCCGCACCTTTTGTCGTAGAATCGCAACGGAATCGATAGGTTTGCTAAGCTTCCGTATTCGGCAGTTTGGCAACCTATAGAACGAAATAGGTTAGCTATTTCACAACCTACAACAGTCTAAACCCCAAAACAGATTAGGGTTAGGGTTTCTTACCTAGAAACGACACCGGAAACGCCGGAAAAAGCGTCAAGAAAGGGATGGTGCAGCCCGTGTGGTGGTAGGGAACGATAGTAGGGAGATCCTCCCACTTCTCCCTCACTTTCTCTCTCTTTTCCCTCTCTCAAATTCCAAATTTGTATGGCTGCCATGAGAGAGGGTTTAAGGTCCTTATGTAGTCTGAAAACTCACCGAAATAGACTCCTGTTCAAGGGTTACTGCTAATATAGGTATTTCGTCACTTTTCCAGCTCAAAAGAGAGGTTCTGGTGGCCCTCCTTGAGTCAAACGTCAGACTTAAGCTCACCACACATGGATCTATGTGGGATTACGTTTTCGACTCGATCAGATTCCCAGATCGCACGTGGCGGACCACTTTCAGTTCAACGGTCAGTGGGCCACGATCCGAAATTCCAAGTACATGTAAATGTTCCTGAAATTTTTCCTGATCCGAGGGTGTAATTTGGTCTGATTCTGACGGTCTGGTTGCTTAATACTGATGCGCAAGCGAATGGTGCCAGATCACTATTCCTGATATTTATTTTGGAATGGGAATAGTATTTTTCACACTCCCTCGCTCGGATCCAAACGAATGGCCGTGGGACATCGGCTGGACCTGATTTTCGAGATGATTGTCAAGCCCAGTGAGGCGGTCCTAGTTCCTTAACTTCGTGTTAATCGGACTTCGAGGTGCGGCCTAGACCTAATACGAAGTTTCATTTCATTCCCGAGCGCAGCCGGGAAATGAGTTTGGTTCTAAACTTTAGGGTAACCTAGAGTCACTGATTTTGCAAGTTTTGGGTCTTGCAGATCGTATTTAAAGCGATCCCAACGGATTTCATGGCTAATCGAGTTTTGCACTTAGTTAACTTTGTTAAATTTCTAAAGGATTTAATCCTAATTATTTTCTGGTTGAGATGGTACTTAGGCCTTTGTAGTTTGTATATAAAGTGATCCAAGTTTTACTACTTATCTAGTTTAAGTTAGTGTCTAGGGCGAAAGTGCTTTGAAAAATTGAAAGCATAAGGTAGTGAAGGGTGGGATTTGTGAAGAAAATGGTTTAAAGAGCAATTTTAGACTGTGGGATTGAGTTTTGACAAGTTGATAAGGTCTTAGGATCAACCCATTGCCCTAGGACGTCTAATCCCAGGTTGGCAAAAATTCGGGATGTTACACCGGGCATGGTGTATGGGACACCGTGGTCGAGCTGTCGGTCTACGCTGGGGCCACGTGCCTCCCCGTAATGTCCATTGAGCAACCAGACTCGTGAGCCGATTATGGTGGTATGGGACACTATATTCGAGCTGTCGGCCTACACTGATTGGTGACGAGCCCTTTGTAGTGACCTCAAGCAGACTCTGAATTTGCGGTGAGAGGACGAGTTTTGCCGCGATGAATAGGGTATGAACTAGGCCTGTATCAGTTTAGTGATAAACCGTTAAAAAGGTGATGGAGGAGTGGTGTAACGAATGTGTGTAACAGCCCTGACAGCCTTTGCAGCAACCTAGAAACATACCATCGTATGAGATTAACTAGGACTGACAACCTTAGAATGGATCATGTTTGGGAATGATACAAGGGAGGTACCTTGGTTTCCCAATCCTGTTATTTGAAATGGACTAATAACAACTCGGTAATCATGCTCATCATCGCATTGCATGTGCCTGGAAGATGTGGAGCACTGAGGAATGCAAGCATGCCGTGAACGTAAGATGGTGTCGCACGAGGGAGTGTGTGGTGAGGGCATGCATCATGACTGCATTCATACTTGCATTAATAAGAGTAGTTAGGAGTGTTTGATTGTACTGCTTTATCATTACTGCTTGACTGAATTGATAACATGTTAACCTATGCTTTATTGTTCTACTGAGTTGATCACTCACTCCCACGTTACGGGACGGTGTTGTACACACCAACCAGATTTATTTGAGTTTCAGGTGATGCGATGCTTATGAAGCAGAGCCGGACTTTTATGAGGATGAGGGGGATTACTCCTTTATGTAGTTTCAAGCGGGTTCCTATGAGCCGTGTCCTGATCGACGAGGCTTTCTGGGATATTTACTAGATGACCTTATACAACTTGGTATAATTTGAAATTGTACTTAGTATAATATGGTGTTTTGGCTTAATCTCACTCATGTTCAATGCAGTAATGCAGACAACATTCAATCATTATTCATTTTGTTGCATAAGTGATACGTTGGAACTCGGGAGTTGAGTTTATGCTCGACCCCCGATTTTCAGGGCGTTACAAGATGGTATCAGAGCATGATTTGGATTAAACTGGGCCTGGGTTATGGTCACACGACGCACTCTGACTTAGAAGGGAGCGACGGGATGTAAAAACTGACTTAGGATTTTTCAAAATCGTCGATCGGCGAAACCGACCGAAGTCGACCGCTGAGATTGGGCCCGTACGCACCCATGATCACGCGAAACAATCCTGAATCACTTCTAGGCTGTCAGTCGACGGGTTTGAGTTGTTCCCTAGAAACGAATGCCCTTAGGTTGTGGGTCAACCACAATACCTTACACTTCATCTCAAAGCCTAGAACCCCTTTTATCCAATTCCTTCAAAATCTCTCCTTGCACCACTTCATTCTTTAATTTTTTCTAAATCCTTTCATACTAGATATAATATATAACATATAAATGATGAAGAATAATACTTAAACAAAAAGTTACTATAAATAGTAAATATATGTGTAAATTGGACTTTTGACCATTCAAAATTTGAAATCTAACCAAATAAATGGGTTAGTTGGATAGATTAGCTCCTCCTACCCAAAAATCATATGCCACACATCATATAAACTCTTTCCGGTTTGCAAATTAGCCCAAAAATGCCTTAAATGGAGTCGAGGGCCACACTATGAAATCCGGGAGAACCCGGGACAGACCTGGGGTGCCATTGGCACCTTGGGAGGGTGGTGAACACTGCCCTACCGCAGTGGCGCTGTGGCTGGTCCGGTGGACCGCAGTGAAACCGCTGTCATCACGGTCGACCGCGGTCAGGTTGGGCCGGGCTGGTCAGACCGGTGCTGGTCTTGGTCGGCCCGACCCCTAGGCACGTGTGGTGCCTACCAAAATTTGTGGAGGCCCCTGTTTCACATCCGTTTTACCCTCTCTCTCTCTCTCAACTACACCTCCAAGCTTTCATTTCTCTTTAAATGTATTGTCCTCTCTCTCAAATCTGCATCCCAATCGTCCGATCTATCATTTTCGGCCACAACCCATCCACATCCATCGTTCACAGTAACACCTACCCTCTACCCTTTCCTTTTTCTCTCATTTGAGCTCCTAGACCCCCCATTTGAAGCTTAAATTCGTGTAAGCTCTCTAACCCATCCATTTTCTTTCATTTCCTTCTTCAAACCCTACCTTTTTGGGCCTTTACAATCCCTGTTAAGGCTCAAGTCCGTGGGAAACCAAACCTCCAGCCTTTTCTCTCTCTCTATCACTTTTTCTTCACTTTTCAATGGCTCTGTCCGAACTTAGTACGACCATTTTCTCGGATGTTTAGTCATCCATACTGTTGTCTTGTAGTTTGCATGGGTTACCGTCTTTGGATGTTTTTGTTTTCATGTTGATGGGTGTAGTAGTTGGTAGAATGTTTTAGATGTTTGAGGACGTTTAGGGCTGTTCGGCCAACTACATGAAGTGAGATTAGGTGGATGGAATTGTAAAGGTAACAATAAATGTATGTGTAAGGTATGGTCCCTAGATTGGGTGTATACCATGGTTTCCGATACTATGTTTGGAATATATGCGGTTAAACGTAAATCAATCCCATTTAAGACAATAGGCCCTTGGAGTTTTGGACCTAGAGTGGTGCTCCTAGATTTTGACAGACTTGACTGTATAAGAAATCCAACAAATTAATAATGTGAACCTTAGGACCCTCTTAGTTGGAATGAGCATATGTGAAATGCTCGAGCGTCAGGTACAGACAACTCAGTTCCAATTAGACAACTTTGACCCTAAGTGATAAAACCCTTCCTTGTATTAGAAATGATGTGAAATCATCTAGCGTATGAGCATAGACTTTGTACTACACCTATGGATTTCCACTACTCTTAAATTAAGACTAGACTACCGGTTACATTAGAGAATGCTAGAGAGCGATAGATGTAGCTAGGTCAAATCAATACACATCTTTAATCTGGGTGGCGCAACAAAAGCGTGGTGGACCCTACCTCACTGGCCCAGGATCGAAACTGTGCTCGTTGAATACGAACATTATAGAAGCCCTAACAAGTTATACTATGAGAAACCATTTTAGGATGATCTAGTAAGATTTGATTCACCATTTCCTTGGACATAGATAATAACAAGGACTCTCTTAGACTAAGACCTAAAGGGAAACCTTAGACATAGAAAATTTGAGTCTTTCAATGATGGACATTCCCTACGTTTCTAGAGTGATCGGACTACGGAGTTACTGAAATATACAACTGCAAAGCATTCGCGGCTTGACCCAATTCTCAATCCTCGGCGACTACCAATGGACTCACTGCTTGACCGAACAGAAGACCAGGAGCCACCAGGACTAGGAAGGGATATGATGAGCCTTCTACCCTGGTCAGGTAGATGATCGATGTATCGGGATCAAGCCCACTACAACTGTCTCTCCGTGTTGATCAAACATTGAAAATAACTATCTTACTCTAACTAGTTGGGAATCGAAGTCAAGACTCCAGATAGGGAAAGAAATCCATTGTAGTAAACCCTCAGGATATAAGCAAGGGATAAAGAAATAAGTTTTAAGGGGGGTGGACTAAAATGAACCAGGCTAGTATATACCCTACCATGCGTAGAAACTCGAAACCAATAAAACTTAGGCAAATGAAATAATAGAATTCTTTCCTTATTACCCTTAGGCAATTTCGGGGACGAAATTTTGTTTTAAGGGGGGTAGATTGTAACATCCTGGATTTTTGCCAACCTGGAATTAGACGTTCTTAGGTAATGGGTTGATCCTATCACCTTATTACCTTGTCAGAACTCAATCCCAAAGTCTAAAATCGCTTCTTAACCCATTTCCTTCACAAATCTCACTTTCACTACCTTATCCTTCACAAAGTAACTAAATGCTAAACTAGATTAGCTACGAAATCCGCTTGATCCACTTTAAATACGATCTATAAGACCCAAAACTTGTAGAATCATTGACGCTAGGTTACCCTAAAATCTAAGATCAATCTCATTACCCGGCTGCTCTCGGGAGCATCTCGAAACTCCGTATCAGATCTGGACCGCACGTCGGAAGTCTGATTAGTACGAAGTTAAGGAATTAGGACCGCCTTGCTGGGCTTGACAACCATCTTTGAAATTAAATCCAGATAGTGTCCCAGCGCTATTCGCTTGAGCTCGGAGCGGGGAGTGTGAGAAATGTGAAAATAATTCTAAATTAAATTCAAAATAAATAAATCTGGCACATGTCGCTTGCGGATCAGTATTAAGCAACCAGACCGTCAGAATCAGACCAAATTACACCCTCGGATCAGAGATATTTCCCCAAACATATCCATGTACTCGGAATCTCCGATCGAGATCCACTGGCCGTTGAACTGAAACTTGTCTGCCACGTGTGATTTGGGAAGCCGACCGAAACAAAAACTTAGCCATACCTAGATCCAGTGTTAGTGAGTTTAAGTCCAACTGCACACAGAAAAGGGGCCGCCAGAAGTGTTCCGTTGAGCTGAAACAGGTCCACTTTGGATAAACCTAAGTATACCTTGACCTGAAGTCTAATTTGGTGAGTTTTTAGGATATATAAAGACTTTAAAACCCTCTCTCATTCAACCATACGAATTTGAAAAAACCCTAGGAGAGAAAGAGAGAAAAGAGAGAGAAAGTGTGAGAGAAGTGGGAGTATCTCCCTGCCATGCTTCCCTGCTGTTATACGTATTCAACCACCTCGTTCTAATCGCTTTCTCGGCGATTTCGGCTCCGTTTCTAGGTAAGAAACCCTAACCCTAAACTGATTTGGGGTTTTGATAGTTGTAGGTTATGAAATAGCTAACCTATTTCGTTCTATAGGTGGCCAAATTGCCGTATATGAAGGTTTAGCAAACCTATCGAATTCGTTACGATTCTACGACAAAAGGTGCGAACTTTAGGTGTATAGGTTATGGTTTTCAATGCTTTCAATGTCAGATAATGATAGATTCATGATCTGCATGCAATTGCACATGTACAAAGTGCTGTCTGTTTTCCGTTTCGATTAAATAAGAAGAATATGGAATTTTGTGTATTTTAGGTATTTGTAGAAGTACCATATACGTATAAATTTTGGAAATGTGTTTGCCATGATTATTTGCTGTATGAACATATTATATATGTGTATAACACTTACTTGGCGAGAGGGTTCACCCTAATACATGTTTTTGCTAATGTACACTATGTATGTTAAAATAGTGTATTCTAAGTGTTTGTTGAAATGACTAAATAAATATGGATTTATGATTTATGCCTGCCAAATGTATTGAATGTAAGAACATGATTGATGTGTATGTGACAACTCCTTACTATAAGGATTTATCTTATTCTATGTTGAAATTAACATACGTCATGTATGTTGGAGTGGTGTAGTTTAAGTGTTTGTTAAAATGCCTGTGTGAGAAATTGTGTGACGAACTAAGTTTGATTGGGTGTTGAGATAGAATTCTCAGCTACCTTACAGATGTATATGATTTCCACCATGTTGCTTGTTTAATTTAACCGCTTATTTATGAACTATAGGTGTTTGTATTTCCTGTTTATATCGTGCTTTATTACATGTTTTATGACATGCTTGTCAACATGCTTGAATTACTTTGTTTATTCTGCTTTACTCTACATGCTTCTGGTCATGGATTGATTGTGTTTGGGCCTATGATTATAGTCAAGGCAATTGGTAACGGGATTGAATTCATGGCTGAGATTCATTTGCCACGTGAGATGTGTTCGACGAACCCGAGTCGTACTTCGGTTGGCGATAGTGGTTGGCCACACGAAGTGCTTATGCGTTTCATATCGTTCAACTTATTGTGCGCTCGAGCTAGCCGAGCTCGTCAAGCAACTTGATCTGTCTTATGTATGTTCACCATGTTTAGATGCTTCTACTTGAACCTAGGGTACCAAACTTACTAGTAAAATCCCGTTAACTATGGTATCTCGATCCGCTAAGACTCATGAGCTGGGTATGGTGGTATGGGACACCGTGGTCGAGCTGTCGGCCTACGCTGGGGCCACGTGCCTCCCCGTAGTGTCCATTGAGCAACTAGACTCGTGAGCCAATTATAGTGGTATGGGACACTATATTCGAGCTGTCGACCTACACTGATTGGTGACGAGCCCTTTTTAGTGACTTCGAGCATACTCTGAATTTGCGGTGAGGCGACGAGTTTTGCTGCGCTGAATAGAGTATGAACTAGGCTTGTATCAATTTAGTGATGAACCGTTAAAAAGGTGATGGGGGAGTGGTGTAACGAATACGTGTAACAGTCCTGACAGCCTTTGCAGCAACCTAGAAACGTACCATCGTATGAGATTAACTAGGACTGACGACCCTAGAATGGATCATATTTGGGAATAATACAAGGGAGGTACCTTAGTTTCCCAATCCTGCTATTTGAAATGGACTAATAACAACTCGGTAATCATGCTCATCATCGCATTGCATGTGCCTGGAAGATGTGGAGCACTGAGGAATGCAAGCATGCCACGAACGTAAGATGGTGTCGCACGAGGGAGTGTGTGGTGAGGGTATGCATCATGACTGCATTCATACTTGCATTAATAAGAGTAGTTAGGAGTATTTGATTATACTGCTCTATCATTACTGCTTGACTGAATTGATAACATGTTAACCTATGCTTTATTGTTCCACTGAGTTGATCACTCACTCTCACGTTACGGGACGGTGTTGTACACACCAACCAGATTTGTTTGAGTTTCAAGCGATGACGATGCTTATGAAGCAGAGCCGGACTTTTATGAGGATGAGGAGGATTCCTCTTTTATGCAGTTTCAGGCGGGTTCCTGTGAGCCGTGTCCTGATCGACGGGGCTTTTTGGGATATTGACTAGATGACCTTACACAACTTGGTATAATTTGAAATTGTACTTGTAAATAGTTAACCTGGTAACATTATCACACTCTGGAAACTCACCACAGTTTTTTATATATTTTATATTTCTATCACAGTCTTCCGCTTGCAATCTCACTTGTCTCTGGAGTATGATATACTGTTTTGGCTTAATCTCACTCATGTTCAATGCACTAATACAGACAACATTCAATCATCATTCATTTTGTTGCATAAGTGATGCGTTGGAACTCGGGAGTTGAGTTTATGCTCGACCCCCGATTTTCAGGCGTTACAACTTCCATTAGAGCTAATTCTCCATTCGAAGTCACTCCAGACTTCTGCAAGTTCTCTCATCTTCCTTAACAACTCATCGCCCCTTTGGGCCTCGATGACTTGACTGTCAATCATCGGTTGAGCGTGAAAATGCGTAACGATTTCGTATGACTCTTCTGTCGTCATTTTCATCTCAAAGTCTTGTAGAAACTCTATCATACCCCACTCTTCCACCATTAATGGAGCTGCAAATTCCAACGTCTTCTTTTGGCTCAATGCATCAGCCACTAGGTTGGCCTTACTAGGATGATAGGAGACCGCGAACTTGAAGTCTTTCAATGTCTCCATCCAGCGGCGTTACCTCATATTCAAGTCCCTTTGGGTGAAGTTGTATTTGAGGCTCTTATGATCACAAAAGAGCTCAAATTCCTCCCCATAGAGGTAATGTCTCCATAACTTCTAAGCGAAAGTAATTGCTACCAATTCGAGATCGTGGGAAGGATAATCCTCTTCATATTTTCTTAATTGTCGAGAGGCATAGGTGATGACCTTGTCTTTCTGCATAAGGACGTAACCCAATCCCACATGGGACGCATCCATGTAGATGGTGTACTTGACTCCTTGCTCAGGTAAAATGAGCACTGGAGCTGAGGTCAGTTTCTCATTTAATTCTATGAAGGCTGCTTCCGCCCTTTCGTTCCAGACGAACTTAAGATCCTTCCTGGTGAGCTGGGACAAGGGTCGGGCTATTTTCGAGAAATCCTTGATAAACCGGCAGTAATATCCTGCCAATCCTATGAAACTTTTGACTTCAGTAACCGAGCCCGGTCGTTTCCAATCTTGTATCGCTGCTACTTTAGCTAGGTCCATGGAGATGCCTTCCTTAGACACCTCGTGGCCTAAGAATTTGACTTCCTCCTTTCAGAAGTGACACTTTCGGAACTGGGCAAATAACTTGTTCCACTTGAGCGTTTCCAAAACCACTCGCAAGTGTTCCTCATGCTCCATTCTTTGATTTCGGTACTAACTCATTGGGAAGGACTAGACTAAACCTACTCATTAATGGATCGGCGACCTTGGATTTGGTACCTAAGGTAGCCAGGTAAAAAAAGCCCCGTGAACTCTAGAGAGTTACTGTGGCCATTCCTGTGCTTAAATCCCATTCACGGCCGTGATCGCTCCAACTACTCAAGAGCTTAAACTGTGTGTTGCTCTACTACTCAAGAGCCTAAACTCTGTGTGTAGGTGTCAGTCCAGTCTAGTTCAATCTAGACTAGTCAGTCCAGTCTAGCCCAGTCTAGTTCAATCTAGGCTAGTCAAGTCAAGTCCAGTCTACTTCAATTTAGACTAGTCCAGTCAGTTAGGTCAAGGTCAGTCTTGTCCGGTTAAAGTATGGTCAATTAAAAGTGCACTAGCACCATTGCTCAAAAAGCATAAATTAAGTTTACATTCAAAATGTTGCAGATACATATTTCAATTTAGATATGCTCAAATATGCAATTGCCTGATGAAAATTTTAAATGTTGAGTAAAAGAAATATATATGCAAAGATGCGTTTCTCTTGAATCAGGTTTAAATTGCAGCAACAACAAATGCCTTCAAGAATTGGCAATTCTATACTCAAAAGTTCAAGCCTTCAAGGTCAATTAATATATTGACAAAAGTCGTAAGGGATTCAGATATATTCTTTGAATTCGTTAAAGGAGCAGCAAAGATTATTCATCCTTCAGAAATATTAGCAGGCTTCACTTCGAAAATATTATCTTCTGAAGAAATCTTTATGCGACATTAACCTGAAAAGGGGACAGGATCTATGTCTTCATCAGTAATCTATGCCTTGGTCTTTCTGATAATCTCTTATACACGATGGAGAAATTTATATGCCGATATCGTAACTTCTCACTATCCTAGTAATGATATCACAAGACTCCAAGTACCAGATCTGATGGAGACAAAGAACAAACGGAATCATCATCAGTAACTTCGATGTCCTTTGAAAAGCTAATAAGCAAAAATTGAGAGAAGTCTTGTCTAATTTTCAGAATCAGCAAAGATCCCACGAAAAGTCTATGAAGAAATGCTAAAGAGCACTAACTAGAAAAGACTCGATAAAAGACTCAGCGGTTGAACTTTTGGAGTTGGAGATGAAATCTCCAAGAGCGCGATATAAAAAATATAAAGAATACAATACGAAGCAAGATGACAGAGCGAATATCACAATCAACCTAAAAGAGAGTAGAAGCTTTCAATATATATTTCAAAATTATCAATGCTTCATAAAGCTAAATTGAAAAATTATAATGTTTTGAAATACTAATTCCGACTAATTTGGCAGGAAAGACTATCATTCAAAAGATCGGATTATGCAGATCATGAATAAATGAAACAATAAAAAAGGTTGCTGCGGTAGGAGCAATTGAGTTGATCAAAGTGACCGTTGCAGAATTGAAGGAAAAAGTCACTGGAGTTGATCAAAGAGACCGTTGCAGCAGTAGAGGTGTTGAAAGATAGTTCTCTAATCAAGTTGCTCAAAGACAAAGTCGTCACAGCTGTTGCAGAGATGTGTTTCGATGAAAAGAGAACTTCATCTTCTCTAGTGAAGCATCCGCTCGACACTACTAGCTGGGGGCATTCCAATCTTCTGTTCGAGCGCCATCATTCCAATCTTCTGTTTGAGCGCCATCATTCCAGTCTTCTGTTCGAGCGCCATCATTCTAGTCTTCTGTTCGAGCGCCATCATTCCAATCTTCTGTTCGAGTGTCATCATTCAAATCTTCTGTTTAAGCGCAATCAATCAAGTCTTCTGTTCGAGCGCAATCAGTCAAGTCCTCCATTCGAACGTGAGCATTCAAGTCTTCCGTTTGAACGTGATCAATCAAGTCTTCCATTTGAACGTGATCAATCAAGTCTTCCATTTGAACGTGAGCATTCAAGTCTTCTGTTTGAACGTGATCATTCAAGTCTTCTGATTGAACGTGATGATTCAATCTTCTGGTCAAGTATCACCATCCAGTCTTCCATGTAAGCATGATCATCCAGTCATCCTTTAGTTGCAATTCATTCAAGATTCTTCGGGCAGAGGAAGATCGATCCTCCATTAGATTTCAGGAATCAATCAAAGAAGGATCGAGGGGGCATCTGTTGAGGCACAAAAATATCTTATTGCAGTGGTCAGAAAAATTCATGTGGGGGGTATTTTGGTAAAAATCCACTTCAGGGGTATTTTGGTAAAAATCCATATCTAGGGGTAGTTTAGGTATTTTGGTAAAAATCCATGTCCAGGGTAGTTTAGGTATTTTGGTAAAAATCCATGTCCAGGGGTAGTTTAGGTATTTTGGTAAATATCCATCTCCAGGGGTAGTTTAGGTATTTTAGTAAAAATACATTGAAAAGGGTATTTCGGTAATAAAGCATGCACATGTGTCATTTTAGTGAAGAGATGATGTACACCACCACTTAAGAAGGAGCTTGGTGGATGCCATGGTTTAAGAAAAGAAGACATCCATATGTGAATGGATAAGTGGTGGTGATCACCACTTTATAAGAGTGGTGGGGCCTATAAATACCCCTCCTTGATTCATTTGAAGGGTTGGATCATTTGGTGGGTCAGAAGAAGTAAGGAAAGAGAGAAAGAGAGCTGCTGGTTGCGCGAACCACGCAAGGGAGAGCTGCAGTTGTGCGAACCGCGCAACAAGGGATGCAGTTGCACTGGCCGCACAACGAAGAATATGGTTGCGCGAACCGCGTAAGTGAAAGATGGCCATGGGGTTTCCCTATATACATGCGATGTACATGTGATCTCAGTGTGATGTTCGTGGGAAATCAAATCCGTCCATTAGCTTTGCCATTACATTTAACGCATTGAGACCGAGTTTGAAGCACATCCAGATATCAAGCGGGCCCCAAATCATGATTTCAGGGACTGACCTGTCAGTTTGGCCATTTTCAGAATGATCCAGGAGCTAAAATTTGACGTGTACAGCTAATTCGTGGTCCCAAAGCTACATGTAAAGTTTCGAGATGATTGGATGGTGGAAACCCCATAATCTTACATTCTGGGCGAGTTCTTAGGCCCGTTTAACAGGATCGCTCCACATTTCAAGGAAGCCTCAAGGAAGAATGACCAGGAGGATGCTCCATCTCATTGAAGGCTAGTTGATCAGATCAGCAATTCCTCCTAAGTATCTAGGAGATGACTAAAATAGCGTCGAAATGCTGACGAAATTTCTATTGAACATCTTCTCTTTAATTGCATTGCATTAATTGTATTTTATTTTCAGAATCAAGGGAATCAGAGGATGTAAATGAACTCAGATAAATGTGATCAATGTTCTCTCAACAAATTCTTTGTTATCATTAAATAAATCCCCCAAATCAAACACATTTATTTTCTTATCGAAACAGTCATCTACGAACACAATGACAAATCGGTATAGGAAAGGTCTGAAAATCTGTTCATTAGATCCACGAACACAGCTGGCGCATTCATGAGTCCGAAAGGCATGACCAGGAACTCATAACGTCCAAAGCTAGTTCTGAATGCCGTTTTTCGCACATCTCTCCTCTAACCCGTAGTTGATGGTATCCGGATTGTAAGTCGGTCTTCGAGAAGTATTGGGCACCTCTCAATTGATCGAACAGGTCATCAATCCGAGGTAGCGGGTATTTATTCCTTACGGTGGCTTGATTCAATCTTCGGTAATCGATGCATAACCGTAAGGAGCCATCCTTCTTCCTCACAAACACAACTGGGGCTCCCCATGGCGACACACTGGGTCGAATGAAACCTGAGTTCAATAAATCATCGATCTGAATCCGAAGTTCCTCCATTTCACATGGAGGCATTCGGTAGGTTGGAAGTGAGATGGGCTCAGTGCCTGGCACTAAATCTGTGGTGAAATCAATCCCTCTCCGGGGAGGGAGTCTCGATATGTGTTTGAATACATTAACGTAGTCTCTAACAACGGGTGTGCATGTTAATGAAAGCTCTTCATTGCCTTCTTCTAGCGATGCATAGCATAGGACTCGTATGGATAGCTAACCTGAACTGGAAACGTAAAGGGTGAGTTACCATCTTCGTAAATCGTCACCGTCCGGTCCTCGCAATCGATCTCGACTCTCATTGTGGAGAGCCAGTTCATGCCCAAGATTACGTCATAATGGAAGACTCTTGTGACTATAAGATCCACACGTACCCTCTTACCCCCTAGGTCGATGGGGCAAACACGGCAGACGGATGTAGCTTCAGTGAAGGTTTCGGTTGCCGCTATAATCCTTACTCTTGACATGGGAGCAGTCGGTAACCTTATATTCTTGACGGCCGTGTATGATATGAGTAATGTTGTGGACGTAGTGTCAACAAGAAGAAAGACAGGGATACCTTGAATATGAGCCGTGACTTCAAACGTCACGGGTGCGGTCGTGGCTGCATCCACACCTTCAGCGGTTAGATCGTGTACCTGGGCTTGTTGTAGTCTGTTAGGCTGATGTGTAGGTCGAGGCGGCGGCCTAACTTGAGGTGCCAGTGACCTACGAAACTGTTGAGCTGGGCCCGTGGCTCGCTGAGGGGGAGTTGGCAATGCTTTTTGGGGTGGTCGGTTCATACGTTGAGGGGTACATAACCATGATCCCTCATCATCGAGAAGTAGTAAGCTTCCGAATGCCCCACTTTCATGTAGTACCCGTAAACACGATCAGGTCGGGCGTATGCGATGGAGGAGGACCATGCTGGGGAGGCGAGCTTGGCTGCATTCTCCTCCCTAATGAGGAAGAAGACTGTCCTCCTGACCTTCCTCCTGAATCGACTTGGAGGCGTGCTTGGGAGACCCGTTCTTCATCTTGCTCTGATCACAAAGACATCTCCACTAACTCGTCATAGGTCCGTATATTTGCGCAACACATCTTGGTACGAATACCGACCCTCAATCCCTCGGTAAAGCACCTCAGTCGGGTTTCTTCATTGGCAACGATTCGAGGGGCATATCGAGATAGCTCGGTGAACTGGTTCTCATACTAAGCTACCGACATCCCCCCTTGCTGGAGGCACAAAAATTCATTTTCCTTCTCAATCCGGTAGGTGCGGGGGAAGTACTTCTGGAAGAAGTGCGTCTCAGAGTCTTCTCAGGTCCATACGAAGTTGGCGAGGATGGTTCTTAGCACACTATCCCACCATACGTCGGCCTCCTTTTCAAACAGGTAAGAGATCAGCTCCACCTGTTCTGCTTCAGTACAGTGGAGAGGTCGAATTGCCTTGATGACCCGATTTAGCTAACTCTCGGCCTCCTTAGGTTGGTGTATGCCGACAAAAGTGGACGGCCTGAGCCTCTGGAAGCGCTCAAAGAGGTTGTATGGAGAGGCTGCTGTCCCGGGTTGATCTGGCGAGGGCATATTCATATGGTGGGCCATGGCCCCCACTAAGATGTGTAGCAACTGCTGCTGTTGCTGCATAACGTGCAACATCTACTCCATGGTGCCCATAGTTGGGGTTGCCTGGTATGAAGAGGTCTCGCCTTGAGTCGATGGCGCCTCCGGGAATTGATCGGTAAGTCATTTCTGACATCGGGCTGATTGGCTCCGCCTGGGCAAGCTTGTTGTTCATTAGGGGCGGTGCGCCCTCGCTCATCTCTTCCGTCCAGAGCTAAGCGGACTAGGCAACTATTGCCTTGGGGTCTCATTGTCTTGAAAGGCATTCCCATGACGTTTAGTTACATAAAATCGATGGATACACCATTTAGCGCATACACATTTAGGGAACAACATTGCACAAGCATTATTAGTTTATCACAGCATTCCAACACATTACTCAAATATAGGCAACTTCATGCATTTCATTAAGCAAAATTGTCAGTGTTACATATGCTAGGGCATTACATGTACAAAGACGAAAAATGCATGGTCGCCGATCAGCTATGAAAGCTTCAAAGGCCTACAACCTAAGATATACAAACTAAGACCATCCAAGGTTATTATAAAAAGAAAAACAACTACATTACTACACTCCTAATCCTCTAACTCCGATGAAGGTGGAGGTGCTCCCTTATCCTGCATGCAGCATAGGAGAGCCTTTAGTATGCGAGACATTTTCTTCAAATTTCTCCTCATGTTCTCTTGGTTCTCCTCTATCTTGGCTAGGCGGGCGTCTAGCATATTCTGACTCTGGCGCTCGCCACGAGTGACGGGAGGCTCCCAGTCGGCGTCCTGGGCCTCACCTTCTTCCTCTTCTTCAGCTTCATTCTCCTCTTCCTCTTCACTCTCCTCTTCTATCTCATCCCCGAATTCTTCTAGTCAGGCCCTATGCTGTTTAGGGCCAGTCTTCATATTGTTGAGGGTGTTCTTATCAATCATCTTGATTGGGACGAGGCGCTCTGCATACTGCCTGTACCCATAATTATGGGCAATCTTACAGATTAGTCGGCCAAATGGGAGTGACTGGTTCTCTCGAAGGGATTGCACCGCCTTCACGATCCGAGTTAGTATGAGTGTAGGCAGGCAAACCTTCTCTCCTTGTCCCACTCGGTAGAGGAAGTCTACCATGAACCTAGTGCATTCCGTGCGGTTGTTCGACCTCGAATACACGTTATAGGTGCAAATGTGATGGAGTAGGTGGTAGTCGGGGGTCATATCTATCGGCTTGACGCTGTTTTTGCGCCTCCGCTCGACCTGTCAGCCGCACAGGTGGCACGTGCGGCGGTCCCCTTCCCGCCTTTCCGCTAATTTATCCTCGCTGGCATGAACGACACCGCGCTCTACCCTGAGGATGCGTGTGATTATATCCACGTTGACTAGAGTCTCCTCTCTGCCTAGAGGAATGGAAAATCCAAGGGGGTCGAGAGATGGCTTCCGTATGTGCACATAGAAGGTCTGTACAAGGTCCTCACTGGCCTAATACTTCCCTTCAAATATCGGACCCCAACCATTCTCGAGAAGGTGGTCCAGTAGCGAATGCTTGCCGAACAGCTTCTCATCCACGTGAGCTTCGAATACGATCTTACGGTTTCTAAATGTATCGTACTCAGTGCCTGGCGGTAGCACTCTTTCTGGCGGGGTTTGGGGATCGAGATCCCTTTTTTACCTCTGCTCGTTGCTTGGGCTCGCACCGGCGTCCAACTTCTTCTTGGATCTTCTCTCTTGGCTCGGCTCGACTTCATTGGGGGCCGCCCGCTTCTTTGCCATGAGCGATAAGAGCATGGAGATGGAGAAGATAGACAATACTACCTTGAAAAAGGCCATGGGATGAAGGTCCTTAGAGAAGATGGTTGCTAGGTGATGGATCTTGAAGAATGAGGGTTGTACGTTCCTTAGTGGAGGGTTTTGTGCTTAAATGGGTAAGATTATGTGGGTATAAAGATGATTGGGATGATTGGAGTTTAAAATAATTGGAGATGGTGCATGTAAGGAAGAAAATGGGTTTTTGTAGCTTGAAAATGGAGATTTTGAGGAGCAGAAGGGTTTAAGAGGGGTTTAGAGAATAGGAAATGGCTTGGGGGACGGGTCCCCACATTTTTAGAGGGTAGAAATAGGTTAGAGGGGGTCCCCACATGTGAGAGGGCTCCACATGTACGCCATACTTGGGGCGCGCCGCCGTCCTTTGGTGCTAGCGGCGGCACGCTGTTGATTCGGCGGTGCTGCCGCCACCTTCTGGTGGTTCCGGCAGTGTGCCACTGATTCGGCGGTGGCCCACCTCTCATGTAATAGCCTGAATTTTTTCCAACCTGGAATTAGACGTCCTTGGGCGATGGGACAATCCTAACTTCTGTTTAACTTCACAAACACTCAACTCAAGGGTCTTAAGTCCCTTTTCAAACCATTTTCTTCACAAATCTCACCTTTCATTACCTCGTTCCTTAAATCCTTCTAAGTACTTTCACATTAGACACTACCTTAAAGTTTAGGTGATGAAGAACAATACTTAAACTAAACATTGCAACAAAGGTCTAAGTACCTCCTCAGACAGAAATCACTCAGGACTAAATCCTTTAGAAATTAGGCGAGATTTAGCTAGTGTTAAACTAGAGTGCCTGTGAAATTAGCATCAATCACTTTAAATACGATCTGCAAGACCTAAAACTTATAGAATCATTGACGCTAGGTTACCCTAAAATCTAGGATCAATCTCATTACCCGGCTGCTCTCGGGAGCATCTCGAAACTCCGTATCGGATCTGGACCGCACGTCGGAAGTCCGATTAACACGAAGTTAAGGAACTAGGACCGCCTTGCTGGGTTTGACAACCATCTCGGAAATCAAATCCAGATAGTGTCCCAGCGCTATTCGCTTGAGCTCGGAGTGAAGAGTGTGAGAAATGTGAAATTAATTTAAAATAAAATATCTCAAATAGTAATCTGGCACCTCTCGCTTACGGATCAGTTTTAAGCAACCAGACCGTCAGAATCAGACCAAATTACACCCTCGGATCAGGAGAAATTTCATACACATTTACATGTACTCGAAATCTCCGATCGAGATCCGCTGACCGTTGAACTGAAATTGGTCCGCCACGCGTGATCTGGAAATTTCACTGAAATGAAAACTTAATAGAACGTAGATTCGGTGTTGGTGAGCTTAAGTCCGACCTTTGGCTCAAGGAGGCCCGCCAGAAGTCCTCCGTTGAGCTGAAACAGATGCCCTTTGGACAAAATCCAAGTATACCTTGTTCCCAAGTCTGTTTTGGTGAGATTTTAGGCTATATAAGGGCCTTTGAATCCTCTCTCTCATAGCCATACGAATTTGAGATTGAGAGAGAAGAGAGAGAGAAAGTGTGGGAGCAGTGGAGATTCTCCCTGCCATCCTTCCCTGCCGCTCCACGAGCTCCACCACTCCGTTCTAATCACTTTCCCGGCGATTCTAATTCCGTTTCTAGGTAAGAAACCCTAACCCTAAACTGATTTGGAGTTTTGATTGTTGTAGGTTATGAAATAGCTAACCTATTCCATTCTATAGGTCGCCAAACTGCCGAATACGAAGGCTTAACAAACCTAGCTGATTTGTTACGATTCTACGATAAAAGGTGCGGACTTTAGATGTATAGGTTATGGTTTTCAACGCTTTCAATGTCAGATAATGATAGATTCATGATCTGCATGCAATTGTACATGTACAAAGTGCTTTCTGTTTTCTGTTTCGATTAAAGATGTAGATTATGGAATTTTACATATTCTAGGTATTCGTAGAAAATACCGTATACGTATAAATTTTAAAAATGTGTTTGACATGATTATTTGTTGTATGAATATACGATATATGGATAAAATACTTATTTGGCGAAAGGATTCGCCCAAATACATGTTTTACTAATATACACTATGTATGTAGAAATACTGTATTATAAAAAGTACCGTATACATATATATTTTAGAGATGTGGTTGCCATGATTATTTGTTGTATCCATATATTATATATGCATAAAATACTTGCTTGGCAAAAGGATAGCCCTAATACATGTTTTGCTAACATACACCATGTATGTTGTAATAGTGTATTCTAAGTGTTTGTGAAAATGGCTGAATGAGTATAGAACTCTCATTCGTGCTCGCCATGACTAATTGTCATAGATATATGGTTGTTGTATTGGCGATACCCCTTTGACGAAAGGATTTGCCCTGAATCAAGCCACGGCCACTATACGCTATATATGTTGAAATGTGTAGCCCAAGTGTTTGTGAAAATGTTCAAATGAATATGGAACTTGGATTCCTACTTTCCATGACTATCCGTCGTGGGTGTACACATGTTATGATTGGGGCAATTCCCTAGTGAAAGGATTTGGCCTAATACTTATGTGAACAACATATGTCATGCATGTTGAAGTATGTAGTCTAAGTGTTTGTTGATATGTTTGAATGAGTAGTATGGTAATGTATAAGGGTGTTGAGATATGATTCTCAACTCCTTTAACTATGTGTATGATTTCCTTGGATAGCTGTGTGATTAGGAATTAAATATGTACAAACTCATGCTTGTATTGTGCTTCATAACATGCTCAACTGATTGTATGATTTTATCTATGTAATGCATATGCTTAAATTCATGTTTACGTTATAAGATCCGTCATGGGTGATGGGGGAGTGGTGTAACGATTCCGTGCAACAGCCCTAGCAGCCCTAAACAGATAATACCAGACCTTGATTGTATGAGTTGAATCTTAATCCACTACTGCTTTATCTATCTGCAATTGATTGTGTTTGAGGCTATGATTATAGTCTAGACAATTGGTACCAGAATTGAATTCATGGCTGTGATTCATTTGCCACGTGAGATGTATTCGACGAACTCGAGTCGTACTTCGGTTGACGATAGTGGTTGGCCACACGAAGTGCTTATGCGCTTCATATCGTTCAACTTGTTGTGCGCTCGAGCTAGCCAAGCTCGTCAAGTAACCCGATCTGTCTAATGTATGTTCACCATGTTTGGTCACCACTGCTTGAACCTAGGGTACCAAACTTACTAGTGAAATCCCTTTGAACCATGGTACCTCGATCCGCTAAGACTCATGAGCTGGGCATGGTGGTATGGGACACCGTGGTCAGCTGTCGGCCTATGCTGGGGCCACGTGCCTCCCCATAGTGACCAGTGAGCAACCAGACTCGTGAGCCGTTTATGGTGGTATGGGACACTATATTCGTGCTGTCGGCCTACATTGATAGGTGATGGGGGAGTGGTGCAACGACTTCGTGTAACAGCCCTGACAGCCCTTTGTAGTGACCTCAAGCATACTCTGAATTGCGGTGAGACGACGAGTTTTGCCGCAGTGTATAGATTATGAACTAGGCCTGTATCTGTATAGTGATGAACCATTAAAAGGGTGATGGGGGAGTGGTGTAACGATTTCGTATAACAGCCCTGGCAGCCCTTGCAGCAACCTATAAAATACACCATCGTCTGAGATTAACTAGGATTGACGACCCTAGAATGGATCATGTTTGGGAATGATACAAGGGAGGTACCTTAGTTTCCCAGTACTACTGTTTGAAATGGACTAATAATAACTCGGTAATCATGCTCATCATGCATTGCATGTGCCTGGAAGATGTGGAGCATTGAGGGATGAAAGCATGCTGCGAATGAAGAGGGTGTCGCATAAGGGTGGTTTGGCAAGGGCATACATCATGTCATTTCATACTTGCATTAAATAAGAGTAGTTAGGAGTGTTTGATTTTACTGCTTTATCATTACTACTTGACTAAATTGATAACATGTTAACCTATGCTTTATTGTTCCACTGAGTTGATCACTCACTCCCACGTTACAGGATGGTATTTTTAAACACCAACCAGACCCTGTTGTAGCTGCAGGTGTTGGCGATGCTTGTGAGGCGGAGCCAGACCTCTGCGACGATGAGGACACTTTCTTGCATATGTTATTTTCTGGCGGCTTCATGTGAGCCGTGCCTTGATCGACGGGGTTACAGGGATGTTGACTAGATGACACTACACCTTTGGTATATTTTGAAATTATACTTGTAATTCTTTAACCTGGTAACATTATCACACTCTGGAGACTCACCATAGTTTATATATGTTATCTATCTATCACAGTCTTCCGCTTGTAATTTAACTGTCTCTGGAGTATGATATTCTGTTTTGGCTTAATCTCGCTCATGTTCAATGCACTAATACAGACAACATTCAATTATCATTATCTATGTTGCATAAGTGATGTTCTGGAAACTCGAGAGTTGAGTTATGCTCGACCCCCGATTTTCAGGGTGTTACATCCCATGGGTCTCCTTTGATGTTGGTGGGGCTGCATCGGTCCCCTTCTATGTGTCGGTTGGGTCTTTTGATCATTGGGTCCGCTAGGGGTGCACACGGGTCAGTTCGGTCCGGTTTTAGGGTGAAACCGGAACCGAACCGTTCCTAACAGTTTTGCAAATATTGGAACCGGAATCGAACCGTTCCTAATGGTTCTGCAAATATTGGAACCAGAATTGGACCGTTAGCACCCTAAAACCGAACTAGAACCGGTTCGTGAAGAATGGTTCGGTCCCGGATTGGATCCACGGTTCTGGGCTTTTAAAATTTTAGGTTTTTAATCATTGTATTTCATCATTTGTAATTACAGGGCTTCTTCGGTTTATATCCTTTGAAAATGGAGGGTAAGACCTATAAATTCCTGTAAATATACCTAGGGCTTTGTTTTTCCTTGATTAGTTTATAGCAGCTTTAGATTTACATATGGAAACCGTTAATTCAGTTAAAGTTTCTGGATTGAAGAAGTGGAAGCGGTCAATCCGCTGCGATGGTTATGTCACCGATGTACGGTCTAAGTTCCAGCGGGTTGGTGCGAAGAATAGACACTCGTCTTGTCCCTTTGATTCGAAATCCATTATCAAGAACTACTTGAACTTTGTCAAGAGTGGATCGCCCCAACGTGTGATGTTCTTCAATTGTGGAGAATGGATTGATTTTCCAGAAAATGTTATTACTTTGATTATTGATGCTTTTAGGTTTAAGAGATCAACAGTAGAGATTTCGATGAGAAATATGAACTATGTTGTTGATTTTGTCGACATGGTTATGACTGAACTGAAAACCAGTTCATAGCGATCAGTTGCTTGGATCGATGAAATGGGGAAATGCTTTTTCCCAGGTGTTTACGTGGAGGATGATCATATATATGTGGAGTGATGGTGATAAGATTGTGGTTGAGGTTGATGTTGGGCTTAGTGGGGCTTGCAGTTCTGGGCCTGAAGAATGCAATTCTCGGTTAGAGGAGACCGAGGTGAGTTCGCATACAAACTTCGGATCGACGGTTCGGATCCACAACTCCTGTCACGGATCGGTTCTACGGTTCGGATATACGGTTCGGTTAACCGTTCGGTTCGGTTCTACAGGACCCTAAACCGGAACCGATCTGTAATCAACGGTTTTCAAATTTTGGGAACCGGAGCCGGACCGTTAGCACCTTGGAATCGGACCAAACCAGACCGATCCAACGGTTTTGGTCCGGTTACATGGTTCCAACGGTTAAATGTGCACTCCTAGGGTCCTCCCATCGCGACCCAAATACTGTTTTTCGACATTGATGGGGGTTTCTTAAGCTTAGAGATCCTCTAAACACCATATAAGGTGGGCCTAAGGTCCCTTAGGTTTGATGTGGGAACGTTCTGTCTCACCCTAACTGGGAATCGAGTGAATCCTTTGTTAGATAGGAATGTTGGACCCGTATGCTAGACGGTTGAAATCTCGTGAGTTACTCACACAGCTCAAACCTACAATGTTTGATTCGAATCGACTCAAATCCTCGAGCTTATAGTTAGAAGTGATTTAGATTGCTCCCTCCAAAGTCAGAA
The DNA here is from genome assembly GCA_021015155.1 of Magnolia officinalis. Taxonomy (NCBI): domain Eukaryota; kingdom Viridiplantae; phylum Streptophyta; class Magnoliopsida; order Magnoliales; family Magnoliaceae; genus Magnolia; species Magnolia officinalis. Next base: position 53,423,642 of record JAJHSJ010000011.1, read on the forward strand.
TTACGTCACAATAGGCCCACTACCCTAGGCCCAGTTTAATCCGAACCATGCTTTGATACCAAGTTGTAGCGCCACGAATTTCAGGGGCAGAGTAAGAACTCAACACCTGAATTTTTGAGTGCCATGTATGCCCTAATGGGCCTCAAATGCATATGAATATAAGGTATCCTATGGACGATGGAGAATTAAACCAAGCATAAGTTAACATTTAAACCAAACAGAAGATTCAAGTGCTACTAATAAAATAAAGATATCCAAACATAACTTCAAATATCTGAAATATTATCCGTCAGGGACCTAGTCCCATTCTCACTGCACTCCCCAAATAGACTAGGGTCCTGGCCTAATCCCGTAGTCACCGACCGAACTAGTAAGGTCCGCCAAAAGTTTGGAAGTACGCCCACTCCTCTTCGTCGTCAACACCAGCATCCTTCAGCGCATCTAGCTCCGAAGTCCCTGTATCTAAGCCAGATTCTGGTAGGTGTTTTAGAACACCGTCCCAGAGTGGGAGTGAGTAGATAACTCAGTGGTACCATTACCAATAGGTTACAAAAATTATCATATGCAAGAGTGAATTTAGCGAACAACATACATCATAGAATCTTAGATACTTTGGTTAATGCAATACATGATTAATGATACGATGCATGCCTCTCACAACCAATACTTCCTTAAGCGACATCTAACGATCGCAATGACCAACACTCCCTCAGTGTGACCTCAACTGCCTAATCGCCACAATAAATAATGCAATGTCATGTAAATGTTAGCCAAGTTGATTAATTAGGGTTATTCATCCAGCAAGTTGGGAAAACCGAGATATCCTTGTCAAAAACATCGCCCTAATCTGATCGTACAACTCTATGGCCGTGGTCGTATGACTCTCGCGGTCCTTAGCTCTCGTGGGTTCGTCAATCCCATAGTTCTTAAGCTCAGACGATAATAGTTGGGACTTCAAAGTCCTACTCGTGGTCACTATGGGGAGGTCGTCACCCCAGCATAGGTCGACAGCATGGGCACAATGTCCCATACCACCATCTCTGGCTGACGAGTCTTGGTGCTCACTGGTCACTACGGGGAGGCTCGCCACCCTAGTGTAGGCCGACAACATGGGCATATTGTCCCATACTACCATCCTCGACTCATGAGTCTTATAGGCCATAAATTATAATTGATAGTGGGAGTAAGGGTCTCAAGGTACCTCGGGTTCATATAGGCGTGTACAACCATGGTTAACATACAAGGATGACCGATTTATGAGCTAATATGCCCTCACAAGCTGAACCATAGACTGAACGGCCTGAGAATGGCATCTCATATAGTCCAATTACGACCGACAATTTATGGTTTAACTAGTCGGGCCAGACTTACCCGTGGGCTGATCTAATGAAAGGTTGCCCAAGTAATTTCGGTTGATCGGCCAATCCATGAGGGGACATGTGCACAGATAGAAAACATATGTTCAACAAATTCAGGGATAATTTCATAATTGACAAGTATAATTCAACATTTTTGGCATATGGACAACAATATACTAAACTCCACCAAACCATGAGGATCATATTCAACTTATTCCAACAATTTAACAAGATGGAAAGCCATACACCCATTCATAACAATTTAATTTCACATGTGTCGGCATGAATTATGCAATTCAGCGATATAGTGGAAATCAAGTACAATTAATTCAACAATTCAACAATTTGACAACATTTCACTCCTATGCCCAGCATATTTTACATGCAATAAGGTTAAACAACAATTCAGCAACATTTGGGGAAATTGAATGCTTACACCCTAATTAAACATGCAAACCAGTATTCCACACATTCGGGGGTGTTCGGGGCATATACCCCTTCCCACATTTTCGGAAAATCCTAAGTCTATAGTCCCAAATCCAGTAACATGCAAGGATAACACACCATACAGATTGACTAAAATCTACGCAAGGCACGATAATCGGCCACCCAAAAGTAATGGTCCGCACCTATTGTTGACTGGAAGCCTTTGCAATCGTCCTAATGTCGCCAGGTACGCAAACTCGATGTGCCGGGGCCCTGCATTACATGGAGTTGTTGTAAGGTGTATGCATGTGGCTAGAGGCTAGAGAGGGATGGATTGGAGTCCGAATCCTACCTTGGATCGGATGGGGTTTGCTCCTATGGTGATCGGGTCGGAATTCCCGGCAATAGAGAGGCGTATGTGCGGGGAATTTCAATCCCCAAGCACCACCCATCACTCTCTCTCCTTCTCTCTCTCCCTCCTTTTTCTCTCCCTCTCTCTCTCTCTCTCTCTCTCTCTCTCCTTCTCTCAGCTGCTGGATATTTTTGGGAGTGAGAGAGGTTTAAATGTTATATATATTCTGGAATTAAATCATTTGGCCATATGTTTCACTAATTGCCTTCAACGGCCTTGTGAGGCCCATTTCTTGTTGTTAGGGCTGCCCTGATGGCCCCCTGGCACATCTAATTCATGGAATAAGTGCCCCATGGCCTGATGAAGGGCTGGGTAAAGTTTGACCTCAAGCGGATGCGGGGCTTTGTCGCAATGACCCGATTTGTGATCAACGGTCACCGATCCTCGATCGAGGTTAGATTTTGTGGGCGAGTGCAGGGAAATATTTCTAGCATTCGGTGTAAATTTAGAAGAGGTCCGATGACTGAAATGCCCAGACTCACTAACTCAAGAAGTGGGGCTAATTGATTTAAAATTTTCAGTTATTCATTCCTAAGCGGGGCGACTTGCTTTTTCCAAGTGCTGACTGGACGACACGATTTGTCCATTTTTGGGCACCGTTTGAGCCTGACGTCCACGATAGACTATAAGCCCAGTGAGGTCCTTGGCCTCCCTAAGTTTCAGAATTTTTTTGTCCCACCTCGAGCGGTGCACGGGTCGTACAGGCAGTCCCAAGTACTATTAGACTGACTGGCTCTATGGTCTGTGCTATACCTGAACGTAGTGGGCTTGCATCCCATTAGTGGTTTAATTCGGATTAATTTACTGGTAATATATTCGCAGGTGTGACCAATTCATACGGTCTTGCGCCAATTCGCACGTGGGCGCCTCAGGACACCGTTCCAATTTGGGTTGGGTGTTAACATCCTCAGACAGCCGATGGAAGAACTGACCCCCATGAGTGGGCTGTGGCCGTTCGCTAAGTGGGGAATCGACATCATCGGTCTTCTACCCTAGGGTAAGGGATAGACCAAGTACGTGATCGTAGTAGTGATTACTTTACCAAGTGGATCGAAGTCGAGCCTATCGCCAGGATCACCGAGCAAAAGATAACAGACTTCGTCTGGAAGAATATCGTCTGTCGATTTGGCATCCCGCATACCATTGTTTTAGACAACAGGAAGCAGTTTGACAAGGATAGGTTTAGGAGCATGTGTCAAAAGCTCGGCATCAAGAACACCTATTCATCACCTCGGCATCCTCAGTCAAATAGCCAAGTGGAGCAAGTACATAAAATAATAAAGAGTCACCTCAAGACTAAGTTGGAAAAGGCAAAAGGCACGTGGATTGATGAACTCCCATTTGTGTAATAGGCATACAGAACTACAGCTCGGTCAGCAACAGGGGAAACGACATACTCCCTTTCCTACGGTGCTGAAGCGATCATTCCAGTTGAGATAAGACTCCCTACCGCCCGAGTGTGATCATATCACGACAGGTAGAATGCCGACTAAATGACGATGAGCCTCGATTTGATCGAAGAACTAAGAGATACTGCCAGGTTACGAATCGTAGTTTGACACCAACAGTCACCCGCTTCTACTACTATAAGACCAAGACGAGGCGTTTCCGACCGAGTGACCTGTCCTGCGTCGTGTGTTCCAAAACACGTCAGAACCAGGAGTAGGATCCCTATGACCTAATTGGGAAGGTCCTTATCGACTTGTCAGATCGGTAAAGCCCCACTCATATTGACTCGAGGACTTGGAAGGGCGTTCCCTGCCGCACCCATGGAATGCCGAACATATGAAAGTCTACTATTGAGGGAAACGATGTAAGGGTCGGCTCATCTCACCAGAAATCTACTGCTTTAATAAAAATGCATCTTTCTACATGAAATTGTCCAGTTCCTTTCTACGCAACCTACATGGGACCTCCGTGAGGAATAAGGTCTCACGGATGAGCCGACCACTTGACAAGAGTGGTCGACTCGTCATCCGAGTACGCTACGAAAGACCATCTCTTATGTGCAGCGACGGAACCCTTCGACGGGCAGACTCTTATAGAAGAGGTCGGCTCATAATTTGACAAATCATATCAAACGCAATCCACATAATCAACAATCATCATTCAAAAACATTCAAATAACACCGAGGTGTTGTAGTATTCTTTAAGTTCGACAAAAAGATACAAAAAAAGGGGTAATGGTGGATTAAGTGGGAAAAGGAAGGTCGACACTAAGGGGTTGAGCGATAGGAGGAAGATCGGAGCCAGGGGGTTGGCTGGAAGGAGCGCCTTCAGCCTGCTTCTCCCAAGCATCATCAACAGCTAGGGCATCGAGGTTGAGGTCTGGATAAAGGTCTCAGACATCGTCTATACAGGAATTGTGGCCACAATAATAGAACCTGTCAGCTTTGGCAATCCTTTCCGCTGAAGATTTGTACTCCTCAATGGCGGCAGAGATCATTAAAGCAGCTGAGGCCTCAAACTCAGCGCGTTGAGCTACCTTAACTTTCTTAACCTCGATCTCCAGCTTTGCGGCAGCGTCAACCTTAACCAGCCCCAATTTGGCTGCCAGTCGAGCATTATCCTCCTCCACTTAGACGAGATAGGTCTTAATCTTCGAGAGTTCAGACTCGGAAGCACCGCAACATGCCTGAAGCTCGTTGATGTCCCCTTGGTACAACAACTCCTTTACCTTCTCCTTCGCCAGTAAGCCATGTAACTCGTCCCGCTCCTACCGAAGTGCTTCGACTTTGTTTCGGAGAGTTTCAATCTCCCCATCCTTCTTGGTCACTTTCTGTAGTCTCTCTCGAGTCGACAGAAGCAGGCAATGACTGAGCCAAGGAAATAGTTAAGAACAGTTCGGAACCATACAAGAGAAAAATCATGCAAGAATGTTACCTTGTAGTAGACAGAGGCGAGGTCGTTGACGAAAGACTCATGGCGGTGAGTAAGGAGTTCAACAATCTCCTCCTTGGGGGTGTGTTTTGCCACCCAGTTAACGAAGCCGAACATGTGATAGCTCGGTGGGAGTCCTCCGATTTCAGGGAGAGGAGCAGACCCTGTCGCCTCACCCACACCACTAGTTGCCGAGACCTGAGCCTCGACCATCGTGGCGCCTCCATCCTCTGGCAGGGTGTGCATGCCTCCAGCAGTATGATCGGCTCCCTCGCACTCAGAAGAAGAGGGAATTGCGATTACAGCCTCTCCAAATCTTTCTCTCCCTTCCATGGGCGGATGTGTGGAGGCAGTCTGGGGCATCTCGGGGACTTGGGTGAAGACGACAATAGGTCGGACTTCAGAGGTAGGGGCGACCCTAGCCCCAGAGGCAGCAGTAGTCCCAACCTTAGGAACGACATCAGGGACTGCAATGAGAGTGACCTCGACTTGAGGAGTCTCCTTCCTCCTCTGAGTAGTAACTTTTACTCGGGGTTCGAAGCGTAACATCTCCTGGATAGATGAGGGCTTCCTCTTTCTGGTTCCCGAAGCCTCGTTCATACCTATGCACGCAACGAAAGTTAAGGAAACATCTGCAACTAAAGAGATTTTTTTGACATAATGAGATGATACCAACTTAAGGCGGAAGGGAGGGGCCTGCATTTGCAAAGTCCGGACTGATGAAGGTTATCTAGATTGATTATGTAGTGCCAAACGCACTGCTTTTCTTTAAGTAACCTCACCTTGGCCACCTGAGTCCTGAGAAGAGAGGAGAGCTTTGGGGCTCCCTTCGGGTATTCTACAAAAATAAACAAAAATGGGTCAGAGTGGCACAGGTCGAGGAACCAATGTAGGAACATGCATCTCTTGAAAATTTGACCTGGGGTGAAGAATTTGGTGGGTACCCTGACCCGCAGATTTCTAAGTTCAGCCGCGGGCGCTTCCCATTCTCCTGAGGCCCAGAACCACTTATTCTTCCAATCTTTGTTGGAAGAAGGAAGTCTGAGCACGAGGCCTGAGCCCTGATGGGCCCTGGCCGCAAACTAGTACCAGTACGGCTCGTGGAGGTCATGTTTGGCTTGGTAAAGGGACAAGAACTCGTCGGGTGTCAGCTCTTGATTCTTGGCCTGGTGCCATATCACATACGAAGCCATCAAGATTCTCCAGGTATTGGGAACAAGTTGGCTCGGAGATAACTTTAAGTGTGCAGTCATGGCGTGCAGAAAGGGATGCATCGGAAGTTGAAGCCCACATTGAAAAGCATAGACGAAGATGGCGACATCACCCTCAGCAGGATCACCGGGAGCATCATGGGGAGCAGGTGCTCGTATGTGTACAGAATGAGGAATCTGAAACTTCGCGCAAATCTGAGCCATTTGAGACTCGACGAACACCGAGCCCCCAGGGACGAGCTCCGCAGGTCGGCCGCTTGATGGTCCAGCGATAGCCCTTCCCATCGGGTCTTGGGGTATCCTTTTTATGCCCTTGGAGTGAGCACTAGCTTTAGGGCCTTTACTCTTTTGAGGGCGAGGATGGAGGGGTATCGCTTCCAATGGACCCTCCGAGGCCTTAGGCCTAGAGTTCAAGCTCTCTGGCTCGGATTCACTTTCGTATGCATATCCTTCTCGAACCTCACCCAACCCATCTGACATTGTAGAACGAAAAGAAAAAGAAAAGACTAAAAAAAGGCTGGAAGGAGGAAAAACTCACCGGAAATCGCTTGTATCGAGGAACTTTGACAACAAACTCCTTCTAGAAGTACAAGAGCAGAGTTACTCTGAGGGAGGGAATAATAGTTTATATAACCCAAGGTTACCACCTGCAATTATGACGAATAGCTGTCTCCGAAGCTGAAGCACCTCCGGGCCGAGCCCGCGAAGTACATGGTGGCAGGTCATTAGCCTAGACATACCGAGCCACGTGCTGTTGGCATCGAATAGCTGTAACATCTCTATTCCGTCTTTTGAAGTCCACATGGCAGCATCATAACTACCTCGACGATTCAAATCCATAACCGTTGCCATGTGTTCGACAACTACGGGTTTGCGGTCGAAGAGCTGTCACGACACGCTGTCTCGATAACAGAGAATCATAATTACGACCATACGTTTCAATTATGCCGATTCCTAGTAACAGAGGGTGCAGCGGATCGTTTCCCCATGCATTTACTCCCTGAGTTCGAAATCGAACTCAGAAAGTAGGGGGCTTCTGTTATGAAAAAATCTAAAGTCAATTCCACCTGAGGAAGTCGTAGTAAGATTAAGTGAATGATCTCACCGAGTAGCAGGGCTTATCGACTCAGCCTCGACTCTTAGTGCCAACATTAAACCTACCTATCAGTTCGGGCGGCAAGAGCATGGTTGTTAAAGCCAAGAGGTCGGCTCGAATAGAGACGTGACCTGTGATCATACTAGGGAATCATCTCCAGTAACACACGAGGAGTAACCGTCGCCGCACGATCTCGGAATAACTGCCCATATCAGCATGCACGTCGTTCGTGATCAGAGGCCAAGATCGTGCCGAGAATGATGGGCACGTTCACTCCAATTGAACGGTATAAGTAGGAATCAAACCCACAGGAATAGGTACGCAAAATCTGTCACGCGAAACCTACCCACACTACTTAGACCCAGATTTCTAGCTTGACTTTGGTATCAGACGGTCCCCTGCTCTCCTTTGTCATTCCCTTGTGCAGGCATACAGGGCTCGGTGTGAGTGCTCGGAGCTCGGTGAGGGTGAGCTAGATTTTTGCATCAACAAATAATTTAACTGCATGAACGTGCAACTGCTGAACATATATTGGACGGTTTAGAATTGACAGTCAATGGTCCCAATTCAAAAAACCAAACGCCATTTAATCAGAAATTAGGATCAATCAACCAATCTGATTCTAATGATCGCCAGTCTACAGAGTCCCTCAATTTGGACGGTTTGATTGAGTTGATGCAAGCTGCGTGTACAATTCCTGAGTCCCACATGAAAAGTGGGACCACCCCAAAGTTTGCTCGAATACATCTTGGACATTAACCTTTTGGATATTAGTTTTTAACTTTCATCTAAGTCTGTATGACCTAATCAACAGGTTAATTGTCAAATAAACATCTCAATGAGCTTTAGGAAGATTTTAATGGTGAGTATTCAATCACTATTGTTCTCTTATGGTGCGGTCCTAGATTTAGATTTGCCTACTCTTTATTTCCGAGCCCTAAAATGATATGAAAAAAAAAAAGAAAAAAAAAGGATGGACGGCGTTAATAAAACACATACATTATGGTGGGCCCCACAAAACATCCACCTCACTTGCCAAACTGCGTCCCTCTTTTGATGGAGCCACGTGGACACGTAGACGCATTATTAAACTCTGCGGATTGCGATCCCCAGCCGTACCTAGCTACTAAAGGGCTCATCAACGTCAGGCCTACAGTGATGTATCTGTTTACCTATGCCCTAAGGCAGACTGATTACTCAAGTGAACCACACCAACGAACTATCTTGGGTTGCATTAAATGTAGAAAACATTAAATGAAAGATCGTTGGATCTACTCATTTTTAGGCTCCTATCTTAAAATGATAAATGACCTGATAAAGGAGGACAGCATGGATAAACAGAAACGGCCAGAGACAGAGAGGGTAGAGCACAATCCGCGTCCATTCTTAAAAGCAGTTCGGCTCCAACGAGGATGTGATTGGGAGAAAACCCCGCCTGTCTGGAGCTCATAACAGGCTGGGGCTCTAATGGGTCCACCATAATGCATGGGTTTATCCACACTGTTCATCCAGTTTTTTCATATTATTTTACGCCATTATTCCATAAATGAAGTCAATTTAAGACTAGGGTGGACCACACCACGAGAAACCGAATGCTTATTTTCGATGCAACTTGTTCGGTAGGCTGTATAGATCTGGACGAAGGAAAGGGAGATATTCCTACGCCCATAGCTGTGTAGGGCTAAGGACATGTCCGCGACAAATCTACTCCGTTCACCACAAGAGGATAGGATTCTAAAAATCAAGCAGATTCAAAACTCATGTGAGCCATCCCACATGTAACAGTGGGAATTGAACACCTAACAGTGATAGAAGTTTTGTATTTGGATGATATTTGTTCCTACCATTTATTTAAATAGTAATTGTTTTATAAACTATTTGGATGGCATATAAACATTATGGTCAGCTCAAAGAAGGCTTTAATGATGAACGTGGCAGTTATTACTATTTTGTTTTGTCCGTATAGCCCACATTAGTTTTAGATTCCTTGAATTTTTACTACACCTTTGATCGTGAAATATCGATTGCTTGTTGAACCCTGTGAATCACGTAAAAGTAGGATACTCCAAATTCGGGGGTCAAAGAGTTTCATAAAACGTTCTTGGTGGAAAAAAATGTGAGTGAAAGATCCCACTGAATCGAATTTGGTCCTTTTTTCTTTTTATTCCCTTCCATCATTCCTTAAGTCCCATAGGTTTGATCCTGTAGAATCTGACCCATTTTCTCATCGAGCGAAGGGTACGAAATAAATTAGATTGATTTTGTACTGCTTCGCTCTGACGGCTGAAGGCGGATTACGACATGATCTGTTCTACGGGAGGTGTAGCTCACCTCGCCCTTGTCCAGTAACCATTCTGAGGAGGGATAGAGTAGCATGAGATAATCAGATCATCAGGCAACTTTCGTGTAGTTTGTGATTTGATGTAACTGTTTAGATTTTCTCTCGGATAAATCTTTCTCTCTTTTCTTTTATAGCCCGCCTCATTATTCTATTTGGATATATTCTAAAGTCTGCACGTCACCTTTACCCCTTTCCGTTTAAGGGAATGAATGGGAGGGAGTCTACTGACCCAATCTTTTAATTAAAGTGTGAAATCGCTCATTTACCTGCCAGGCCAAGCAAATCTAAGAGCTAACTAAAACCACTTTCAAAAATCCAGGAATGAGTAGAAATGAAAGAAGGAGCGGAATTCAGGTCAAACCACAGGATCTCCTTCGCCTTGCAAGCAAACTCGCAAACCGGTTACCTCCCTTCAATCGGCGGGCTGGCAAAAAGCCGTTGGTAAATCACTATTTCGTAATAAATAGAATACTTGAGAATAATACCCGAAAAACACCAATCTCATACCGGGTTAGGATCGACGGGTCGCCTGTATGATAGGGGCTTTCGCTTCCTTCATTGCTCTTTTTTCGGATAAGGAGTTCAAAGCTATAACTCAGAAGCCTAAGAAGCCTGGAAGGGAAGGGCTCGCAAACTTAGTAAGGCAGAGCCTAGCCACCTTCTCATCTGAGTCTAAAAACTTCTCCTTCCCTAGAGATGGGTTTGCGCGCATCGCTCAGTAGTTTAATCTAGTGACGGAAACCCTACTTATCATCAATAGAAAAAGAAAGAGGGGGGTTTAGGTATTGCAAACCATTCAATGGAATTGGTGAGATCTTTATCTCTTACATAGTTCGCCTAGACCGAGTTCTCTGACTGCACTTTCCATGCGACGTTTCATCATGCTATGCGAAAGACTACACCACGGAAAGGCCAGTAGCAGTGAACAAGGAAATAGGCTCGCTCGCTCCGTTCTTCAAGCAAGTCAAGCGTAGAAGAAAAGCTATCATCCCTTCGGGACCCTTCTTCGCCTTCGGGCTGAAGCCCAACTTTTTCTGGTTAGGAGAATGGCTTAGGTCATGTCATTGTTTCTCCTTGGTCACTGCGGGTTCGCCTTCGTGACTTTGTCGATATTTATTGAGTTGGAGGGACTTTCGCTAACTGAATCCGATTCAGTCAGCGTCACCCGGACTTTCGCTGAGTGAATCCATATTACATTACGCAACCGACGTCACCGTCACTGGTACTTTGACTCTATTAATGTGATTATTCCAATTATATTTAGTATCATACATGTCACAATCATAGTAGCGATTGTCACTCTTAGACCCATTATTCAGATAACAGCACGGAAACAAAAAGGTGAAATACACTAGCTGACTACAGTGGGTAACAGCACATCTTTGGATGTTAATTTCTCATCACAGGCCTCACAGCAGCACAACAACTTGATGCAACCTGCATCAAGATCATCGGCGATTCGAAGTTATATTGTGGTCTTTAAAAATAGATAAACAGAGAAGATATGTTGCAGACATCTCGGTTCACCTGACACAGCCACGGGGACAGCGATATCTCGGTACCCGGGGTCGCAGGCATTTTGCTCTCCATATAAATAAATGGTATGGGTCATTCAAAATGAAAGCGATTGGGTCCCACTGTTGTTTGTGAGGCCCACCTTGATTTACGGTATGATCCATTTCATTCATCCATTTTACCATATCATTATAGATTATGAGCCTAAAAATGAGGCAGATCCATAGCTTGATTGGATTGATTGGGCCACATGCCGGTGTCCAAGATGGACGCAGATTGGCTAGTGACCCTGCCACCAGCCAATGGCTAGTGGTCGGTGCTCAGTGGTCCCCACCATGATGTATGTGTTTCATCCATGCCGTCCATCCGTTTTTTCATATAATTTTATTGTATGAGGCCAAAAAATAAGTAGATTTAAATCTCAAATGGACCACATTAGAGGAAACAATGTTTATTGAACGCTCACCATTAAAAACTTCTAGAGGTCACTGAAGTTTCGAATCAAGCAAATATTTGTTTTTAACCTTCATCCAAATCTATATGATCTAATCAACAAGTTGGCTGTAAAATAAATATCACAATGGGCCTTAAGAGAATTTTAATGCATGGTATTCTGAAAAAATGGACAGATGGCATGGATAAAATATATATATTATGATGGACCCAACAAAACATTGAGCTCACTGGCCAAATCCCATCCTTCTTTTGATGGATCAACATGAGGACGCATTATTAAAGGACGCAGATGGCATCCTCACCCGCTGTCTCTAGCCATGAACGGGCACATCTATGTGAGGCCCACAGTGATGTATCAGTTTTCCCATATCATTTATCTCTTTTCTTAGATCGTTTTAAGGTATGTGCCCAAAAATAAGATAGATTTAAACACCCAAGTTAATCACATCAAATAGTAATCTTGGTTTACATTAAATGTACGAAACATTGAATATAAGACCATTGGATCTACCTCTTTTTAAGCTCGCACCTTAAGATAATAAATGATGTGAGAAAAGAAATGAATAGTATGGATGGGCCCTCGTAGATGTAACCGTTCTTAGCCAGAGAGTGAGGGTAGGACGCAATCCTAGTCCATTCTTAAAAGCAGTTCGGGCTCCAACGGTGACGTGGATTGGGCACCTGTCCCGAACTCATAGCAGGTTGGGGCTCTAATGGGTCCACCGTAATGCATGAGTTTATCGACACCGCTTCATCCATCTTTTTCATATCATTTTAGGCCATAATTACATAGATGAGGTAGATTCAAGGATAAGTGGACCACACCATGGGAAGCAATTGTGATAAGGACACCCATAGTTGAAACATTCTAATGGCTCAACGGATTATTTATTTTCCATCCAATTTGTTCCAAGGTTGTATCGATATGGACGAAGGGAAGGAAGATATTCCTGTGCCCATAGCGGTGTGTGGCTAAGATGTCCGTGACAAATCTACTCCGTTCATCTTTTTAGAAAGAACACAATAGGATAGGATTATAAAAATCAGTCAGATCCAAAACTCATGTGAGCCATCCCATATGTAACAGTGGGGATTGAACACCTAATATCTATAGAAGTTTTGTATTAGAATGATATTTGTTCCTAAAGTTTATCTAAATAATAATAGTTCTATAAACCATTTGGATGGTACATGTATATCATGGTCAGCTCCAAGAATGTTTAGATGGTGGAAGTAGCTGTTACCATTGTTTTATTGGTGTAGCCCACATGAGTTTTAGATTCACCTAATGTTTAGAATCATGTACTATTTTGTTTTTTTTAAACAGATGAACAACGTGGATATGATGCGGACATCATACCCGAGGCCACAGTCAATCCGCTCTCCATATAAATTGTTGGGGGGCCTTGCACAAAACCTTAGGATCTAGTCTCCCAAATCAAACCAGAATTATGGGATAATAAAGCAATGAAATAAATCAAAGCACAAACTACACGACACAAGAGATTTTTAGGTAGAAAACCCTCAAAGAGGTAAAAACCACGGGACCTCATTCAGATCAATAATCCACTATGAAGTAGAACGTTACAACCTTCTTCACTCACGCAGGAGTGGATAAACAATAAGAGAATAAAAGAAAAATGGAGAGATCTCATCGAACACGAGGACGTAGAAGCACTGAGATGTTGATTACATAGTAGATCACCTCCACGAGTATAACCTTCCTTCTACGAGTTTCTTCTCTCTCTCTCTCTCTCTCTCACACACACACACACATACACACACACACACACACCTCTGATAGCCCTAAACCCTTTAGCAAACCCTTGCAAAGCTTTAGGAAACCCTCTTGCATTACCTAAAAAAGCCCTAGGCATCCCTATTTATAGTTTAAGAAACTCCATTCCGCACCTCGTCGCGAAAGACCTCAGATTTCCGCAGTCCGCACAAGATCCGTGTTCAAATCTGTGAAAGCTCAACTGGTTAAGCCGAGTCCTCGACCGGTTGAGCGGCCCACTTGACCGGTCGATCACCTCCCTCGACTGGTCGAGCACCTTGGAGAAAATACATAAATTGGTCGCTGGACTTTGAGTCGAACCCCACTCGACTGGTCGAGCGCCACCTACGACCGGTCGAGCTGCCCACTCGACCGGTCGAGCAGCGCGGTAAAGTACTCTGAATTTTCAACCCGCTACACTGTCTCTTGTTCACTCCCCAAGTATAGGGTTGTGATGTAGTAATAAACTCGGTGAGACCGAGGTCGAATCCCAAGGGACTGAAACCTGAGTAGAACCAGAAATAGACTAAGTTGAAATCTAAATCGAATGAATTTGAGGAAGTAATAATGAATTATTAATCTAAAACTTAAAGAATTCAGAGGTAGGAAACTAGGGATTCAGAGGATCTATTTGTAGAGATCAGGGAGATCTTATGTCTGCTTCAAGAACTCAACTGGACTTAGAGTCCCATCTTCATCCAGTTGAAGAGTGTAACCATGGAAATCAAGACTGAACTTCCTTTGATATAGTTTTCAAGAGATGAAAAGTATATGAATTAGAATGGATTCCATCACCAAACCATGCCCAGGAGACAAAGTAAACAATAAATTAAACTAATTACTAACCTATCAACAATGTATGAAGGTTAGGAAGGGTACTGTCATCCGACCATGCCTAGGAGACGATGGTGAACAACAGGGCTTCCTGACGTCATAAACGTCGAAAGGAGAAAGAAATACTCAAAGCCATCACAGATCTATTGTAATTTCAGTCACAACAAACCATTAAAAACTGAGAGTATTCCTATTAATCAAACTAAAATCATCATAAGTTCAGTATAGCATAAATCAAAGCTGTAGAGTCAGTCCCATCACGCCACAAGCTTCACCTCTTAGCCCTAGCTAAGAGGTTCAGCCCAAAATTATTGGACCAGATCTCAGGAAAACCATGATAAAAAGACCATAAATAAAACAAATAAACAATGCTAAAAACTACTCCCTCTCTCTCTCTCTCTCTCTCTCTCTCTCTATTACTGACGTTCCTAGCCACTCTCCCCGGCTTGGATACCTTCTCTCTCTCTCTCTCTCTCACTCTCCTCTTTAATAGCCAATTCATAGGTCGGCTGGTGGTCGGTCGGTTCCTGACGTGCATAGCAAGCAGAGCACAGCTGAAGTCGGTGCGGGAGATTTACGCACCCCTGCGTAACGAACCGTTTTGCGTACCTAGAATCATCACAGAAATGATCCTGTTGTGCGATCTGAGCCATTCAGGCTCCTTGGCGACTGATGGCCGGCCCTTGGGAAGGTTTTGGATGGTCCAATTGGACGGTCCGATCACCTCCATGATTGTGAAACGGACGAAAGTCCGGTCTTCTCTCGGGCGTGCGTATCTTAACGTAGGGAGCTGCGTTGATGCTCGGTGGGGCCCATGATTGGTGATGCTTGGAAAATCCATTCCGTCCACTGGTTTCCCCTCTCAAAACCAGTTGGGTATGGATGACTTCTGCTCAGTTTCGGTGTGGCCCACAAACTCTTTCACTCTGTCGTCTGACCTACGTTTGGACAATTGGAAATCGTTCGTTGATGCCTTCTTGAAATTTGTCACCTAGGACGTGATCATAGGATCCTTTAAGATCTGATGGACGGTCCGGATCGGACCATCAAATCGTGGTGGTGGCCCACAACAGAGGACCACAAGTCCCTGTTTCCAAAATTCGCAGCGAGAAGCCGCTACTGCGTGAGGAGCACAGTCAGCGTTGTGTTAACCGACTGCTGCTGGTTCGGTGTATTGCGAGTGCACAACTACTGTGCACTCTCATTCGCATAAGGTGGGTCCCACCTTGATGTATATGTGAAATCTGATCCGTCCATCCATTTTTCCACCTCAATTAAGGGGTTGATATCAAAAGCGAAGCATATCCAGATGTCAGGTGGGCCTCATATTGACAATTCATGGGTTGATATGACCGTTGGACCACTTCCACAGAGATCTGAGGCTTGAAATTCGATGTGTATGGTTAATTTATGATCTTCAGGCCCTGTATAAAGTTTTAAGTCGAACAAATGGTGGGAACCCTGTGATCTTGTATTCTGGACGTCTTTCAGGCTGCTTGAGCTTCAATTTCACAATTTTCTTGGATCTCTAGCATGTAAATCCATCAAATTTTCTCTCCCGGGGTCTGTCCCTTGCCTTTGGTGTCATCAGAGCATTAAATCCATGCATTAAGCATCCTGTTTCAGTCCAAGCTCGTAAATACACGTTGCATCACAAACACGATTAAATTGAGCCGTTAAACAGTACCATCTTTGTAAATCCAGGCAATAACTAGGGTCTAATATGCAATATTTGACCCTCAACATCTCTCCCCTGAACTGAGGAGGAAAACTCCATCAAATCTCCCCCTTTCCGACTCTGGAGGAATTCACTTTCTTCAAGCCAGCCTGGTTTCTACAAACCTCAAACTTGCCCTTGAGCAAAGCCTTGGTCATCATGTCTGACCCATTATCATCCGTGTGAACCTTCTCCAGCTGTATCACCTTCTTTTCCAAAGTATCCCTGATCCAGTGATATTGAATCTCTATGTGCTTCGACTTAGAATGCTGACTTGGATTCTTGCTCAAGTGTATAGCACTTTGACTATCGCAATAGACCACGTGCTCCTCCTGCTTCAGGCTAAGTTCCTGTAGGAACCTTTTCATCCAAAACATCTCTTTACATGCTTCTATGACTGTAATGTACTTGGCCTCTGTTGTTGACAATGCTACAACCTTCTGTAGCTTGCTCTACCAAGAGACAGCTCCCCCCGCAAATGTGAACATGAACCCCGATGTAGACTTCCTGGAGTCTATGTCCCCTGCCATATTTGCATTTGTGTAACCCTCTATCACTGGTTTTCCGTCACCATACCATATGCTCACCTTGGATGAGTCTCTTAGATACCGCAGTATCCATTTCACCGTTACCCAATGTTCTTTGCCAGGATTGTCAAGATACCGGCTGACAACAGCAATCGCATATGCTATGTCTGGGTATGTACACATCATAACATACAACAAACTTCCTATACTTGATGCGTAGGATATCTTCTTCATCTCTTCCACCTCTGCCTTAGTCTTAGGACACTGCATGTTGCTCAATCTGAAGTGACTATCCAGTGGAGTACTCGCTGCATTAATATTGAACCGGTCTAGGACTTTCTCAATATACCACTCTTATGACAGCCAAAGCTTCCCACTGCTTCTGTCATAGGTTATCTCCATTCCTAGGATTTGTTTAGTCGGGCCTAAGTCTTTCATTGTAAATGACTTGCCCAACTCCTGTTTCAGCTTGTCAATCTTCTTAATGTTTTTTCCCATGATGAGCATGTCATCAACGTATAACAACAGAAGTAAAAAATCACCATCTGAGAACTTGCGCGTGAACACACAGTGGTCTGACTCCATTCTGTCATATCCATGCTTAATCATGAACGAGTCGAACTTCTTGTACCATTACCATGGAGCTTGTTTCAGCCCATACAAGCTCTTCCTCAGCCTATACACATATGCTCTTTGCCCTTGACTTCGAACCCCTCTGGTTGGTGCATGTAGATCTCTTCTTCCAGGTCACCATGGAGGAAAGCAGTTTTAATATCTAACTGTTCTATCTCCAGATCCATGCTAGCCGCTAACCCAAGCAACACCCGTATGGATGTCATCTTCACCACTGGTGAGAATATCTCCTCGAAGTCTATACCTTTCCTCTGACTAAACCCTTTCACCACAAGTCTGACCTTGAACTTTGTTTGTGAATTCTTCTGCTCAACCTTCTTTCTGAACACCCACTGATTGCTCAAAGCTTTCTTGCCTTTAGGTAATTTCACCATATCATAGGTGTGGCTCTTATGTAAGATTCCATCTCCTCTTGCATAGCTTTCAACTACTCCCCCTTATGCTGTCGGCTAGGGCATCAAAATAGTCTTCTGGATCTCCCCCATTAGTGAGTACAATGTACTCATGCGGCGAGTACCTCTTGGACGACTATCTATCCTTAGATGACCTCCTCACATGTAGTTCAACAGGTGGATCAAGTGGGGGCGGCTCCCCTGGTCCAGCTTTTGAAAGAACTCCCTCGTCCTCTGCACCTTGTTATACTTCCCCGTCATCAGGCACCACGGGAGGAATAATCGGATCCATATCGTCTAGCTCACCTGAACTAGGCTGGTTCTTCTCTGGCTTACCAATGTCTTATATACACTGATCTTCAAAGAAAACCACATCTCTGCTTCTGACGAGCTTCCTCTCAGTCGGATCCCACAATCTGTAACTGAACTTTTCATCACTGTACCCCAAGAATGCACACTGCCTAATCTTCATATCGAGCTTGGACCTCTTGTCCTTTGGTACGTGAATGGATACCCTGCATCCAAACACCCTGAGATGACTGTACGATGGATCGTGTCCAGTCCACACCTTCTCAGATACTTCTCCATTCAACGGGGCTGATGGAGACCTGTTTATCAGATACACCGTTGTGTGCATTGCTTCTCTCCAGAATGTCTTGGGCAATTTTACATGGGATAACATGCATCTGATTCTCTCTACAATGGTGTGATTCATTCGCTCAACCATACCATTATGCTGGGGGGTCTTGGGAACTGTCTTTCCATGCCGTATACCCAGGGACTTACAATACTTATGAAAGTCGTCAATGTATCCACCACCATTGTCAGTGCATGCACTTCGATGATCTACCTGTCTCTCTCTCGACCATGGCATGAAACAATTTAAACACACCAAAGACCTCGTCCTTGGATTTCAAAGCATAAATCCAAACCCTCCTAGATGCATCATCTATAAAAGTGACAAAATACAATGCCCCACCCAAGGTTTTTGTCCTCATAGGACCACAAATATCAGAATAAACCAAATCTAATGTATGCACTTTATTAACATGAGAAGCAGTTTTTAACAAATGAAACTCTATGTTGTTTCCTTGATAAACAATCAATACAGGTTTTGAGAGGTATACCTGTCATGTTTGGAAGGAGCCGCTTCCTCACTAGTACTTGAAGCCCCCTTTTCACTCATGTGGCCTAGACGCCTGTGTCACATGTCAATTGCTTAATCTTCCGCTGAGTTCAACCCACCCTTGCACACACTAACACTTGCCTTGTAAAGGGTGTAACACTTCTTTCCTCTAGCTGCGATCAACGAATCGTTGATGAGCTTCCAGCGTCCACCAGCAAACCGTCTTTCATAGCCATCATCATCCAACCTTCCCATCAACATCAAGTTGAAGCAAAGGTCTGGAACGTGCCTCACATCCTTGAGAACCAATGTGCAGCCCACATCGATCTTCACAAAAATATCACCGACCCATACAATCTTCGATACGCCAGAATTTCCCATCTTCATGGTCTCATAGTCACTTAACTTGTAGCTTGTGAAGTAGTCCCTGCGTGGAGTCGCATAAAAAGAGACTTTCGAGTCAATCACCCAGTCGGTGTCCTGACTCGTAGCCGTGAGACAAAAATCATGATCTGCTGAAAGAATAACTACAACGTCGCCATCTGAAGCGACCACAGTGGAATCTGATTCATCTTCCTTCTCTTTTCCTTTTCCTTTCTTGTCGTTCTTCTTACCACGACATTCATGCTTGTAGT
Organism: Magnolia officinalis; assembly: GCA_021015155.1. Lineage (NCBI taxonomy): Eukaryota > Viridiplantae > Streptophyta > Magnoliopsida > Magnoliales > Magnoliaceae > Magnolia > Magnolia officinalis. The sequence continues at coordinate 53,442,978 of JAJHSJ010000011.1, forward strand.
GACTCTTCTTGTCACAATTCCAGCATTCAACATCCTTCCTGGTACTCGACTTGCCTCTTGATTTATTGATGAGGATCGAATATTGCATCTCAGAGCCCGACTATTACCTGATTTTACATACATGATAATGTTTAATGCCATATTTTAATTGTGTTTTTCTTACAGGAAGAAATCAGGAACGTGTATTGAAAAATGATGTTAAAAGCATGGATTTGACGCTCTGAAATTACCAGAGAACGGGATGAACCTCAGAGGACTAATATTGAAGAATTTACATGCCAGGGACCCGAAGAAATCAAGCCGTTCACATTTAAGAAGGCCCGAAACTAATCCAGAATGAAAGATCACATGGTTCCCTCCATCCGATTGGCTCGAAACTTTATACATGGGATTAGAGACATAAATTAACCATACATTTCAAATTTTAGCTCTTGGATCACTATGGAAGTGGCCCAACTGACAAATTAGCCCAAAAATCGTTGATTCTGGGCCCACCTGATATCTGGAAATGCTTCAACTTCAGATTCAACGGCTTACTTGAGGAGAAAAAATGAATGGATGGATTGGATTTCTTAGAAACATCATCGTGGACCCCACATGTACAGAGTGTGCATAGAGCACTTCTGCACTAGCGGTGCACCGCACCTTCACTTCGGTCAAACCGACTGCTGACCCGCGCCCGCGTTCATCAAAACGGCAGTTGCCGTTTCCAGTGTCCGTAAACGGACGTCTAGTCGTCAGTTGTGGGTCCACACCATTCCTCACACCAACAATTCGGACTGTCTATCAGGTTTAAATGAAGGCCATTATCACTGCCTAGGTGGCAGAGTTGCAAATGATCATCATGAGTGAAATCTAGCCGTTCAAACATGGAATAGACGGTGTAATGAAATATTCTGTGTACCACACCAAAATGGAGAAAAACCATGTGTTTCCGACCGAAATTCCGAGAGAAATTTGGTGAATGGTGTGGATTTCGTTGAAGGTATTGATCACGGACCCCACCATCACCACAGCGATCCGTGCGCAGTCCTGGTAACGGACGGACGCTGTTCGTTTTTGCGGACGTTAGTGGGCCCCGTCCATGGTCTGTCCGACCGATCCAAGCCATTCATCTTGTATATGGCCGCGAATACTACAAAACCATGTTGCTACTTTGCAACCATGCCTGCACATGTGTGTGATACAGAGGCCACAAAAGGGCTGCCCTGCAATGTTCAAATCTGATCTTTTTGTGTTTTCTTCTCTGGGATGCATCAATGGACGTTCAAAACTACCTATTCTTGACTAAAATTTCGTCCTAAATCCAATGGACGGGGTGAATTTTTCAGAAAATACTTCTGTGGGGCCCACCGATCACGACAGCGAGGGGTGCAAAAGGTTTCACACATATTAGGAAATCCAGTTTTCCAGGCGATTGTGGGCCACCATCTTTGATCATATGGTAGATCTGAACCGTACATCATATAGAGGACTCAAGAAAGTCCTAGGGGACGTTGTTTGTTTGGAATTTGAGTGAGGAAAATGGTATGTTTCGAGGGCCCGAACTGGGCTGCGAAAAGGTTTTCGCTGCGCGTGCGATAGCTTTCCAAATCCGATTTTCACCACTCCAGCCACTCCATCAGCCATAAAAAGAGTTGCAAAACATGAGGAAGGAATAAAAAAATTGGAGAATTCCAGATCCAGAGGAAAATAGTAGATCCAGAGAAGAGAAAAAAGGAGAGAGAGAGAGAGAAAGAGAGAGAGAGAGAGAGAGAGAGAGAGAGAGAGATCGATTGGTTTGATGTTCCCTTTTTATGAATTTTGTTTATCCATCTTTTTAATGGATTTTATGGGTCACTAATCTCTCAGCTAGGGCTGAGATGAAGCCCCTAATTTGATTAGCTCTTGTATTGGTTGAATTTACTTTGATTTGGTTGGTGTGTTTCTTTCTCTAAGTGGGCTTAATTGGTTTAAATTCTATACTTCTCCATCTATGAACTTGACCAAAGTATATATATGGATGTTGTTTGGATGCTTACTATAAGTGCTTGTGTCTGATCAAGAACAGGTTTCCTATAGAGGAAGAAACAGGGTGCTTTAATGAACTGTACATTCTATGTGCCCGACCAAGGACATGGGATATGTTATTCATGGCATTGCTTAAAGGAATTAGACATTCTGTATGCCCGATTAAGGACACAGATTGTGCTTTCTCTATATAGGTGGTATCAATCTAGATTAAGGTGAATCAACAGACAAAACAAGGGTTAGGATAATTGGGGGTGGATTCGAAAGTCCTAGTGCTCTTTCTCTGATTGAATTTTCTTCCCTATTCTCATTTTTTTTTTCCCATAGAATTGTGCTTAGTAATTCGCTCCATTATTTGTTGAATTAGTTAAGGAGAATTATTGATTTGAATTGTGACGACCAGTCCTCGTGGGAACGATCTCGTAATACGTATCATATCTACATCTGATTTGTATACTTGCGAGTTTAAAAATCATTTAAATCATGTTGGTTTAAATAAAATATCAAGTTTTTGGCGCCGTTGCCGGGGACTGTTTCGATCCAAATTGGATTTAAGATTCTCTCTTATCATAATTCATAGTCTTAGGATTTTACTAATTTTAGATTAGAGCTTTTGTTTAGAAACTAACCTATTTCCTATTTTTTAGGGTCCTGACATAAATTTCTAAGTTGGTAATCCCTTTCTAAATTCTTTACATTTTCTAATTTTTATTTTTAGAATTAGGATTTTACTTTTTAGAAATTTTCTAATTCTAGAATTTCTTTTTTGAATTTTTGAATTTTCTATTTTTAGATTTGGATTCTTCTTTTAAGTAACTTTCTATTTTCTAGTTTTAGAATTTTTTTTTTTCCTTTTTAGAAACTAACTTAGCTTTTTATTTTTAGTAACTTTCTAATTCTAGGATTTCTTTCCTTTTTAGAAACTAACTCTTCTTTGTTGTTCTTTAGAAAATTTCTAATTTTAGATTTTCTGTTTTAGAAACTAACTTGTTTTGTTTTCTTTTGCAGGATTCTAACATAGATCTCCAAATTGGTAACATCTTTCTAAATTCTCCAGTCTCCTCTACTTTCTATTTTCAGAATTAGGTTTTTATTTTTTAGAAATTTTCTATTGTCTAACTTTGGATTTAGAAGCTTTCTATTTTCTAGTTTTAGAAACTTTTTTTTTTAAGAAACTAACCGTTGCTTAGGATTTTTCTATCATTATTTTAGAAAACTTAATTTGTTTTTGTTTTTATTTATAGAAATTGGGGAAGGAAGCTACTAAGTGAAGGAGGAGTTTCTTAAATCTTCTGACATCAATCATCTCCTTTCCCAGGTTCTTTCTTCCCATTCTTATTTGCATAGTTTTAACTTGTTTTAGAATCTCATAGTTTCTAGTTCTAGTTTTATTTCTCTTAGGTTGCTTCTTAGTTTAGTTTTCTTTCTTACATTGCAATAACATAGTTTATGTTAGGACGTAGATCTCTAAATATAGAACTAGCACCTTTTGATCCTGAAATAGAAAGAACTTTTCATAAAAGAGTTAGAAACATCCTATTTGAAATGGCGGAAAAGAATGGAACTAAAGCTCTTAGAGATTATTCTGCTCCTGTCCAATTCAATGCGCCTTCATGCATAGTGTTGCCCACCACCACGGCAGCACATTTGAACTCAAGACTAGGGTCATACAGTTGTTGCCTTACTTTTATGGTTTAGACAAGGAGGACCCATATCATCAGGTGAAAGAATTCCTAGACATTTGCTCTACCTTTAGGTTTCAAAACTTTTCAGACGATTCGATCTGTTTGCGCCTTTTTCCTTTTTCTTTGAAGGATAAGGCGAAAGCATGGTTGAATTCTCTAGAAGTTGGGTCTATCACTACATCGGACCAATTGTCTAGGAAGTTCTTAAACAAGTTCTTCCCTGTTCACAAAACTAATGCTCTCTGTAGAGAAATCACTAATTTCACGCAAAAAGAGGGAGAGCACTTTCATGAATGTTGGGAAAGATGGAAGGACTTACTTCTTAAATGTCCACACCATGGTTTTGAAAAGTGGCAACAGGTTCAATACTTATATGACGGTCTGACACCCCAGAACCGTCGCATGGTTGATGCCACCAGTGGAGGGTCATTCATGACCAAAAGTGATGTTGAAGCATGGAACTTCTTTGAAACCTTGTGTGAAAATTCCCAGCAATGGGACTATTCAAATAGAGATGACAGAAGTCCCCAACCATAAAAGAGAGGTGGTATATATGAGATAGGAGTCACGCCAGACCTCCATGCCAAGATTGATGGCCTGACCAAGAAGGTTGATGCTCTGATGTTGCATAATGGACCTCCACAAACAGGTCAAGTCGAGGCATGTGTCATATGTTCTAGTCCTGCCCATCCTACGCAGTCTTGTCCATCGGGTGCAGCATCCCCAGAACTTCTTTCTGAACAAGTACATGCAATGAACACTTTTCAAAAACCTGGGAACGATCCTTACTCGAATACATACAACCCGGGGTGGGCTAGACATCCAAATTTTTCTTGGGAAAAAGGACAACAATAAGGAGGACCATCCGAAAATTCTCCTATGCAACCTCAGCAGTTTCCGCAATATCAACAACTGCCTGCACAATCAAGGAAACTATCTCTTGAGGATACACTCAATCTTTTTATGCAGAGTTCTCTCCAATTCCAAAAAGACACCCAACAAACCTTACTAGCCAACCAGCAAAGCTTACATGCAAATGCGCAATCCATTGCCAAGCTGGAAGTACAAATGGGTCAACTTGTTGCCACATTGAGTGAGAGAGAGAAAGGCAATTTCCCTAGCCAACTTGTGGCTAATCCAAAGGGACAGTATGAGATTGGCTCTAATTCCAACCAAGGGCAATATCATGAGCAAGCCAAATCGATCACTACCCTTAGGCCAGGCAAACAGATTGACAACAGGATAGAGATGCCTAGGGATGAATCAAATTCTAAAGCAGAAGATCAATATGAAGCAGATAGACACACTAATGCATCCAAAGTCCAAAAGCTCTCTGACTCTCCCAGAGCCACTAATGCCACCCTACGTGCCCAAAGCACCCTTTCCTCAACGTCTGGCACCAATGAAGAAAAGAAATAACTTTGATAAAATCCTGGATGTGTTTAAAAAAGTGCAAGCCAACATTCCGTTACTTGATGCCATCAAGCAAGTCCCTGCGTACGCTAAGTTTCTTAAAGATTTATGCACTCAAAAGCGTAAGCAGAATGTTCATAAGAAAGTCTTCCATGCAGAGCAACTCAGCTCCATGATTCAACATAACACCCCTCCTAAATTTAGGGATCCAGGAGCCCTCACTATTTCTTGCGGCATAGGAGATCATAAGATCGGGAAGGCATTGCTTGATTTAGGGGCGAGCGTCAATTTGTTACCATATTCGGTTTATGAGCAGCTAGGACTTGGTGAGTTAAAACCGACTAAAATAACATTACGACTAGCTGATAGATCTGTCAAGGTGCCCCGGGGTGTTATTGAAGATGTGCTAATCCAGGTTGATAAATTTTATTTTCCAGTGGATTTCATAGTTATAGATACTCAGCCTGTCCAGAATCCTCATAGTCAGATCCCAGTCATCTTAGGTCGTCCATTTTTGGCCACATCTAATGCTATTATAAATTGTAGGAATGAAGTTATGAATTTGTCCTTTGGTAACATGAATATTAAACTCAATGTCTTTAATGCAGGACAACAATCCGCAGATTTGGATGACATATCTGAAGTGGACATAATCGAGAGTCTAGTGCAGGACTCCTTCCGTAAATCTTTTGAAGATCCACTTGAGACCTGCTTAGCACAATATGGCATGAATTTTGACATAGATAGTCCCATCCACAAAGTCAATGCACTGCTCGACTCTACTCCTATATTGGAGACTGAAAAATGGAAAGCAAAAGTGGAACCTCTTCATCCCTCTGAGACTCTTTCTGACAGCACAGTTTCTAACTCTGAGAAGGCAAAAGAGAGCAGGCTGCTTAATGTTCTTAGAGCATATAAGGCAGCAATTGAACGGAGGATAGCGGAAATACAGGGAGTACGCCCCACTGTATGTATGGATCATGCTGCGGGAATGTCGCGTGAAATGCAAAGGAAGCGTGATCCTAACATGGAAGAAGTCGTTCGAGTAGAAGTCCTTAAACTATTTGACGACAGTATCAGTTACCTCGTTTCAGATAGCACAGTTCATGAGAACTCACATCACTTGTCTGGGATTGGTTAATCAAGGTGTTGAGGTAATTTCTTTGGCAGACCCTGGTTATAAAGATTAATTCATTCATGGTCCGTTCTTGTCTGGCTGAAGACGTTAAACTTAGCACTCCTGGGAGGCAACCCAGCGTTTCATTTTATTTCTTTTTCCTTGTTAGTTAGTTCAATGTTTGTGGGTAACATTACTGCAAACCCTCACGAGACTACAACTCGTCCACTAGGGGTAACCTAGGGGTTTAAAGGCTTGTTGCATACGCTAAATGCAATCGAGAGCACCTGCGAAAGTGGTATAGGTAGGATCTTTTATTTTACTGATTTCTCTCTTGTGCTGACTCGCTTTTACGCTGATATTTTTGAAAGCTTCTTGATTCTCCATCCAGGTACTATCTTCCATCACCCCTCTTTTACTTTCATTGTCCCATGTGCATCGCATGCTTATTTATTTTCCATTGAGGACAATGTAGATTTTAGGTTAGGGGTGGGAGATTAGGTTACCTAATCAGTATTTTCTTGGTCTTGAGCAGAAATTGTGAAAATTTTTTAAAACATTGTGAAAATTTAAAAAAAAAAAAAAAATTGGAATTTCTGATGAATTCAAAGTGATTTTGACGGATAGTCGAGAATATGGGTAACTTATGACTCTTGGATTTGGCCATCTGCTTGATTTCACAGTCAATTTTGAGTTATTAATCCATAATTAGAAGTTGTAAACATTGATTGAGCCATGATTTCACATATCAGATCTCGCTTACACATTAAGTTTCCAGTTCAATATTAAATGGTAACTTGGTGATCATTAAGCATGAAAGGAACTAGCCTGAAAAATTTGTGAGCATCAGTTTATAAAAAAGAAGAGAAAAGGCGAGTCGAATAATCTTCACCATAGGTATGCTCCCTATAGGTGAGGATTCAATCCCCCATGGTTTACATTCAGAAAGAGTTAGGTATACAACCTTTACCATAGGTTTGCTCCCTATAGGTGAGGATTTGATTCCCTTCCTTGACATTACTATTCATGAAGAAAAAATCATCAAAGTCTTATAGAAAGAAAAGATGATCTAAAATGCTAGTGTTGGTTTCAAGTTGGTTGTCACGAATTACTAATGATATCATGAAATTGACAATTGGATCTTTTAATGATTGTAAGCCGAGATTACACTATACACTCATAGAACTCAATGTTTAAAATTGTTCAAATTAATGGATTAATATTTTAAACTTGATTATGAAGTTTACTGTAAGCTTGATTTCAGGAGAAAAAATCTTCTCACCATTCATGAATCGTAGAATTTTCACATCTCAATTATCTGTTCACCCGTCACTTGAGTTTACAGGAATTGTCTTTTATTTCTGAAATTATTTTTCGCATGTTTTGCTCGGGACTAGCAAAATGCTGGTTGGGGGTTGTGATGAGGGTCGAATATTGCATCTCAGACCCCGACTATTACCTGATTTTACATACATGATAATGCTTAATGCCATATTTTAATTGTGTTTTTCTTACAGGAAGAAATCAGGAGCGTGTATTGAAAGATGATGTTAAAAGTATGGATTTGACGCTTCAAAATTACCAGAGCACGGGATGAACCTCAGAGGACCAATATTGAAGAATTTACATGCCAGCCCGAGGAAATCAAGCCGTTCACGTTTAAGAAGGCCCGAAACTGGTCCAGAATGAAAGATCACATGGTTCCCTCCATCCGATTGGCTCGAAACTTTATACATGGGATTAGAGACATAAATTAACCGTACATTTCAAAATTTAGCCCTCGGATCACTATGGAAGTGGCCCAACTGACAAATTAGCCCAAAAACCGTTGATTCTGGGCCCACCTGATATCTGGAAATGCTTCAACTTCAGATTCAATGGCTTACTTGAGGAGAAAAAAATGAATGGATGGATTGGATTTCTTAGAAACATAATCATGGACCCCACATGTACAGAGTGTGCATAGAGCACTTCTGCACTAGCGGTGCACCGCACCTTCACTTCGGTCAAACCGACCGCTGACCCGCTCCCGCGTTCATCAAAACGGCAGTTACCGTTTCCAGCGTCCGTAAACGGACGTCTGGTCGTCAGTTGTGGGTCTACACCATTCATCACACCAACAATCCGGACCATCTATCAGGTCTAAATGAAGGCCATTATCACTGCCTGGGTGGCAGAGTTGCAAATGATCATCATGAGTGAAATCTAGCCGTTCAAACATGGAATAGACGGTGTAATGAAATATTCTGTGTACCACACCAAAATGGAGAAAAACCATGTGTTTCCGACCGAAATTCCGAGAGAAATTTGGTGAACGGAGTGGATTTCGCTGAAGGTATTGATCACGGACCCCACCATCACCACAGCGATCCGTGCGCAGTCCTGGTAACGGACGGACGCTGTCCGTTTTTACGTACGTCAGTGGGCCCCGTCCATGGTCTGTCCGGCCGATCCAAGCCGTTCATCTTGTATATGGCCGCGAATACTACAAAACCATGTTGCTACTTTGCAACCATGCGTGCACATGTGTGTGATACAGAGGCCACAAAAGGGCTGCCCTGCAACGTTCAAATCTGATCTTTTTGTGTTTTCTTCTCTGGGACGCATCAATGGACGTTCAAAACTACCTATTCTTGACTAAAATTTCGTCCTGAATCCAATGGATGGGGTGGATTTTCCAGAAAATACTTCTGTGGGGCCCACCGATCACGACAGCGAGGGGTGCGAAAGGTTTCACACATATTAGGAAATCCGATTTTTCAGGCGATTATGGGCCACCATCTTTGATCATATGGTAGATCTGAACCGTACATCATGTAGAGGACCCAAGAAAGTCATAGGGGACAGTGTTTGTTTAGAATTTGAGCGAGGAAAATGGTATGTTTCGAGGGCCCGAACTGGGCTACGAAAAGGTTTTCGCTGCGCGTGCGACAACTTTCCAAATCCGATTTTCACCACTCCAGCCACTCCATCAGCTATAAAAAGAGTTGCAAAACGTGAGGAAGGAATAAAAAAAAATTGGAGAATTCCAGATCCAGAGGAAAATAGCAGATCCAGAGAAGAGAAAAAAGGAGAGAGAGAGAGAGAGAGAGAGAGAGAGAGAGAGAGAGAGAGAGATCGATTGGTTTGATGTTCCCTTTTTATGAATTTTGTTTATCCATCTTTTTAATGGATTTTATGGGTCACTAATCTCTCAGCTAGGGCTGAGATGAAGCCCATAATTTGATTAGCTCTTGTATTGGTTGAATTTACTTTGATTTGATTGGTGTGTTTCTTTCTCTAAGTGGGCTTGATTGGTTTAAATTCTATACTTCTCCATCTATGAACTTAACCAAAGTATATATATGGATGTTGTTTGGATGCTTATTATAGGTGCTTGTGTCTGATCAAGAACAGGTTTCCTATAGAGGAAGAAACAGGGTGCTTTAATGAACTGTACATTCCATGTGCCCGACTAAGGACATGGGATATGTTATTCATGGCATTGCTTAAAGGAATTAGACATTCTGTATGCCCGATTAAGGACACAGATTGTGCTTTCTCTATATAAGTGGTATCAATCTAGATTAAGGTGAATCAACAGATAGAACAAGGGTTAGGATAATTGGGGGTGGATTCGAAAGTCCTAGTGCTCTTTCTCTGATTGAATTTTCTTCCCTATTTTCATTTTTTTTCCATAGAATTGTGCTTAGTAATTCGCTCCATTATTTGTTGGATTAGTTAAGGAGAATCATAGATTTGAATTGTGACGACCAGTCCTCGTGGGAACGATCTCGTAATATGTACCATATCTGCATCTGATTCGTATACTTGCGAGTTTAAAAATCATTTAAATCATGTTGGTTTAAATAAAACATCATTTATCTCGGGCCTTCCTGCCCTTCTTGTTATTTGTTCTCCCCCGTTCCTGTGTCACAAGGGCCTCTTACTGAGTAGACCCCTGAGACTTCCTCCTTGTCTCCTCATTGAAGAGACAATGGTTACCTGTTCCATGGATATCTTTCCGTCTGGCGCGGAGTTACTTAGAGACACCACCAATGTCTCCCAACTTTCAGGCAATGAACTAAGCAATAACAAAGCCTACAATTCATCATTCAGGGCCATCTTCATAGCGGAGAGCTAGTTCACTATATTGCTGACCGCATTCATGTGCTCGGCCACAGAACCACCATCTTTGAACTTGAGATTCACAAGTCGTCTTATCAGGAAGATTTTATTACCAGCTGTCTTCCTCTCATACAGCCCTTCCAATTTTAGTCATAGGCTAGTGTCACACCCTAAACTCGAAAAACGGGCTGACAAAATTCCCGATCACCGAATCTGGCACTGAAAGCCTCCGTAGTGCCCCATTCTCGGCTTCCAGCACCCATTTGTCAGATTCTGATCCTGGGATCCTATAAGGAGGATTTTCAGTATGAAGTTTTTTTTTTGTAATGGAGCATAACCACAAGCATAACCAAGTCACGAAACAACATCGCCACATATTTACTTTATCAAAAACTTTAAGTACAAAGTGAAAAGGGAAATACAAGGCGATAAAAAAGCTCAAAAGTAGCCCGATACGCGCTCCTGTTTCGGCGTTGTTATGATCCAACGACACTTGCACACAATGGTCGTGCATAAGGGGTGGTGTAAGTGTGTGCATAAGGCAAGCACCAAGGGTATAATATCAGAGTAATGCGGAAATATGTGGGTAAGCCCATAAATGCTATCAGCTGTGCCGAAGCTATGCGATGCAAGGCATGAATGCTATCGGCCATACCAAGACCATGCGATGCGAGACATGAATACTATCGGCCATACCGATGCAATGCGAGGCTTACGTAGTAGGATGTCATATGCGAGATGCAATACAAGCATGCTAGTACTCATCAAGTACACATATCAGTATAGTTTCTCTCTGGGATATCACCAGGGTATAATACACTTCACACTGACTACGGCCTCCCTAGCTGCACAGCCCAGTAAGTGGAAGAGACTACACTATCCACCTGATAGTGGTCTGCCAATACATACCCGACTCGTCAATAGCGTACTCATTTTCGAGCTGGTCAAACTCAGCCTAGCTTAGAACTCCCTCACTCGGGAGGATAAAGCCACACCCCCTTCCAACTGACCACGACACAGTGGGAGATGTGACCTACTGGTATTCAATACTCGGGCGCTCGTGTATCCACTTGGTCTAGACATTGGAGCATCTCCTGGTACCAAAAGGTTTTGAGACTCTCACCCAAGGACATCTTAAGTGCCCACAGTGCTAGAACCAAGTATTTCCGGTATCCGATACGGCCATCCACGATATGCCTGTGGAGCCACGACTTTGATGTCACTAGGACATACAATGATCATGACACACAAATGCGAGATGCATGAATCACACTGTCTAATCATGCAACAATCTTGCGCATACCATGCGCTCATGTGGGTAACTCCTATCAGTGAGTCCCATAAATAGTTTGCCCAATGGCATATGCTATGATCGGTCACTCATGCCAAGTATACATATGATGCGAATGGGTATGAATCATGGAATTATACTAAGCATGTTATATGGTGATGAATTATCCTTCCAACGAGGATGGGCCTAGATGGCCTACATACAACAAGTATGGGCCTATCAATGGGCCTTACGAAGAATTACAATGTGGACATTTAACCAACACTAATCTTACAATGTGGACGTCAAACCATCATTGCTCTCAAGGCATAGCCCGCCATAAACATCATTACATAAACCATGGTAGAATCACATTACACATCCCATTGGGCCTCGACCCATGGGCCTTAAATACATCAAATGGGCCGCATCACATGGGCCTCATATATATTAAGGTGGGCCTCATATACGTGGACCTCATACATTCCCAAAAGAATCATATTGAAGGATCTGAACCATTCCACAAATAGTAGTGGAGATAATGATTTTCACCATTTACAATTCTAAGGCCCACCATCAAGTTTATTTCTCATCTAGTTTGTTAGTAAAGTCACAAAGACTTGATTGGGAGGAAAAACATATATCAATTTAATCCAAGACTACTATGGTCGAAAAAGGACTTCAATGGTAGGCGTTCATCTCTCCACTATTTTTTGTGGTGTGGTCCACCTGATGAATCTACCTCATTTTTTGTCTTTAAACATAAGACGGAATTGCCAATTAGATGGACAGTTTGGATACAACACATATGTCAAAGAGGACCCCACAATCGGGTGCACACGTCACCATGGTGGGCTCCACATAGCTCGCCACATCAAAGTAGCAATAAGGCTGGTGTGTGGTACATCAGCCAAACCAATCCCATCATAGGTGGGTCCCACGTGCGGCCCACCATAACGTTTATTTTCCTTCCAATAGTTGATAAGGTCACACAGACCTAATAAAATAAATAAATAAATAAATAAATAAATTTTATATTCATCCAGAACCTCTGGGACCAGAGGGTTTCAATGGTAGATGTTCAATCCACCACTGCTTCCTGTGACGTGGACCACCTGAGCTCTGTGCAACCAAAGGGTTTCAATGTTAAACGTTCAATCAGCCACCACTTCTTGCCGTGTGGACCACCTGATCATCCTTGTACGGCTGATCTTAGGGGGGCACACTGTTTAAAAAGGGGCCATCAAATGCATGGTGTTGATGTCAACACACATCACGATGGGGGCCCACGGCTGGGACTCGTCGTCCCTGCCTGCTTCCGTCCTCAGCACAGTAGTAGGACGCTGCTGCTGTGTCCTCTGGACGAGCAGCAGCAGTGCCTGCTGCACCTATATATTTTTTTAAAATATCAAATTTTCTAAGGTTTTTCGTAGGTGGGGTCCACATCAAGTGAATCCAACCCAACCATTGCATTCTACGGCTCAAGACAGTCCAAATGAGCCCAATATTCGATGTGTTTCGGTGCATAGAAACATCAGAGTGGGTCCTAATAGTCTTTAAAGGTCAATATTGCTGTTTTCTATGGTATGACCCGCTTGATTATCGGATTGGCTTCATTTTTTTGGCTCAACGCCTAAAATAAGCTGAGGAATAGGATGGATGGCGTGGATTAAATCCATACATGAAGGTGGGGCCAGCATGAGCGGACCACCCAAAAGCCTTAAAATTAAGTGTTTTTTTTTTTGTTAATACACCCACTGTCTGTTCACACTCCACTGCACGTCTAGCGTCCACAGACGCTGGATGTTGTGAAAACATTTCATCCAGGTGGGTCCCACATGGATGTGGCCCACTTGATTTGTATCAATCTGATATTTGTGTTTTCTCATCATCCGGAGGGTAGGGCCCACATGGCTTTGAAGGCCATGGGGTCCATTAGATGGACGGTTTGGACATCACGTACACTCATTAAGTGGGCCATAAAATAAAGGAAGGAGAGAGAGAGAGAGACACGTGATGATGGAGGGACCCCGGCACTATGGGCCCTCCCTTATATGATTTACAACATACATCAAGTGGGTCCCATTTCATATGGGCCGACCGATCAAAATCAACGGTGGAGATCCTTTCTCCACCAAAATGCAAGGTCTAGATGGCCCTATTTGTGCAAGGAAAATAAACATCATGATGAGGTCTATGGAGAATGGTCCTATCATGAAATGATCATGAGGATCAAGGTAGCCCATCGGCAACACCTAGGGTCCAAAGTGAGATCCATACCATCAATCAGTAGGCCTCACTTGACCCATCATCAAAACATAAAAATCTAGGCCTATGAAGCACCCACCGTTCGATCTTCTTGGTCCGATGGAACACCGATCTCCTTGTGTCTCACTTTGATGGAGAATGATGAGAAATGACTGGCTAAGATGAAGGGTTTTGGGGTGGGAAGTGGGCCACACAACACACTTTTCTCTCACTTGGGATGCTTGGATGTCCACCACTTTTGCTTGAGATTTTTTTTGTTGCTTGGAAAATGTGAAAGAAAAGAGAGAAAATGGTGGTTGTAAGAGAGAGGTGATGGATGTTAGGTGATGGTGTACTTGACTTGAGAGTTGACTTGGTGGTTGCTTGACTTGGGGAGAAAGAAAGTATGGGTGTGTACTTTAGTTGATTGATTGATGGGATGGGTCGTATAGATTCTCTTGGCCAGGGTATCGGATCGGTGTGCAAGACGCGGCGTTGGAACTGCAGCGACGGTGCCGTTGCAATAGTACAAGTCTCGGATTAAGCCGACTCAAATCTATGGGATACGACTTAGGGTCACGGGCAAACGTCGATTATAGGTCGCGGGTTGCCAGAATTTATCGAGAAGGATCGCGGGAGTCGACGGAAGGGTATGGACTAGGATACGGGCCTTATGGCTCTCCCCACCTAATAAAAATTTCATCCTTGAAATTTATACTACCATCGCAGCTAATCATAACTTATAAGGGAATAGGAAACATAATATCATGTATAATCAAAACACAATACAATATACAATCAAACATCGAAAAGATGGGGATGACTCTCTTGAATCTTGCCTCGTGCTCTCAAGACTCCTCATCCACACTATGATGACCCCACTGCACCTTCACCTAGGGAATGACCTTAGTCCGCTGGACCTGGTCATTCCAATCGAGGATACGAACTGGCTGCTCAATGTAAGAAGCATCCTTACGAATCTCTAATAGCTGCCAATCAATAACAGGAACGATGTTTGACCCACACTTCCTCAACATAGAGACATGAAAAACGTTGTGGACGCTAGACAACTGAGATGACAAGGTAAGCCGATAAGCCATGGCACCAACGTGCCCAGTGATCTCGAAAGGTCCTATAAATCTGGGGACAAGTTTGCCCTTTATCCCAAAATGAACCACGCCCTTCACGGGTGAGACCTTGAGATACACATGGTCCCTAACGACAAACTCCACGGGACGACGTCGACGATCAGCAAAACTCTTCTGCTGGCTCTGAGTTGTGCGCATCCTCTGCCTGGTGATGTAGACAGCTTTTGACGTCTACTACACAAGCTCGGGATCCAGGAGATGCCCTCTTCGACATCGGTCTAACAACTCAGAGATCTGCATGGTCTGCTATATAATGCCTCAAAAGGAGACATGTCAATAGTCGCCTAGTAGCTGTTGTTGTACGCGAACTCAGCCAATCGCAGGTGCTCCTCTCAACTACCCGAGAAATCAATCCCGCATGCCCGAAGCATATCCTCAAGGATCTGCTTGACCATCTTGGTCTGGCCATTAGTCTGCGGATGGTACGCGTTGCTGAGCTGTAAATCAATGCTCATCGCTTTCTGGAAGCTCCCCCAAAACTGAGATGTGAACTTCGGGTCTCGGTCTGAAACGATCGAGACAGGAACACCGTGCAGTCTCACGATCTCATCAACAAACGCTTGGTGAGCTGGTCCGCATGTCAGGTCTCATGAATCACAAGAAAATGTACCGACTTCGTCAGATGGTCCAAGATAACCTAGATGGCGTCATGACCGCGCTGTGTCCTCGGCAAACCCATGACAAAATTGGTACATATGTGCTCCCACTTCCACATTGGGATGCTCAACCACTGCAATAAACCAGGGGGTCTCTGATGATCGGCCTTGACATGTTGGCATGTTTCACACTCGGTCATAAACTGGCTATCTGGTGCTTCACCCCTGCCCCAAAATACTGACGCCTCATATCGCGATGCATCTTCGTCGAGCCAAGATGGATAAAGAACCGCGATCGATGTGTCTCGGTCATAAGATCTCGATGCAACTCAGGAATATCTGGGACATATAATCGACCTCTGAAGCGAAGTCCACCATCAGAATCAATCTGTCAATCTAACTGACTCTCAGATGCTGCCTCAGCCTGATAACTCTATACTAACTCATCTGCCTGCTGAGCCTCGATCACCATTGCGACAAGAGAGGATTGAATCGACAGGCTCGATAACTGTACAATAGAAGAGTGCAAGTCGATCTCGAAGTTAAAAGCTAACACATTCTCAAGCATCCTCCACTCCTGAATCATCATGTGCGCCACCAGGCCCCATGGCTGACGGCTGAGGGCATCTGCCACCACGTTTGCCTTGTTCGGGTGGTACTGGAGATCAAAATCATAGTCCTTTAGGAGATCCATCCAACGCCTCTGCCTCATGTTCAGCTCAGATTGAGAGAACAGATACTTCAAGCTCTTGTGGACGGAGAAGTGCTTGAACCTCACCCCATAGAGATAGTGCCTCCACACCTTCAGTGTGAAGATAACTGCTACCAGTTCCAAATCATGCGTGGGGTAGTTCAGCTCATGGACCTTGAGCTGGTGAGATGCATAAGCCACCAGCTTCCCATACTGTATCAAGACAACACCTAAGCCAACTCGCGAGGCATCGATAAATACAATGAATCTATCACTCCCAGAGGAAAGAGTGAGGACACCCAGAGGGAAGAGTGAGGACAAAAGTGGACGTGAGGCGGTCCTTCAGCTCCATAAATGCCTGCTCACAAGCGTCGCTCCAAATGAACTCGGCCCCCTTCCGGGTTAACTTGGTCAACGGGGCTGCAATACGAGAGAATCCCTCAACAAAATGTCGGTAGTAGCCTGGCAAACCAAGGAAACTGTGGATCTTGGATGCGTTCGTGGGCTGGCCCACTGACGTACAACATCAATCTTCGAGGGGTCAATGCGACACCCTGCCTCGTCACCACATGACCGAGGAACTTCACATCCTCCTGCTAGAACTCGCACTTCTCCATCTTCGGGTAAAGCTGGTATGCACGGAGGGTCTGTAAGGAAATCTCCAGATGCTGCTCATGTTCCTCACGGGTCCTTGAATATATCAGAATATCGTCGATGAACACCACAACAAACTGGTTGAGATACGGACGAAAGACCTCGTTCATCAACTGCATGAATATTGCGGGCGCATTAGTCAATCCGAAGGACATGACTCGAAATTCAAAATGACTATAACGCATCTTGAAAGCTGTCTTCGGGATATCCTCATCTCGGACCAGAACCTGATGATAACAGGACCGCAAGTCTATCTTCGAAAAGAACTGCGCCTCCTACAACTGATCAAACAAATCTCGATCATCGGAAGTGGGTACTTATTCTTGTTCGTGACCTTGTTGAGCTCGCGGTAATCTACACAAAGCCTCAACGAGCCATCCTTCTTCTTCACGAAGAGTACCGACGCTCCTCACGACGAACTGCTTGGACAGATAAAGCCTAACTTGCGAAACTCGTCCAACTGCTTCTGTAGTTCCCACAACTCCAACGGTATCATACGATACGGGGCCTTTGAAATAGGCGTGGTACCAGGCACGTGATCAATCTGGAACTTGGTGTGCCAACGAGGTGGTACCCTGAAATCTTGTGGAACACATTAGAAAAACCACAAACGACTGGTAGATGCTCGATACTCAAAGCAGCTGACTCCTCAACGGCACACAATAGCAGGCAAGAAAGCTGCTCTCCTCTGGACTTGGCAACAAACTGAAACTCTAGCACGCCGGGTATACAGAATGTGACTATCCTCGCGGAGCAGTCCAATATAGCGTGGTACTTGGCGAGCCAATCCATGCCTAAGATGATATCAAACTCGGACATCGCTAATACGAACAAATCAGCATGCAAAAAGATATCCCTAATCAGAACGGGACAAGATGCGTAAAATCGGCCCAACACTGCAGTCTTCTCCAAGGGCATTGACACCGACAAACCCTCACGGGTAGACTCCATCGACAAATCGGTCGATCGGCAGAAATCATCGGCCACAAAGGAATGCGATACACCATAATCAAACAATACAGGTGCAATGCATGCAGAATCAGGGAGAGTACCCTCGACGACTCCTCCTGATGACTGAGGGTCCTGCTGGGCGGCATAAAATCTGCCATGGGCCTGCTGGGGAGGTGCAGATCCCCTTTGAGGTCTCTACCGCTGCTGTTGTCACTGTGGTGGCCTGATATGCTGCCTCTACTGCTGCGGGGGAGGTCTTGGAGGCTGGTGCTGCGGTCGCTGCTGCTGCTGTGGGGGTTGTCGCGGAGGTTAATACGGTGCCCTCGGTTACTGCTACTGTGGATGGGGACAATCGTGCCTACGATGTCCTGTCCCACCGCACGCAAAGCAGGTACTTAAAAACGATCCCGGAGGTGGTGCTGGGGGTGCCACTGGTGCTTGAAATGCTAGGCGGGTCATGCGTCACTGCTGTGGACGATGCTTCTGCTGTTGGAAACTACCAGAGGGCGCCTTCCTCTTCTGATCTCCTCTCTGGTCACGGGTTTTCTGCTAACTGGCCCAATCTAACTTGTAGATCTGGGCCCTCTCCACAATCTGCTCAAACGTCAAAAGCATGTGTCCGATCACACAGCTCCTAAGGACAGGATGCAAACCGTTCTCGATACGGTGGGCCTTCCGCCCCTCATCATCAATAAAATACGTCGCGAATTTCGATAGCGCGACGAAACGTGCCTCATACTGGGACACAGTTATGTCCCCCTGGACTAGAGTCTCAAACTATAATACACGCTGCTGTCGCGCATGCTCAGGAAAGAACTTCTAGTCAAACTGATCTACAAAGTCCTCCCAAGTCCATATGAAATCGATCGTTACTGCTCGGGTGACAGATGCCCACCAATGTTGAGCCTCGCCCTAAAGAAGAAATAAGGCTAACGGGACTCGCTAATGGGTCGTACATCTCATGGTGTCGAATATCTTCTCCACCTCGGAGCACCATATCTCTGCTGTAGTATGGTCTAGCTCGCCCCGAAAATGCGGGGGATCATACTATTGGAAGTCTTTGAGAAGGGCGCTCGCACGCTCCTGCTTCACCTTCGCTGGTGTAATAGTGGGATGCCTGCTCTACCCCTGACAAATAGTAGTCATCGCCTGTAGCATTTGCTACAGCTGGATGGCAATCACAGGTATGGTCGGATCCGCACCGATCTCAGGTAGAGGAGTGACATCCTCAAGCTAGAAAGCAGGAATATCCGGTGGTGTAGTGTGAATCGCAGGTGGTAGATCGGGAGTCGCATGTGGTGGATCAGGATTCGCTCGGGTCACTCTTCTAGGCAGCATGTCCTACAGGAAGGGACAATGGCCTATCAGCCTTGAGAATTCTCAAAAGCATAAACGTTAAGGGTCTCTGTCGGAAAATCGCTAAGTTATTTGGACTCAGAACGTATTCATTCTAAGTTCATAATAGATATGTGATGTGATCCTCAGGTATTCCCAAGTTATGTTCTGATACCAACTTCTGTCACGCCCTAAACTCAGAAAATGGGCTCATAAAATTTTCGATCGTTGAATCCAACGCCGACAGCTTCCGTAGTGCCCAATTCTAGGCTTCTGGCACCTATTTACCAGATTCCAATCCTGGGATCCTACAAGGAGGATTTTCAGTATAATTTTTTTTTTGTAATGGAGCATAACCACAAGCATAACCAAGTCCCGAAACAACATCACCACATATTCACTATATCAAAAACTTTAAGTATAAAGCAGAAAGGAAAATACAAGGCGATAAAAAAGCTCCAATTTAGCCCGATACGCGCTCCTGTCTCAGCGCTGTTATGATCCAACGACACCTGCATGCAACGGTCGTGCATAAGCTTACAAAGGCTTAGAGGGTGGTGTAAGTGTATGCACAAGGAAAGCGCCAAGTGTACAATATCAGAGTAATGTAGAAATATGCGGGTAAGTCCATAAATACTATCAGCTGTGTCGAAGCTATGCGATGCAAGGCATGAATGCTATCGACCATACCAAGACCATGTGATGCGAGACATGAATGCTATCGGCCATACCGATGTAACGCGAGGCCTATGTAGCCGAATGTCATAGCGAGATGCAATACAAGTATGCCAATACTCATCAAGTACACATATCAATACAGTTTCTTTCTGGGATATCACCGGGGTCTAATACACTTCACACTGACTGTCGCCTCCCTAGCTGCACAGCCCAGTAAGTGGAAGAGACCATACTATCTGCCTGACAGTAGTCTGCCAATACCTACCCGGCTCGTCGATAGCAGACTCACTTGCTAGCTGGTCAAACTCAGCCTAGCTTATAACCCCCTCACTCGGGTGGATAAGGCTACATCCCCTTTCAACCGACCAGGACATAGTGGGAAACGCAGCCTACTGGTATTCGACACTCGGGCGCTCGTGTATCCACTCGGTTTAAACATTGGAGCATCTCCTGGTACTAAAAAGGTTCTGAGACTCACTCAATGACATCCTAAGTGCCCACAGTGCTAGAACCAAGTATTTTCGACATCCGATATGGCCATCCACAATGTGCTTGTGGAGCCACGACCCTGATGTCGTTAGGGCGTACAATGATCATGACACACAAATGCGAGATGCATGAATCACACTGTCCAATCATGCAACAATCCGACGCATACCATGCGCTCATGTGGGTAACTCCTATTAGTGAGTCCCATAAATAGTCTGCCTAATGACATATGCTATGATCAGTCACTCCTCATGCCAAGCATACATATGATGCGAATGGGTATGAATCATGGAATTATACTAAGCATGTTATATGATGATGAACTATCCTTCCAATGAGGATGGGCCTAGATGGCCTACATACAACAAGTATGGGCCTATCAATGGGCCTTAGGGAGAATTACAATGCGGACATTTAACCAACATTAATCTTACAATGTGGACATCAAACCATCATTGCTCCCAAGGCATAGCCCGCCATAAACATCATTACATAAACCATGGTAGAATCACATTACAATAGGTCTTATGTACATCCCATTGGGCCTCGACCCATGGGCCTCAAATACATCAAATGGGCCGTATCACATGGGCCTCATATATATTAAGGTGGGCCTCATATACGTGGACCTCATACATTCCCAAAAAGAATCATATTGAAGGATCTGGACCATTCCACAAATAGTAGTGGAGATAATGATTTTCACCGTTTACAATTCTAAGGCCCACCATCAAGTTGATTTCCCATCTAGTCTGTTAGTAAAGTCACAAAGACTTGATGGGAGGAAAAATAAATATCAATTTAATCCAAGACTACTATGGTCAAAAAAGGACTTCAATGGTAGGCGTTCATCTCTCCACTGTTTTCTGTGGTGTGGTCCACCTGATGAATCTGCCTCATTTTTTGTCTTTAAACATAAGACGGAATTGCAATTGGATGGACAGTTTGGATGCAACACATACATCAAAGAGGACCCTGCAATCGGGTGCACACATCACTAAGGTGGGCTCCACATAGCTTGCCGCATCAAAGCAGCAATAGGGCTGGTGTGTGGTACACCAGCCAAACCAATCCCATCATAGGTGGGTCCCATGTAGGGCCCACCATAACATTTGTTTTCCATCCAATAGTTGATAGGGTCACATAGACGTAATAAAATAAATAAATAAATAAATTTTATATTCATCCAGAACCTCTAGGACCAGAAGGTTTCAATCATAGACGTTCAATCCACCACTGCTTCCTGTGACGTGGACCACCTGAGCTCTATGCAACCAGAGGGTTTCAATGGTTCAATCGGCCACTGCTTCCTGCTGTGTGGGCCACCTGATCATCCATGTACGACTAATCTTAGGGTGGGCCCACTGTTTAAAAAGGGGCCATCAAATGCACGGTGTTGATGTTAACACACATCACGGTGGGGCTCACGGCTAGGACCCGCCGTCCCTGCTTGCTTCCATCCTCAGCACAGCAGCAGGACGCTGCTACAACATCCTCTGGACGAGCAGCAGCAGCGCCTATTGCAATGTCCTCTAGACGAGCAGCAGCAGCACCTACTGCACCTATATATATATATATATTTGAAAAACAAATTTTATAAGGTTTTTCATAGGTGGGGTCCACATCAGGTGAATCTAACCCAACCATTGCATTCTACAGCTCAAGACAGTCCAAACAAGCCCAATATTCGATTTGTTTCGGTGCATAGAAACATCAGAGTGGGTCCTAATAGCCTTTAAAGGTCAATATCACTGTTTTCTAAGGATGGCCCGCTTGATTATCGGATTGGCTTCATTTTTCGGCTCAACACCTAGAATAAGCTGAGGAATAGGATGGATGGCGTGGATTAAATCCATACATCAAGGTGGGGCCTGTATGAGCGGCCCACCTAAAAGCCTTAAAATCAAGTTTTTTTTTTTTTTTGTTAATACACCCACTGTCTATTCACACTCCACTGCACGTCCAGCGTCCAGTCCAGCGTCCCTGGGACGTTGGACATTGTGAATACATTTCATCCAGGTGGGTCCCACATGGACGTGGCCCACTTGATTTGTATCAATCTAATATTTGTGTTTTCCCATCATCCTGAGGGTAAGGCCCATATGGCTTGGACGGCCATGGGGTCCATTGGATGGACGGTTTGGACATCACGTACATTCATTAAGTGGGCCACAAAATAAAGGAAGGAGAGAGAGAGAGAGAGAGAGAGAGAGAGAGAGAGAGACACGTGATGATGGAGGGACCCCAGCACTATGGGCCCTCCCTTGCATAATTTACAACATACTTCAAGTGGGTCTCATTTCATATGGGCCCACCGATCAAAATCAATGGTGGAGATCCTTTCTCCACCAAAATGCAAGGTCTAGATGACCCTATTTATGCAAGGAAATTAAACATCATGATGGGGTCCATGGAGAATGGCCATATCATGGAATGATCATGAGGATTAAGGTGGGCCATCGGCCACACCTAGGGTCCAAAGTGAGATCCATACCATCAATCGGTAGGCCTCACTTGACCCATCATCAAAACATGAAAATCTAGGCCTATGAAGCATTCACCGTTCGATCTTCGTAGTCCGATGGAATATCGATCTCCTTGTGTCTCACTTTGATGGAAGATGATGAGAAATGAATGGCTAGGATGAAGAATTTTAGGGTGGGAAGTGGGCCACACAACACACTTTTCTTTCACTTGGGATGCTTGGACGTCCACCACTTTTGCTTGAGATTTTTTTTTGTTGCTTGAAAAATGTGAAGAGAAAAGAGAGAGAAATGGTGGTTGTAAGAGAGAGGTGATGGATGTGAGGTGATGGTGTACTTGACTTGAGAGTTGACTTGGTGGTTACTTGACTTGGGGAGAAAGAAAGTTTAGGCGTGTACTTTGATTGATTGATTGATTGATTGATTGATGGGATGGGTCGTAGAGATTCTCTTAGGTTCGTAAAAGCACGATGTTTTTTCAAAATAAATGCCAGCCTACATCTCCCGGCCATGGTATCGGATTGGCATGCAAGACGCGGTGTTGGAACCACGGTGATGGTACGGTTGCAATAGTAAAAGTCTCGGATTAAGCCGACTCAAATCTACGGGATACGACTTAGGGTCGCGCACAAATGTCGATTATAGGTTGCAGGTTGCCAAAAATCGTAGGGGAAGGATCGAGGGAGTCGATGGAACAATACGGACTAGGATACGAGCCTTATAGCTAGCAGTTGAGGTCTCCGTAGATATATTGTGGAACACAAAATCATCCAGCCATTGTCTAATAAAAGCCACCAACTTCCGGTCCATCTTCTTCCAATCATCATCACACATATCCTTGGATTTTGCTGGTATGCCTAAAATTGGAGAATATAGGTCCTTGTAATAAAGTAAGTCCTCCATCTTAGTCTTCCATATGGTCCAGTTAGAACCATTGAGGCTGATCATCCTTGATGAGCCACCTTCCATAATTCAAAACCGATCCCACTCTGTTCAATGAACTTAGCTTTGATACCACTTTGTTGGGGGCCTTGCACAAAACCTTAGGATCTAGCCTCCCAAATCAAACCAAAATTATGGGATAATAAAGCAATGAAATAAATCAAAGTACAAACTACACGACACAAGAGATTTTTACGTAGAAAACCCTCAAAGAGGTAAAAACCACGGGATCTCCTCCAGATCAACAATCCACTATGAAGTAGAACGTTACAACCTTCTTTACTCACGCGAGAGTAGATAAACAATAAGAGAATAAACGAAAAATGGAGAGATCTCATAGATCACGAGGACGTAGAAGCTCTGAGATGTTGATTGCACAGTAGATCACCTTCACGAGCATAACCTCCCTTCTACAAGCTTCCTCTCTTTCTTTCTCTCTCTCTCTCTCTCTCCACACACACCTTTGATAGTCTTAAACCCTTTAGCAAACCCTTGCAAAGCTTTAGGAAACCCTCATGCATTACCTAAAAAATCTCTAGGCACCCCTATTTATAGTTTAGGAAACTCCCCTCCTCACCTTGTCGCGAAAGGCCTCAGATTTCCGCAGTCTGCAAGATCCGGACTCAAATCTGCGTAAACTCGACTGGTCGAGCCGAGTCCTCGACCGGTCAAGAGGCCCACTCAACTGGTCGGGCACCTCCCTTGACTGGTCGAGCACCTAAGAGAAAATACATAAATTGGTCGCTGGACTTTGAGTCGAGCCCCACTCGACTAGTCAAGCGCCACCCACAACCGGTTGAGCAGCGCGGTGAAATACTCCGAATTTTCAACCCGTTGCACTATCTCTCCCCTGAACTGAGGAGGAAAACCCCATCATAAATAAGAGGCATGGCCATTCAAAATGAAAGTGATTGTGGCTTGTCCCTGTCTGTGAGGCCCACCTTCATTTATAGTTTAATCCATTTCATCCATCTATTTTACGATAGCATTTTAGAGTATAAGCCCAAAAATGAGGCAGCTCCAAGGCTTGACTGGATTGATTGGGCCACATGCCAGTGTCCGTTTGATTGGGCCACATGGCAGTGTCTGTACCTGTTACTAGCCAATGGTTAGTGGTCGGTGCTTTGTGGGCCCCACCATGATGCATGTGTTTCATCCATGTCGTCCATCTTTTTTCCATATAATTTTATTGTATGGCCTAATAAAGAGGCAT
Organism: Magnolia officinalis; assembly: GCA_021015155.1. Classification (NCBI taxonomy): domain Eukaryota; kingdom Viridiplantae; phylum Streptophyta; class Magnoliopsida; order Magnoliales; family Magnoliaceae; genus Magnolia; species Magnolia officinalis. The sequence goes on from JAJHSJ010000011.1 coordinate 53,468,007, forward strand.
ATTTAAATCTCAAATGGACCACATTATACGAAAATGATGTTTATTGAATGCTCACTATTAAAAACTTCTAAAGGTCACCGAAGTTTTCGATTAAGCTTATGTTTGTTTTTAACTTTCATTCAAGTTTGTATGACCTAATGAATAGGTTGGATGTCAAATAAACATATCAATGGGCCTTAGAAGGATTTTAATGGTGGACATTCAATCACTACTATTTTCTTATGATGCGGCCTATCTTAGATTTAGATTTGCCTATTTTTTTAGGCTCTGAGCCCTAAAATGATACGGTAAAATGGATGGACGACCTAGATAAAACACATACATTATGGTGTGCCCCACAAAACACTGACCTCATTGGCCAAACTGCATTCCTCTTTTAATGGAGCCACGTAGACGCATTATTAAAGGACGCATCCGCATCCTCCCCGGTTGTCTCTAGTCATGAACGGACACATATGTGTGAGGTCCACAGTGATGTGTATATATTTATTAATATAGTCCATCTTTTTTATCAAATCATTTTAATTTATGGCCTAAAAATAAGAAAGATTGAAAGCTCAAGTGAACTACCTACCTCTTTTTAGGCTCATACCTTAAAATGATAAATGATATGAGAAAAGAAATGGACAGCATGGATAAACAAACACATCACAATGGCCCCTACACAGATGTACCCATTCTTTGCCAGAGACGGGGAGGGTAGGACGCAATCCGCATCTATTTTTAAAAGCAGTTCGGGCTCAAGCGATGATGTAGATTGGGCACTAACTCTGCCTGTCCCAAGCTCATAGCAGGATGGGGCTTTAATGGGTCCACTGTAATGCATGGGTTACACTACCCCGTCCATTCATTTTTTTCATATTATTTTAGGCTATAATTCTATAAATGATATACATTTAAGGCTCAAGTGGACTACGCCACATGAAGTAACGTGATAATGAGACCCATTCTAGAAACCTTCTTAAGGCTCATGGGAATGTTTATTTTCCATCCAACTTGTCCGGTAGGTTGTATAGATATGGAAGAAGGGAAGGGAGATATTCCTGCGCCCATGACTATGTGGGGATAAGATGATGTCCGTGACAAATCCACTCCGTCCATCTTTTTCAAAAGACCACAATAGGATAGGATTTTAAAAATCAGGTAGATCCAAAACTCATGTGAGCCATCACACACGTAACAGTGGGGATTGAACACTCAATATTGAAAGAAGTTTTGTATTAGGATGATATTTGTTCTTAAAGTTTATCTAAATAATAATAGTTCTAAGAACCATTTGGATGGCATATCAACATCATGGTCAGCTCCAAGAAGGTTTCAATGATGGGTGTACCTGTTACCATTGTTTTGTTGGTATTAGGGGTTTACACGGGTCGGTTCGGTCCAGTTCCGGGGTTAAACCGGAACCGAACCGTTCATAACGGTTCTGGGATTTTCGGAACCGAAACCGGACTGTTAGCACACTAGAACCGAACCAAAATCGAACTGTGAAAACCGGTTCGGTTTCGGATCGGTTTCACGGTTCTGGGTTTTTTAAAATCCAGCTTAATTGCAATTTGCTCCTCTTTCCAGGAGGGTACTTCAACTTGAGTAGAGATTTCTAGCATCAGGCATTCTTTCTTGGAATGCAAATAAAGTGTTGATAGGCTAACAACAACAAACACAGAGGGAGAAGATGGATGGCAACCTGTTCAAAGGCCAAACAATCGCACACATGGGCCTGAGTAATCGCACGCAGGGGACTGGGCAACTGGCAACCGAACGACGAGAGAGAGAGAGAGAGAGAGAGAGAGAGAGAGAGAGAGAGAGGAGGGCAGGGGCATGGGAGATTGCACGCACTGCACCACGCAGATGGCGAGAGAGGGAGAGAGGAGAGAAAGAGAGATAGAGAGAGAGAGAGAGAGAGAGAGAGAGAGAGAGAGAGAGAGACGACGAGTGAAGAGATTGGGCAGGGGCAAGTGAAGAGACGACAAGTGAGAGGGAGGGACGACCAGAGAGAGAGTCGCACACAATTGCAGGGTAAGAGACGACGAGAGAGAGGGAGACAATGAGAGAATGAGAAAGAGATAGGTTTTTTTTTTTTCGATCTTTAAGTTGGGATCAACAGTTCGGATCTAAGGTTCATATCCACGGTTCTGGGCCACGGTTCAACGGATCGGTCCCACGGTTTGGTTAACGGTTCTGTTAACGGTTCAATTCGGTTCTACATGCTCTTAAACCGGAATCGAACCGTATCCAACGGTTCTTGCAATTTTAGAACCGGAACCGGAACCGCGCTATCTAGAGCCGAACCAAACTGGATCGATCCAACGGTTCTGGTCTGGTTCCACGGTTCTACTAGTTCAATATGCACCCCTAGTTGGTATAGCCCGCATGAGTTTTAGATTCACTTGATTTTTGGTACCATGTACTATTTTGTTCTTTAAAAATAGATGAACATAGCTGATATGTTGCAGACATCTCTGTAATGTTGCACAGCAAGGTCGCGGAGATTCACAGGCAATCCGCCCTCCATATAAATAAACGGCACGGGCATTCAAAATGGAAGTGATTGTTGCCCCTCCCTGTCTGTGAGGATCCATTTCATACATCATTTAATCATATCATTTTAGAGTATGAGCCCCAAAATAAGGTAGATCCAAGGCTTAACTGGATTGACAGGACCACATGCCGATGTCCAAGATGGATGCGAATTGGCTAGTGACCCTGCCACTAGCTAGTGGTCACTTCTTTGTGGGCCCTACCATGATTCCATAAAATTTTATCATATGGGCCTAAGAAAGAGGTGAAAGTGCCCTAGTTTGTCAATTAGTGTGAGTGTTGAGTCAGCTAGATTGCAGAGCCTCATAGGAAGATCAATTTAAAGCGTCTATCTCAACCGGATGTGTGCAAGCTCGTCACAGGTAAATCTAAGCTTCACATCCCATGTCTCAAAACACCAGGTATATAAAACCCTTAAAACAAACTGGAACATCATAGGGTTTTTAAGTTAAGAAAACTTTTTCAAAATAAAAAAATTCTCTAAGTTTTCTTGCTTTGTTGATTTTATCGATACACATCTCGATATGATCGACCTGTGCTGTCGATGTCCTCGATGCGTAAACGATATCATCGAAATGAGGACAAAATACGTCCAGCAACCACATATATCTCTGGACGGATTTATCGATGTATTGATATACCTATCGATATCATCGATATTTGAATCTCGAGTCCATCGAATGTAACTCGATAATATCGATAGACAAATATCTGGTGCCCCTGTTTTTACTTAAGAAAATCACATGTGCATCGATATATCGAAGCCCTTCTCGATACCATCGAAGTTCAAATCTCGATGATATCGGAAGGCTCTTGATGTTATCGGTGTGGGCGCCTATTTTTCCAGCAAAATATTTCAGGATGGTTTATCCTTGATCGGGGGTCACTCGATAGAATCGAGATTCAAATATCGATGATATCGGTATGGTTTCGATGGCATCGAACAGGGACAGAAACTGTCTAACAAGCTTAAACGAAAATCCCTTGGATTTATCGATACATCGACATTCAAATTTCGATGATCTCGAAGGTGCCTCAATCATTCTTGAAAAGCTGAAATATTTTATAGCAAGTCTCTCTCATTTTTCAAGTGTCGATGAATCGACACTAGTCTCGATGATATCGGAGTTCGAAATTCGATGACATCGACCAGCTGGTAAAAGGTGTCAAAAGTGTATGACATTTGAGTTTATGTCATCGAGCGGCAAGTTGATGCAATCGAGAGTACACGCTCGATGATATCGACCCTGATCGATGATATCGAACTCTATCATAAATGTGACCGTTTTATATCCGTTGAAACCTTTTGCCTATATAAAGAGGACTTGTCTATTGTTGCTGGCAAAGAAAGTAGAGAGTGCTTTTGAGTGTTTTACCTTAGATCATATACCCGAAGCCCTTTCTCTCAGGGAAGTTTATCCTCGAATCTACCCTCATCATTGATATTCAATATAGTGGATTGGGGAATGAACTTCCACATTCAAGGATCCTCCAGCTACTACCTTAATGGCAAATCATTATACTGGGATGCCTTAAATGTATAATTGGAATCACTCTATCTTCCTTATAGGAAAATATCTTATAAAGTAGGATTCTGTTTTAACCTTGACCCAACCCGAAGCCTCGTATTGGTACATCATCTGTGTTGCGGATCAAGGAAGCCGAAGATTCTTCATCAACAAGGAGGAGATCTTCGTCAATGTGCTGAATGGGACTCATCCACTTATTTGTAAGTTATTAGAGTCTAGAGGATACTTGTGATCATTCCTTTTTGGGATTGGGTCTAAGGTGTTTCTCACCCTTGCAAGCCCTCATAGGAGGCCTCCGGCGGGAGTGTACATGATAGGTACATAGTGTTGACCCTTGCTCTGTGGAGAGCATAAACTTCCGGTTGAAGGTGAACCTGTCTAAAACCTTAGGTTCGAGGTGAGCCGTGTGAAACCTCAGTTAGGGTCTTATGGAAGATCCTTGGCCAGTGTGCCTAAAAGTGGGTGTGTTGTGTTGACCCTTGCTCGTGAGAGCATAAACAATTAGCTTCAGTATAGGTTGTAAAGGTTGAAGGTGAACCTGATTTAAAACCTTAGGTTTGAGGTGAACCGCTATGAAACCTCCATAGTGAAATCCGGTATACTCAAGGGTTGAATGTGGTTACCGGGAGTGAAGTAGACAACTAGTCAAACCACTATAAAAATGACTATGTTTAAGATTGCTATTCTTCTGATTGTATGATTTGCTTTAATATTTTCATAACTGAATATCTGAGCTCACACTTCACACACATACATAGTCATATCCATTATAAACTAGTTTGCATATTGTTCACTTCTTAAATAGTTTGTGATTGGATCCTCTACAGGGCTTGGAAGCCAGTAGAGTTACTTTTGAGTAATCCTAATATGAGCATGTTATTAGAGTTAGTGCAATAAGATTTTAAATAAACCATAAAAACTTTTAAAAGTCTTATTCACCCCCCTTTAGGACATATTGGCATATTCCTACTTCAACTAAAGCGGTCTTCATCGCTATTTCAATTGGTATCAGAGCGGGTCTCTCTTTAAGGGCTTCACCGCCTAGAGAGTGATCTTGACTTAAGTCGGAATCATGTTCAAAAGTGTCTAAGAGGGTGTGACAAACCAGAATAATTGTCTCGTAATTCAAACTGCTCTAAAAGTTGGCAACAGTTTAAAATGGTACCTTGATAGTGGATGCTCCAGACACATGACTGGTGATCAAACTCACTTTTGTGAGTATTCAAACTTTGATGGAGGATCAGTCACATTTGGAGATGGTAGCTCAGCTAAAATTATTGGACAAGGAACAATAGTTGTACCAGGCCTTCCAAAGATCAAATATATCCTCTGTGTAGAAGGTCTGAAACATAATCTCCTTAGTATCTCCCAAATCTATGACAAAGAACTTCTGGTCACTTTCTCAAAGGATGTGTGTAGAATTTTAAATCATACAAGAAAATCTCTCATAAAAGGTTTACACACTAGTGATAACTGTTATGTTATTGAAAGTACAAGTGAGAGTGTGCAATCCACAAAGTTTAATATGGCCATAAAGAATTAATGAATCCAATTATGGCACCAAAGGATGGGACATGTTCACTACCAAAATTTAGCAAAGCTCAGTTCAAAAAAAAAAAAAAATCTGGTTAGAGGACTTTCCAAGATTAGAAAAGAAGAAAAAGTTGTCCGTGGAGATTGTCTGAAAGGAAAATAGATAAAAGTCGGACACAAAAAGACAACCACCATAGCAACAACAAAACCTTTAGATCTGCTACATATGGATCTAGTTGGTCCAACTAAAGTGGAGAGTCATGGCAAGAAAAGATACTTCTTGGTGGTAGTAGACGACTACACTAGATTTACTTGAGTTGCATTTCTTCGAGAGAAATCGGATGCCTTTGAGGAAATTGTGATCCTGGCAAAGGGACTCCAAAATGAAAAGGGATACGGCATCAATCGCATCAGAAGTGATCATGGTGGGGAATTTGAAAATGAAATATTCAAAAAATATTGCAATAAGAAAGGAATTCGTCATGAATTCTCAGTCCCAAAAACCCCACAACAAAATGGAGTCGTTGAAAGAAAAAATCGAGTATTGTAGGAAATGAGATCAGTTATGCTAAATGGGAAAGATATGGCAAAAAGTTTCTGGGTAGAAGCTGTTAATACTGCCTGCTACATCATAAATAGAGTATATCTTAGAGCAGGTCTGAATAAAACTCCATACGAACTATGGTATGGGAAACTGCCTAATGTGAGATATTTTTGAGTCTTTGGTAGTAAATGTTATATCTTGAGACACAGAGATCACCTAGGAAAATTTGAGTCTAAAAGTGATGAAGGTATCTTTCTAGGGTATGTTATGAATAGTCGTGCGTATAGAGTATACAATCTAAGAACCCTCACTATTCAGGAGTCAGTCAATGTGGTAATCGATGATCAACCTCATGAAGAAGATACTTCTGTGAATGAATTAGAAGATGATGTAGATTCATGCATACTAGATAAATTGGATGACAAATCCCCATTGTCCAATGAACCCCAACCATCATTTAACATACCCATCATTAAGGATCACCCTTGAGAACAAATTATTGGAGATCCTAATGATGGTGTAAGAACTCGACGACAGATAGAAAATATCTATAGCCATTTATGCTTTACCTCAAAGATTGAACCCAAGAATATTGTAGAAGCTCTTCAAGATGAACACTGGATAAATGCTATGCAAGAAGAACTCCAACAATTTCAGAGAAATGAGATATGACAATTGGTTCCCAGACCACTTGATACAAATCTCATTGGAACCAAATGGGTCTTCGAGAATAAATCCGACGAGTCAGGCAATGTAATCAGAAATAAAGCAAGGCTAGTTACTCAAGGGTACTCACAATAGAAGGGATTGATTTTGATGAGACATTTGCCCCAGTCGCTCGTCTTGAGTCTATTAGAATTCTTATGTCCGTTGCATGCGCACTAAAGTTTAGACTGTTCCAAATGGACGTTAAGAGTGCTTTTCTTAATGGGGATCTTGCTGAAGAAGTTTATGTAGAACAACCAAAAGGATTTTCAGATCCTAAGCACCCCCATCATGTTTACCGTCTGAATAAAGCTCTTTATGGTCTCAAGGAAGCACCACGTGCTTGGTATGAACAATTAACAAAATTTCTTTTGACCATGAATTCTGCAGAGGAAGTGTAGATAAGACACTGTTTACCCAGAAAACAAAGAACTCATTGCTTATTGCACAAATTTATGTGGACGACATAGTCTTCGGTTCAATGTGTGAAGATGCTGTTCTCAAATTTGCCAACCTCATGAAATCTGAATTTGAAATGAGTATGGTTGGTGAATTAAACTTCTTCCTAAGATTGCAGGTCAAGCAGCTATATGATGGAATCTTCATCTGTCAAACCAAGTATGCAAACGATTTGGTGAAAAGGTTTGGTCTTGAATTTGGCTGCTCTTATCATACTCCCATGAGCACCACACTCAAACTTTCCAAAGATGTAAATGGCAAGAGTCTGGATTAATATCTCTACTGGAGTATGATAGGTAGCCTACTATATCTCACTGTTAGCCGTCCTGATATATCTTTTAGCGTGGGAGTATGTGCTCGATATCAGGCAGATCCTAAGGAGTGTCACCTAACGGCCGTTAAGAGGATCATTAAATACACAGCAGGAACTACCTCCTTCGGACTGTGGTATTCATTTAAAACATCTACTATCATCCTGGATACTCTGATGCCGACTAGGCAGGAAATTTGGATGATATGAAATCAACAAGCGGAGGATGCTTTTATGTTGGAAACTGTCTAGTCTCCTGGCAGAGTAAGAAGCAAAACTCAATATCATTATCCACTACCGAGGCTGAATACATTGCCACTGGAAGTTGCTGTGCACAACTCCTTTGGATGAAACAGATGTTACTGGACTATGGGATCGAACAACACACGATGAGTCTTTTCTGTGATAACACAAGCGCAATTAACATTTCAAAGAATCCTGTCCAACATTCTCAGACCAAACACATTGACATCCGTCATCATTTTATACGAGAACTTGTTGATGACAAGATTATTATATTGGACTATGTTTCCACAGAAAAGCAACTCGCAGATATCCTCACCAAACCTCTTGATACAGATAGGTATAGTGACCTTCAAAAATCCATTGGAGTATGCACTCATTAAAAATATCTCAGTAAACATGAGCCACATAGGTAAATCTTCACTTTAGGACATTCTTGGTTAAGTGTTAGCCACAAGTCTAAACCTCTTGTATTAACCATGTCAGTTTTGGGATGCCAGATTATAACATTCTCGATGTTATCTAAACTGCGTCAATATCATCGAAATTTACAGTTCGATGATATCGATATTTAATGTCGATGAAATCGAAGAATCTCGGGTATACAAGCTAATAACCAGCAGTCTTTCCCAACGGTTGAACTGCATTAAATGAATAATTGTTTTTCCAACAACTGTCAGTGCAATTCTTGAAAAAAATCATGTTGATGCTATTGATAGCTGATCGATATAATCGAAAAAGCTGTTATATTAAGAGAAGACTGCATTTGAATTCAAACTCATTTCTTCCTCTTCTCTGATTGCTTCCTCTCTCCCTTACCAGTCTCTCACATCTACAAACCATGATCAAGGGGAAAGGTAAGTCTTCTCTTCACTCTCTGCAATCAAAGAACATGCAATCAGATCCAGTAGGCATCCACCTATGGAAGGACGTCCACTCCCCATTGTTGAACGTCTAATGCTCAATAGTGCCATAGAGCCTTTTGGGGTGGACCTACTTTTGGAAGTAATAGGTTGGCAGAATATTTTAAATCTTGGGGGATCATATCAACTGGGTGTGATTCGAGAATTCTTCAAACACTGTCATGTTATTAGTACTGATCCCCCCAGCATTCAGGTTGAACTCGCACATTACTCAAAGGTTATCACTCCAATCACCGTGGCTCACCTTCTAGACGTTGATGTCACTAGAATCCCAGTGACCCACAGGAATCTCAACGGTCTAGGAGTATGGGGTGAAGTAACTCATCCGTTGTGTCTGGGCACTACTATCCCTCGAAATAATGACAATCTACTTCACATCAACTATCTTGGACCCACCTTCAAAGTTCTTCATAGCATTTTCGGATCCAATGCATATCCTTGCGATGTTAACGGTAATTACCTCCCTCCATTTGTGATTTATGTGCTTTATGATGTATATCAAGAAAATCAAGTGTGCCTGCCAACTCTTCTTCTTAAGCAAATCATTCGTGTGATTCAAGGCAACCGTCGGGAGACACTGCCCTTTCCTATGCTCATCTGTAAACTAGCACATCATGCGAGGCTTCCTGCCACATCTGACACTGCGTATCCTAAAGCATGGTTTGACAGTGATGCAGTTCAGGAGGCCCAACAGTTGTGTCTCTCTTCATCTCTTCCCAGGAATAAGCGTCTCGTGCCGCCGACTATCCAACATACTCAACCTTCAGCTCGGCCTACACATGGGGGATCAAATCGCACGCCGGTTGTCAGTCCAGAATTTATCACAAACCGCCAGACCCATCACCTCGACCGACACTTACTGAACGGTATGGCTGGGATGGAGGAACGACTGAATAACTGTGAAAGGCGCCTCACTGTGATTGAAGCGAAAATCGACGTCCTCCAGCACACAACTCAGCAAGTGGTGGATTTGCTCGCACATAGGAATCCTCCAGAATATTAAGCATCAGTAGGGTCATGCAGTTCCCATTGGATCATCACGCGTATCTGTGTTAATGGTTCTGCTACTTTTTGGCTGACTTTAAACTACCTAAAACTCTACTAGCTAACCTTGGGTAGTATTTTTTTTTTTTAGATATTGTGGCTATGGATGGTTATAATTTGTATCTACTTACTGCCATGATTATATTTTAAGATCCCTTGGTTTATCTAGTTTCTGATATGGAATGCATGTGATGTTTTTGATGATTAATTCCTCTGCTTTCTCACTGCTTTATTTTGTCTGATATGCATCTATAATTTCTGAAAATGATGTCTGCTCAAACCGAATTAATCATTATACATCTCTATATGTATGCTCTCTGGATGTTGGATCTTTCACGTTGCTTTAACTTCAGTCAATATCAACTGTTATATCTTTGTCAATGACTGACAAAAGGGGGGAGAACAGTTCAAACACCCCGAACGGAAAATTATATATCTGCCCCGAATGAAAATTGTATATCTGCTTGAATGGTGTTGCAGGTATAAGGGGGAGTAGCTGCACCAAGATAAGGGGAGAATGTTATAAGGGGGAGCAGATACTGGTTGTGTACATGGTTTCACTGGAAATTGTAAAATTCTGTAAAATGCATGTATACACAATTTAGGATGTGTTTGTCTAGATACTATTCTAGGGTGTTTTGGTATTTTGTCACGTAATTGACGAAAGGGGAGATTGAAAGTGCCCTGGTTTATCAATTAGAGTGAGTGTTGAGTTAGCTAGACTGCAGAGCCTCATAGGAAGATCAATTCAAAGCGTCTACCCTAACCGGATGTGTGCAAACTTGCCACAGGTAAATCTAATCCTTACATCCTATGTCCCAAAACACCAGGTATATAAAACCCTTAAAACAAACTAGAACATCATAGGGTTTTTAAGTTAAGAAAACTTTTTCAAAATCAGAAAATTCTCTAAGTTTTCTTGCTTTGTTGATTTTATCGATACACATCTCAATATGATCGACCTGTACTGTCGATGTCCTCGATGTTTAAACAATATCATCGAAATGTGGACAAAATACATCCAGCAACCACATATATCTCTAGACGGATTTATCGATGTATCGATATACCTATCGATATCATCGATATTTGAATCTCGAGTCCATCGAAGATAACTCAATAATATCACAAACAAATCTCCGGTGCCCATGTTTTTACTTAAGAAAATCACATGTGCATAGATATATCGAAGCCCTTCTCGATACCATCAAAGTTCAAATCTCGATGATATCGGAAGGCTCTCGATGTTATCGGTGATGGGCGCCTATTTTTCCAGCAAAATATTTTAGGATGGTTTATCTATGATCTGGGGTCACTCGATAGAATCGATATTCAAATATCGATGATATCGGTACGATTTCGATGACATCGAACAGGGACAGAAACTGTCTAGAAAGCTTAAACGAAAATCCCTTGGATTTATCAATGCATCGACATTCAATTCCGATGATCTTGAAGGTCCCTCGATCATTCTTGAAAAGTTTAAATATTTTATAGCAAGTCTCTCTCATTTTTCAAGTGTCGATGAATCGACACTAGTCTCGATGATATCGGAGTTCGAAATCTGATGACATCGACTAGTGTTTCGATTCCATCGACCAGCTAGCAAAAGGTGTCAAAAGCGTATGACATTTGAGTTTATGTCATCGAGCGGCAAGTCGATGCAATCGAGAGTACACGCTCGATGATATCGACCCTGCTCGATGATATCGAACTCTGTCATAAATGTGACCGTTTTATATCCGTTGAAACCTTTTACCTATATAAAGAGGACTTGTCTATTGTTGCTGGCAGAGAAAGTAAAGAGTACTTTTGAGTGTTTTACCTTACATCATATACCCAGAACCCTTTCTCTCAGGGAGGTTCATCCTCCAATCCACCCTTATCATTGATATTCAATAGAGTGGATTGAGGAATGAACTTCCGCATTCAAGGATCCTTTAGCTACTACCTTAATGGCAAATCATTAAGCTAGGATGCCTTGAATGCATAATCGAAATCACTCTAACTTCCTTATAAGAAAACATCTTATAGAGTAGGATTCCGTCTTAACCTTGACCCAACTCGACGCTTCATATTAGTATATCATCTGTGTTGCGGATCAAGTAAGCCGAAAATTCTTTATCAATAGGGAGGAGATCTTTGTCAACGTGTTGAATGAGACTCATCCACTTATTTGTAAGTTATTAGAGTCTAGAGGACACTTGTGATCATTCCTTTTAAGGATTGGGTCTAAGGTGTTTCTCACCCTTGGAAGCCCTCGTAGGAGGCCTCCGGCGGGACTGTATGTGGTAGGTACGTAGTGTTGACCCTTGCTCTATTGAGAGCATAAACTTCTGGTTGAAGGTGAACCTGTTTAAAAGCTTAGGTTCGAGGTGAACCGTGTGAAACCTCAGTTAGGGTCTTATGGAAGATCCTTGGCCAGTGTGCCTAAAAGTGGGTGTGTTGTGTTGACCCTTGCTCGTGAGAGCATAAACAGTGAGCCTCAGTGTAGGTTATAAAGGTTGAAGGTGAACCTGATTTAAAACCTTAGGTTTGAGGTGAACCGCTGTGAAACCTCCTTAGTGAAATCCGGTACATTTAAGGGTTAAGTGCGGTTACCGGGAGTGGAGTAGATAAGTAGTCGAACCACTATAAAAATGACCGTGTTTGAGATTGTTATTCTTCTGATTGTGTGATTTACTTTAATATTTTCATATCTGAATATCTGAGCTCACACCTCACACACATACATAGTCATATCCATCATAAACTAGTTTGCATATTGTTCACTTCTTAAATAGTTTGTGATTGGATCCTCTACCGGGCTTGGAAGCCAGTAGAGTTACTTTTGAGTAATCTTAATATGAGCATATTGTTAGGGTTAATGCAATAGAATTTTAAATAAACCATAAAAACTTTAAAAAGTCCTATATATTCACCCCCATCTAGGACATGTTGGCATATTCCTACTTCAACTAAAGCGGTCTTCACCGCTATTTCAAGAGGCATATTTTATTGAACGTTCACCATTAAAAACTTCTAGAGGTCACCGAAGTTCTGGATCAAGCTGATATTTATTTTTAACCTTCATCCAAGTCTGTATAACCTAATCAATGGGTTGGATGTCAAATAAACATCACAATGGACCTTATGAGGATTTTAATGGTGGACATTCAATCAATATTGTTTTTTATGGTGTGCCCTCTCTTAGATTTAGATTTATCTATTTTTTAGGCTATGAACCCTAAAATGATATGAAAAAAATGGATGTATGGTGTGGATAAAACACATACATTATGATGGGCTCACAAAACACTTACCTTACTGGCCAAACCACATTCCTCCTTCAATGGAGCCAGGTAGACGCATTATTAGGGGTGTACATGAACCGAGCTAGCTCGGTTAGCTCGCTTGATCCGACTCGAAAAAGCTCTATTCAACTCGGTTGGAAGCTAAGTTTGAGCCGAGTTCGAGCTGGCCCTGCTCGACTCGACTCGGATCGAACCTAGCTTGAATCGAACTCGGATCAAACCAATTCAGTGACTCGACTACTTTGATATTGATGTTGCTCACCAAGTGTTTGATGAAATGACTCAAAGAAGTGTGGCTGGTGGTAAGGAAGAGATGTATATGAAACCAACACCTTTTTTTTCTTGATTTTTTATGTTGCTTAGAAAGTGTTTGATAAAATACCTATAAAACCATTGCTGCTATCTCAAATACAGTGAGATTTTGAAGGTGCAGTCCAGGTGTTTGTGAAAATGCCTCAATGACGAATTCGGCTCGAACTTGGCCCGAGCTGGCTTGAGCTGCTGACCAAACCGAGCCGAACTGGACAGTCAGGTTTGAGGACCAATCCGAGCCAAGTTCGAGCTGAGGTCAGCTCGTGACCGAGCCGAGTCGAGCTGAGGTTAACTCAACATGGTTCGACTCGATGTACACCCCTATGCGTTATTAAAGGGGGCGGATTGCATAATCTCCAGCTATCTCGAGTCATGAACGGGCACATGTGTGAGGCCCACAGTGATGTGTATTTGTTTATTCATATGGTCCATCTTTTTTCTTAAATCATTTTAATTTATGGCCCAAAAATAAGATAGATTAAGAGCACCACAACAAATAATAAGCTTGGGTTGCATTAAATGTATGAGACATTAACTACAAGAGCGTTAGATCTACCTCTTTTTAGGCTCATACCTTAAAATGATAAATGACATAAGAAAAGAACTTGACAGCACATAGAAACAGATACATGGGGATGCAGATTGCGTTCTACCCCGATCGTCTCTAGCCCCGAACGGGCAGTCCACCGTGATGTATTTGTTTATCCATGCCATCCATCCCTTCTCTAAGATCATTTTAAGACATGACCACAAAAATAAGGCAGTTCCAACGCTCAGTGGCTTACACCACATATTACTCTTGCATTTAATGCTACCAAGCTTATTATTTGGTGTGGTCTACTTAAGCGGTGGATCTACCTCATTTTTGTGTGCATAACCTTAAAATGATCGAGAGAAGGGATGGACGGTGTGGATAAACATATACATTACAGTGGGCCCTCACACGGGATACGGGTGGGGTAGGACGCGATCCGTGTCCTACGAGGGGCCACACAGATGTACTTGTTATTGGCCATAGACAGGGAGGGGGACGCAATCCGCGTCGCTAACCCCACCTGTCTCTAACTCATAGAAGGCTGAGGCTCTAATGGGCCCACCGTAATGCATGAGTTTATACACACTGTCCGTCCATTTTTTTCATATCATTTTAAGGCCATAATTCCGTAGGTGCGTAGGGCTAAGAAGATGTCTGTGACAAATCCACTCCGTCCATCTTTTTATATATATATATATATATATAAACATAAACCACAATAAAATAGGATTCTAAAAATCAGGCAGATCCAAAACTCATGTGAGCCATCCCACACATAACAGTGGGGATTGAACACCTAATAATGATAGAAGATTTGAATTAGGATGACATTTGTTACTAGAGTTTATTTAAATAATAATAGTTCCATGAACTATATGGATGGCATATAAACAACATGGTCAGCTCCAAGAAAGTTTCAATGCTGGACATAATTGTTCCCACTGTTTTGTTGGTGTAGCCCATATGAGTTTTAGATTGGCCAGATTTTTTGAATCATGTACTACTATGATCTTTAAAAATAGATGAACAGATCAGATATGTTGCAGACATCTCTGAGGACCTCACACAACAATGGGCACAGGGATATCTTGGTACCTGGGTTCACTAGCAATTAGAGGTAGACTCGGCTCAGCCACTAGTTGATCCTAGCTCGAACTTGGCTTGGCTCGGTTCTCGAGCTTAATTGGTTAGCTCGGCTCAGTTCGGTCAACAGCCTGGACCAGTTCGAGCCAAGATCGAGCCAAGTTCACATGTGCACTATTTTCACAAACACAAAACACAACACATGGATTGCACCTTCAATTCTCGCTGTATGTAAAATAGCAATAGTGGTTTTTCAAGTATTTCATCAAACACCTTTTAGGCAGCATTAAAATCAAGAAAAAAAATGTATTTGTTTAATATATATACCTTTTTTGCCATCAGCCGATATTTCGTTGAGTCATTTCATTAAACATTTGGTGAGCAACATCAATATCAAAGTAACCGAGTCACCAAACTGGTTTGATCCAAGTTTGATTTGAGTTGGGTTTGATCCGAGTCGAGTTGAGCTCCGGCAAGCTCAAACCTAGTTTGAAATTTTTTTGAGCTCAAAAAATCAGCTGAACTCGGCTCGAATTCAGTTTCAAATGAGTCGAATTGGGCTTTTTCGTGTCGAGCCGAGCGAGCTAACCGGGCTAACTCGGTTCGTGTAAAGCCCTCCTCGCAATCCGCTCTCCATTTTTTTTTTTTTTTTACACACGCACACACACCCCACACACTCATGCTAGTGGAATTTCACCACCTATGGATACTCGAACCCTTGACCGGGTGTTGAAACTCCAGAGAGTACCACCCGAGCAAGAGTAAGGATCCATATAAATAAACGGTCTGGCCATTCAAAATGGAAGTGATTGCGTCCCTTCCCTGTCTGTGATTCCACCTTGATTTAAGGTATGATTCATTCCGTGTCTGTGATTACCACCTTGATTTAAGTTATGAGCTCAAAAATAAGGCAGATCAGGCCAAGTGGACCACACCATGGGAAGAAGCATTGATAATAACACCCTCCTGTTGAAGCTTCCCATGGCCCACCGTGATGTTTGTTTGTCATCCAACTTGTTCATAAGGTCACCTGGATGAAGGGAAAACACAAATATCAGCTTGATCAAAACCTCTGCGGCTCCCAAGAAGTTTTTAATGGTGAGCGTTCATTCCCCACTGTATGGTCCATTTGAGCCCTGGATTTCTCTCATTTTTTGCGTCATATATTAAAATAATATGGAAAAATGGATGGACGGCGTGGATAACACCTACACATCATGGTGGGCGAGTCCATCTTGAATCGAGTCGGCCAGGAAAGGGTTGAACTCAATCTGCTCCTCACCGTTCCATTGGCTGAAGTCCCGCAATATCATATCCCCATATGTTGGGATCCCTGTGGAGCCTATCTTGATCTGTGTGCCTTACATCTGGGCCGTCCATTCATTTTAACAGCTCATTTTAAGGCATGATATCATAATGAAGCAAATATAAAACTTAGTTGGACCACACCATTGAAAACTTCACAGGGGCCGCTGGAATGTTTATTTGCCATTCAACCTGTTGATAAGGTCACAAAAGTTAAGGAATCACAAATATCAGCTTGATTCAAAACTTTTATGGCCCAAGAGGCTTTTTGTAATGATCAATCACCACGGTTTCCTGTGTGGTCCACCTAAGATTTATATATGCTTCATTATGGTATCATGCCTTAAAATGAGCCGTTAAAACAGATGAATAGTGTGGATTTCTCACTATCATCACAATGGCCCACAGCTTACCGTCACAAGAAGTTCTTGGGAAAGGTTTTGGCAGTCAATCCGCGTCCGACCGGGAAACGGATTGGCTACTCCCCTACCACCAGCCAATGGCTGGTGGTTGGTGATCTGTGGGCCTCAACATAATGTATGTGTTCCATCCATTCCGTCCATCTATTTTTCTACATCATTTTATGATATGAGACCAAAAATGAGATATATCACAATCTCAAGTGTACCACATTATATGAAACAGTGTTGAATGAACGTAGACCATTAAAACTTTTTGGGGCCATAAAAGTTCTGGATCAAGATGATCTTTGAATTTTCCCTTCATCTGGACCTGTATGACCTAGTCAACACATTGGATGTCAAATAAAAAGTACGGTGGACCTTATGAGGATTTTAATGGTGGATATTCAATCACTATTGTTTTCCTGTGGCGTGGCCCACCTGAGATTTATTTCCCTTTAATTTTTTGGTTCAGTCACTAAAATGATCCGTAAAAATGGATGAAACACATACATCATGGTGGGGCCCACAAAGCACCGACCATCAGCCACCAGGCTGGTGGCATGGGGAGTAGCCAGTCCGTTTCCGTCTGGAATTGCGTGGTGACCAACACCACTATGTGGGGCCCACCGTAATGCGTTTTACTGACGTCATCCATCCTTTCTATCCCTTCATTTGAAGGCATAAGCCCGGAAAAGAAGCACATCCAAAAGTTCAAGTGAGTGGTGTGGTCCTTGAACGGTTCAATGGTGAGTGCTGAGTGGTGTGGTCCACCTGAGCTTTGGATACTCATGCGATGAATAAAACACATACATCACGGAGGGGCCATTGAGTCCGGCCAACAGGGTACGCAGCTTTGGTGTAACCTGGATCTACCGAATGTGGGACCACTCTGATGTATATGCTTGCATCTAAGCCGTTTATGGGTTTTTACAGCTCATGTTAGGGCATGATCTAAAAAATGGAGACGGATTGGCTACTCCCCCTGCTACCAGCCCGGTGGCTGCTGGTCGGTGCTCTGTGGGCCCCACCATGATGTATGTGTTTCATCCATTCCGTTCATACAATTTCACAGATTATTAAAGAGCTTGATCTAAAACATTAGAGGGATATAAATCTCATGTGGACCACACCACAACACCACAGGAAAACAATAGTGATTGGATATCCACCATTAAAATCCTCCTAAGGCACACTGTACTGTTTATTTGACATCCAATCTGTTCATACAGACCCATATGAAGGCAAAAAACAAAGATCAGCTTGATGGCCCCAAAAGGTTTTTAATGGTCGACGTTCATTCCACACTGTTTCCTATTTCCTGTAATGTGGTCCACTTGAAATTGGGATATACCTTGTTTTTTTTTGTCTCATTCCATAAAATGATCTAGAAAAATAGATGGACGGCATGGATGAAACACATACATTATGGTGGGGCCCACAGAGCACCGACCACCAGACATTGGCTGTTGGCAGGGGGAGTAGCCAATCCGTTTCCCTGAAAAATGATGCAGATTTTAGTGCATGATATAAAAAATGATGCTGATCCAAATCTAAAGTGGACCATATCAGGGGAAACAATGGCGATTGAATATTAAAAATTTCTTGTGAGCGACATAACTTTTAAGTTTTGGATGAAAATTATACTTGTGTGGTCCTTTCGTTTAAGCCTACATGGCCTTGTCAACAGGTTGGATGACAAATAAACATTCCATTGGTCGTTAAAAAGTTTTCAATGGTGGGTATTCAATCACCATTGTTTCCTGTGGTGCAGTCCACCTGAGATTTTGATCTGCTTCATTTTGGAGATCATGCTCTAAAATAAGCTGTCAAAATGGATAGAGTACTGCGTAGATGTAAGGCACATACACCAGGGTGGGCCCCACAGTCTCCACCAACAGGGAGGTGGGTGGTGGTAGGTTCACCATGCAATCCGCGTCCCATCTATGGGCCTACCACCTTTGATGCTCATAACTCAACAACAACCATTGTTGTCCAGTTTGATGCATTAAATTTTAGGCAATGGCCTATCCGGTTTCCATTGTAACTGAAAAAAGCGAGCTAATAGTCCTAAAGAGGGGGTGAATAAGACTATCTCAAATAAAAACTCAAAGTACTGAAATAATAAATAAATCATAATAAATCACAGATCTCAATAGTAGTAGTATTGAGAAATTGATTCAAACTTAGTTCGTATGACAACCTTACACAAAAAACAAAGTTTTAGGTAGGATAACCTAATTTCACGAACATTTATAAGGATCATGATCACAAACTAAGCAAGAGACAACAGAGCTATCTATTACAAGCATTCATCACATATGTATAAACAAATTACAATCATTCACCACAAACACCAGGAGTTATAGTGATTCGGTGTGTACACCAACTGTTTTCAAACAGCCACACCTACTCCACTCCTAATAATCACAACCCACGTGATATTGGCGTTCACTAATAAACAATGTTTTCATAAGTTCACCTTAAAACCTAAACAGTTGTGATTTTAAAAGGGCTATTACAAACAAAACCTCACACTGAGATTTTTGGATATTTCAGTCAAAACCAATACATGAGATTTTCTGGATATTTCAAAGAAACCAAAATACAAATATACAAAATGATACTTATTTTCTTCTTGAAGACGTTCTTGATGTAGGCAATAGAACCACTTTGCTTGAAGTAGAATGTTCAATGTCCGGTGACACAAACAAAGGGTTCTAGATTCTAGATTGATTTTAAATTAATTCAAATCACAGGCTACTTGTTTGAATCCCTTAGATCTCGAAAAAAAGAGTGATTACTCTCTTTAAAACATATGATTCATGAAAAGAGATTAAGAAATTAACAACAAAATGTATATAAACAAAATATAAAATACTGTGCAATAGCTTAATGATAGTTGAGACTTCTCTCTTTCAAAGTGAAGGCTTTTCTTAGCTTGGATGAGTAATTTCGGATTGAGAAAAGACCTCTATATGTAGGCTGAAATATTGTTGCTTCGACTCGTATAAGGTCTCATTCGACTTGTCCAAGATCTAACCAAATTTCAAATTTTGGGCGTGATCGGATAAAACAGTCTTTCGATTAGTCGAAGGCCCTGCTCGACTGGTCGAGGGCCCTCTTCAACTAGTCGAGCACAGGCTTTGATTGGTTGAGGGTGCCAAAAAATAGTTACTGGACTTCGAGTCGAGCAACCCTCGACTGGTCGAATGTGCCTTTTCGACTGGTCGAGAAATCACCAGAAATATCTGTTTTTTAAGTTTTAAACTTGGACTAGTCGAAGACAATTTTAGACTGGTCGAGCCACAACTTAGACTAGTCGAACTAAAGCCTAACCAAAATATAAAACCCCGTATAAGTTTATCATTTGAAAACGCTTAAGTCTAAGGTCTTTCTAGGATCAATTATACTTGAGAAAACTGGACATTGAAATGTAAAGCTTGAATCTTCTACTTGAATCTTCAATAATGCACAGTTGATCTTTAACTTGAAGTGTAGTCGAAGGTGGAGCTTGATCGTCTACTAGAAGTGTAGTAGAACTTGAATACACTTTAGCTTGAACTATCCAACTTCATGACTTGTACTTATGCTTGCACTTTCCAACTTCATGACTTGTTCTTAAAGGTGAACTTTCCACCTTGATTCACTTGAAGGTGAATTTTTCATCTTGATTCACTTGAAGGTGAACTTTCTATCACATTGTGTGAACCATATCATAAGTTGTTTTGTCCCATCAAATTTTGACAAACAAGAGTGCTTTATACATTATAGCACCTACAATCTCCCACTTTGTCAAATTAGTGACAAAACACTTAGTGCAATTCAAAAATTTTCCTTTGCAATATTTCTGCCTACTCCCCCCTCAATTTGAGCTTCTCTTTGGTCTTATATAACACCTGTATTATAACATATATTTCCAATACACAACTCCAACATTTTCTATTCATACATTAATCATATCAAATCACATCAATCATATGCATCATATTAAATCTCTCCCCCATTTTGTCACAAATTGACAAAGAAAAGAGCATGAGAACACCATATAATTGAATAAAGAAGAACTAGAAAATACATAACTGAACCACGAGATGATCATTATAATTAAGTCCAGAACAGGAGTAGCGAAAGCATTAACAGAGCATAAAGAGAGTGTATGATCCAAGAGTTAACAAGTCAACCAACTACATAGTGAAAATTAATACACCACAAGAAAGCTAGAAAATGCATAGCAATTAAACTAATAAAACCCAAAGGAAGATGGAGGAGGTATGAAAGGATCAATTTGGTGAAGTCCTTTGGTAATGCGACGAAAATATTTGCGAATGTATTTCATTGAAGCGTTGTGACTTCAACCAAAGTATCCTGAGATACCTTAAACTCAACAACTTTCTCCTCTAAAGATCTAAGCCGATTATCAACCTGAGAAGGCTGATAATCAAGATCAGCTTCATCGTCTGATTCTAGCTCAGCAAAAATATCATCCATGGACATGTCTTCAGGCAAAGGAGCTTCTTCTTCTTCTACTTCATCTCATCTGGCTGACCAGGTAGGTAGTCCAAATTTATCTTGTGAATATTCGTGTTATCAAATGGAAGGACTACCTCAGGTGCCTCAGTAGGAGGAATAATAACATTACAATGAATGGCGAGACTAGTCATGAGATAAGCAAAAGGAACAGACCCATAACCAGGATAGATACGAAATTGAATAATTGAGTAACAAATCAATGAAGGAAGACAAATAGGAATGCCAAACACAATAACATGAAGAACATGACACATAAAGGGAGTAAGTTAAGACTTATTCTCGAACCAAGGATAGACATTGGAAATAAAAATACGATGAAGAAATCTATATTTGGGTAACATCTGATTGGCACGAAGGGCATTACCCGAAATCCATTCGGCATTAAACCGACACAATTTACGGGTAATTTCCTGACGTTCAGTTTCATTCATTCTTTCAGCAAGGGTAGGTATGGGAATACCTTCATCATTGACATTTATGTCCATTAACCCTGAAATAAGATGCCTATCAACAGGGAATGTCCCTTCTCTAAAATTAAATGTCAGATTATCTAGGGACGCTTTACCTATCGAAGCATACATCTCTTGTGCAATAGAACGATATGCCGTTCCGCCCAAATTAAGAATGTTTTCCCAACCGACAGAGGTAAGAATAGGAATGATTTGGAATTGAGCAATATGATCAACATTAACTGTCCTCTCTATGATAAATTTTTGATTGCGAAGATCCCTAACATGCTCTGAATCTTCTTCGAGAGTTCTTAGGGCTTTAACCCTAACTGGAGTCGACCTGGAGGAAGAGCCACGAGTTACTTTTCTCTTAGTTCGATGCTCCATTTAGATATTGCAATAGAGAAAATTACAAATAAAAGATGGGTTTGGCAAGGATCATATTTTTGCCCAAAACCCACTATAAAGAGGGTGAGAAACTCAAAATGAATCACAAAGAAATGATTAACTAGCAAATGTAGACCCAAATCAAAAAGCAAAAGTGAAATGAACCACTTACATGGAAGAAATGGAGATGGGTTTTGACGATTGGAGTCATGACTAGTCGAGCAAGAAGAGAGAAATTGGGTGAAAAAGGTGTTTTCCCCCTTTTCAATGAGGAAGCTCGCAATCCACGACCGGTCGAGAGTGGTCCTCGACTCGTCGAGGGTCGACTGGTCGAGGACGTACTTGACCTGTCGAGCATCTTTAAAAAAAACTCATTTTTGCAAAAAAAAAATAAAAATAAAATAAATTAAAATTAAAACATGCAAATAATAAACAACATGATTTAATCAATTGGAAGTACACATACCAATATCATGTTTTAATTTGGAATATCTATTCCTATTAAGCGGTTTAGTCATAATGTCAGCAAGCTGATTTTCAGTCTAGATATATTCTAATGAAATGCTTTTATCATCAGCCAATTCTCGAATATAATGATATCTAATATCTATATGTTTCGTACGAGAATGTTGAATAGGATTCTTTGAAATATTGATTGCGCTAGAATTATCACAGTACAGAATCATTGTATCTTACGCAATTCCGTAATCAGCTAACATTCTTTTCATTCAAACTAGTTGGGTACTAGCATTACCGGTTGCTATGTATTCAGCTTCAGCTGTAGATAAAGATACCAAACTTTGTTTCTTACTGTGCTACGAAACTAAGGAATTTCCTACATAGAAACATCCACCACTGGTAGATTTTCTATCGTCAATGTTTCCTGCCCAGTCAGCATCGGTATATCCAGCTAGTTGTACAGTTGTATCAAGAGGATACCATAGATTGAAATTAACAGTACTTGCGACATATCTAATTATCCGTTAAACAACAATGAAATGAGATTCATTTGTATCAGATTGATATCTAGCACAGATTTCGATGCTAAAAGCAATATCTGGTCTACTAGCAGTTAAGTATAAGAGGCTACCAATCATGCTGTGATATAAGCGAGAGTCTATACTTTTACATGTTTTCTCCTTTGAAAGTTTGAGAGTTGTACTTATAGGAGTATCAAACTTTTTACCGTTCTCGAATCTAAATTTCTTTACCAAATTTAAGGCATATTTGGTTTGAGAAATGAAAATACCATCTTCCTGTTGCTTTACTTGTAGACCAAGAAAGTAATTTAATTCTCCAACGATAGTTTATGCAGTTCTCTGCAAACCATAGAGTATAGAGATGCAAATGATATCCAATCCATTCATTCAGTGAGTTGGACGGTTTGGATTTTATATACATAACAAATATTGGAATTTATCTGCTGGGTGGACGTTATCTTATGGTTCAACCGGCTGGCTTCCACGTTCTTAAAAATGGGATTTTCACTATAATAACCTTATGGAATGGAATGAAGGCACACGGCCCTTGCCTATAAACGCCTTTTTTAAGAAGAGATTGTGGGTCCCATGAAGCCACAAATGAACCCACTGCTTGGGAGATTTGATCCGTTCGTTTTCTTTAGGGCATAGTGGGACATCAAAGGGTATTGATTTTATCTTCACCTAAGGCCTCTGTGGCCCTTAATAGAGAGAATGGTAGCCTTTCTTTGTTGGTATGTTTCCTCTGGTGTGGTCCATCTCTGATGTCTTCTTCCCTAATTCTTAGGCCCATACCCTGAAATTATTTTTTCGAGTTAATGGTCCAAGGGGATTTCAATGAAAATGCATGGTGAGCCCCACAATATTATTCTGTAAGCAAATATATGGGATCAGACCCATGTTCCACCCCATTTCAGGGTTTTCGGAGCTTTATTTTTTAAAGAGAAGGGATCACCATCACCATTGAATTGAGAGAGAGAGAGAGGGGGGGACCACTACCACCATTGAATCGAGAGAGAGAAAGAGGGGACCACCACCAATCGAGAGAGAGAGAGAGAGAGAGAGAGAGAGTGAGAGAGAGATGACCACCACCACCATTAGAGGTGGGCATCGGACCGAGTCGGATTAGCTTGTGCCTAACCCGATTCTGTCTGAGATCTAAATACGCTGACCCGAACTCGTTTCGATCCAGGGCCGGATCTGGGACATGCCATCCGATCAGATCTGACACCTTGTTGGCCTAACCCGAACAGAGTCCGACTCGGCCAGGGAAACCGAGTCGGATCAGATTAGGTACGATACTGATCAGATTTTTTAATGGTGAAAATCATTATCCTCATTGTTATTTTCGGTGTGGTCCATTTGAGCTTCAGATATGATTCATTTTTTTACCGAATGCTCTAGAATGATCATGAAAAACTGTTAAACGGTATGGATATAATAAATACATCATTGTGGGGCCCACGTTGAATTCGTTTGAACCGTTCGTACAATGCTTGACGTTTAAAAGTTACAGCTGTTTACAACTGTGAATGGCGTCAGTGGGACTTTCCCGTGCATTGGTGGTACATGGTATTGACGTCATGGTAGCAAGTTAGGTGGGTATGATCATGGTACATGTGTTATATCAAAACCGTCCATCCATTTGTCGAGCTTATTTTATGGCTTGAGACGAAAAATAAGATAGATCTAACTATTGAGTGGGCCACACTAAAAGAAGTAGTGAATATTAAACGTCTATCATTGAAACCCTTTTTGGGTCGTCCTTTTTTGTATAATGCTCTAAATTAATCTGTAAATATATGTGAACGGTGTAGATATAATAAAAACATCACTATGGGGCCATATAACGTTGATCTCCTTTGAATAGAGTAGCATCGTCTTGGCACGGCACGTACCTACACCTAGGTTGAAAGCCAGCTATGTAGTAGCTGTGTGTAGTGTGCGGTACACAGCAAATCATTTTGCTATTGTACACAGCAATCTCAGTTGGGGCCCACCTTGAATGCATGTGATGTATCCATGCCGTCCATTCGTTTTTGCATATCATTTTAGTGGTTGAACCCAAAATTGATGTATATCCAAAGCTCAAGCGGACCATACCACAGGTAAAAGTAGAAGTATCAAAAGAACTACTCCAGATCGGGTAGGATCGGATCTGTCCGGATCCATTCGGATCGGTTTTCAGGTCGGGTAGGATCAGGGCCAATCCGAATTCGACCCAAAAAGATTTCGGATCTGGATGGGGCTACCCGATCAGCACCGATCAAGACCGTCGGATCGGGTCGGATCCACCAGATCGGGTCTATTTTGCCCAGCTCCAACCACCATCACCAAATCAAGAGAGAGAGAGAGATGACCACCACCACCACCACTAAAGAATGCAGTTAAGACCATTGCTTCCACCTTTATAGGACCCACTCTAATAATCTGGAAAGTTTATAATGATAATACCTTCATTCCGACAACATTTTGAGGTGACAATACCTTCAACCCGGTGACAATCTTTATTCAGCTGATTGATTTCAAGTTTTCCTTTAAGGGAATGAAACTGATATAATGGATAAAAGTAAGAATACTGTAACACCCTGGATTTTCAATATTTTGAATTTCCAAAAATGCTTGAAATTTTCATTATAATTAACTTATGTTGTCACTTACTGACTATTAGCACTCGATGTTAGCCAATATGCGGGTGGTACCAATAAAGAACTACACAAATCCGATTAATCAACCATATGAAGCTAATAAATTTGGCCGATCACTTAAATACTGAGTTTAGCCACATGATTGGTTCATATGGAGCCCAAATCTAGCCGACCTATCACTGACTAATTGAGAAAACCGTAACTAAATAAAGATCTACCCAAAGTCGAGACAACTAGGGGTCGAATTTTAATTAACAAACCAAACTGACCCAGTATCATTTTAACCTAAGAACCAATGGTTTAGGGTAATTATATTCAAAAAAATATTTTCACTAGTTGCGAATAGGCCACACTATGAACGTAGCTAATCCAAACACTGATCATTGTGCACGATAAACCTCGATACTAAATTTATTTTGAAAATACCCTGATTATCCAAACAAGCTCTAAACCGATCGTTAGTGGGCCACTAAATCCGAGGCTATAGAAATATATTCGTCTTAGTGGGCTTAACGTCCATCGTAGGATATCGAGACGAGATCATGTCTTGAATCGTTCAACTTGGACTCATAAGGCAAGTGCTTGGGTTGTACAATATCTTATGTGAAAATGTGAAACTTAAGTGAAACTAGTCCCTTTGTTCTTTCACAAAGTTATAACTTTCAGACCATCAATTCACAACCAAAGTCAGGGTGCCGACTAAAGACATTTTCCACCCATATCCGTATAGCCACGACTTCGATTGATCATCGGTGATCGTCGATCTAAGTTAGGGCCTTCTCGGTTAATCGGCACGTCCGAACGTCAGATGGTTGTGTCCAAATATAGATCTCCTATTGGGACACTTATCTCATGGCTTAGATTGACTCGTACACCTCCCAGTGTGTCCCATTAGTTGGAAACAACCCCCTCCAAGGTTAATATAATGAATAAATGGCCATTGGGGCCATTCGTGCAACATTTAGCGCTATAAATAACATTTCTTTTCACACCCTCCCTATACAAATTTTTCCTTAGAAAGCAAGAGAAGAAAAAAAAAAAAAAAAAGGAGAAAGGGAGAAGAAGAGGAGGAGAAAGGAGAAGAGGGAGAGCTTAGGGTGTGAGTGTTGGTGCACCTCCACCCTCTCATCCCCTTTCTAATCACCACGCCATAACTGGAGTCATCGTCGGAGCTTTTCCAGCAACGATTAGAGGTAAGTGTTGAATCTCACTTGTAATTTAGGGCTTCAATAGGTGTTTGTCCCTAATTTTATAAGTTTGAATGCTTATTTAGGTCTTTCAATGATATTTCCCTAACACTCTAACTTTACGAGAGTCGTGAGTCGAGCGGATCATCACAAGGTGCGAACTATTATCTCTAGGTTATCATTTATCAATCCTTGATGGTCTCAGTTAATGATTAAGTGTTTGTAAATGAATTTGTGCATGCTAATATGTTAACATTTTAATTTGCGTATAATATATACTATTGGTTGGATATGGATGCTCTCATGTTTGATAAAACGTCTAGGATATTAAATGTGTTATTTTATGGATACCCATATATATGATTGAATGCTCAATTGAATGTGTTATTTTGTTGATACCCACATGTTTGATAAAATGCCTAAGTAGATGTGTTATTTCATTGATGCTTACATGATTGATAAAATGCCTAAGTAGGTGTGTTGCTTCTATTGATGCTAAGGCTGAAAGTCGGGCGAGTTCAACCCGACCGACCCAACATTGGGTTGGGCTAGGGCAAAATGTACTGGGTTTGGTCTGAAGCTTGGGCTATATAAACACCAACCCGATAAAGGTTGGGTCAAGCTTGGGTTGAGGTCTCGGGTTACCCGACCTAGCCCGAACGTGATCAATATGTAAGTTATAAATAATAATTAAGTGTGTATCATCTGTATTGAAGGCATAGGAAATTCCAGTGCCGTCGGGTCTCATTAGTCAACGCCATTTCCAATGACTCAAGCTAACAAGATATGTCATATTTCCCTCTCTCAAATAGATTGCGTACTACATAACATGACTTTAAAATGAGTAGTCCTATATTTTAGCTTATTTGTTTTAAAAGAAATAATGTTCTTTACCATAAATAACTACATATATAGCTAATAAAATCATAAGTACAAGAAATAAGAATTGTATTGAAACATAATAGACTAGTGTAATAAAGAAAATATTAGCATGTATCCACCCGACCAACCCGATTGAGATTGCTTGGGTTGGGCTTGGGTTGAGAATTTCCAACCCGAGGTTGGGTTGGGTTGGGTTAGAGTTGAGGTATAGGAACCTTGGGTTGGGCTAGGGTTGAGCACCAACCCGACCCAACCCAACCCAACCCACCCGACTTTTAGCCCTAATTGATGCTCATATGTTCAATGAAATGACTAAATGGTTGTTTAGTAGAACTTATGTTATAATTACGTGAAGTAATGCTTCGTCCATGGCGATACTTATGATTACTACGATGTTGGGTTAGTTGGCTAACCGCCAGAACAAAAGGGGTGGCCCGAGGTGGGGCGGCCACCCTAAGCTTATTTAATTAACTCGGGTTGACATGGACGACTAACAGTAGTTGGACTACACGGGATGCTTGCACCCAATGCCAGTTGCGCCAGGGTTCTCCCAGGTCAATTAAATTAGTCCATTAATCAACTGATCGTGTATGTTCAAAATGTGAGACACGACCAAATAAAATCTAGGATACCTCGTTTACAATAAATGAGTCTATTCATAACCGTTAGTGCGATACAATCACACTAAGACTCATGAGCCGGGCATGATGGTATGGGACATCGTGTCTGGATGTCGGCCTAGGATGGGGTAACAAGCCTCCTCACAGTAACCAACAATGTCAGATGAAGGTGAAAGATTGTTGTTCGAACGGCCCCCATCAAATTACCCGGCCGATGGTTTCGTGCCAGAATACCGTTCGAACGACCCGGGCGTAAATAGAATTGGGTGATGAGCCATTTTCTCGTGGTGATTTGGTTTTATGTGACAAACTTGTACCTCGGATCTGAGTGATCATACTCGGTTTGGGTGACGATCCATACCGGGTTGATCCTCATACATTTAAGTATCATGTCATACGGGTGACAACGAAATTTGGATCAAGAGACACTAGTAAGGAGTCGCTACGTGCCACAACGAGCTACGTGAAATGGATAAGGACTAGTGATATGACATCGGTATCATAGCTTCGCCGATATGCTTGATGAATGGAACTTAATAATTACTCAGCTAACATACGCATCAATCGCATTGAATTAGATAGAATGTGACGATTTGGCGTTGGAGTCACGTGATAAGGGAGTATTGGCATTTGTAAAATAGGCGTTGAAGTCTCTTGTAAGAGAGTGTTGGATTATGAAGTGCATACATCATTTCATAATCTCCCTCATGCATTTAACAAGAGTATTTAGGAAGTGTTTGATTTCTTATTTTATTATTAACCGCTCTGATTAAGTCGATAACATGTGTGACATAGATCTAATGAAACTACTAAGTTAGCTACTCACTCCCACCTAAGATGGTGTTTTAAAACACCAACTAAGCATTATTGTTTATGTAGGTTCTACTAAGGCCTCATGCAGTAGACTTTGGTCGGCTTGCACTTTCACCGTGATGCCTTGGGAGTGTTGGGCAAATTTGAAAAAACCTTGCTTTTATTTTAATTTTGTACTTTATGTGTAAATTTTGTCGCATGTTCATTGTGGCTCGTATAATCCCCATTTTAGGCGATCATAACTATTGGAATTATATTTTTGACTCTTAGCCATATTTTTCTGAATCTTTTGATATCTTTACCTCGCTTTGGTCTGCTAAGTTGAATTGCGCAACTCTGATTATCTGTGTGTGAAATGAATTTGAATTTGAATGAGGACACATATGCATTTTATTAAGTTAACTCCTAGAAACTCAGGACCAGAGTTTATGTACTCGGGTACCGATTTTCGGAGTGTTACAAATACAGTGTGAATGATTTTTTTTTTTTTCATGAAAGGTTGCTACTGTGGATTGCACATGGTCATTGTGGATCCCTTGCTCAATGTTGATCCCAATTGAACACTGTGAATCCCAACTTGTCCACAATAGATACCACTTGGTGACTGTGAATCCCACATGGACACCCTTTTTATGAATGTTGAATGAATGAATATGCATGTGGATGTGGTTGTGGGTTGTGAATGTTAAATTGTATGAATACAAATGTGGATGTGGAAGTGGATGTGGAATTTAAATTGAATAGATAAGAATGTGGAAGTGGATGTAGATTTGGATGTGAATGTTCAATTGTATGAATGAAAATGTGGAAATAGATGTGATACTAGATGTGGAAATAAATGTGGAGGCGGATTTATATGAATGTGGATGTGAAAGTGCATTAATTATGAATTTTGAATTGTATAGTATGAAATTATAAAAGTGCATGTGAATGTTGAGTTGTATGAATGAAAATATGAAAGTGGAGTTGATTTGTATGAATGTGAATCTCACCTGGTAGTCTTAGAGAGATACATAGTACTTAAGGGGGATTCACACCCCCAGCTGAGATACATAGTACTTAGGAGGATCCACACCCACACTCAAATCTTCATCCACATCCACATGCACATCTTCATCCAAATCCACATCTTCAATTCACATTTACCGCCACATTCACATACACATACTCATCCATTTTATTCAACATTCACATCTTCTCTCATTCTTTCAAAGAATATGATACACAAACAAAAGGTATACGTGGGATGTGAAGGTGGATGTGCATGTGCATGTGTAAGTGGATGTGTATGTGCATGTGGGTGTGAATTTTGAATTATATGAGTACAAGTATGAAAGTGTATGTACATGTGGAAGTAAACATGCATGTGAAAGTGGAAGTGGATGTGGATATGCATGTGCACTATTGAGTGGTTTTGAGGGGGGTTAATCTTCCCTAAGCATTGTGGATCGTACCTATGGAGTGGGTCGGGGGGTTGGATCACACCTAGGACTCTTAGGTACGATCCACAATGCTCGTGGGGGGGTGCCTCCACTAGGTGAGAGCCACACTGCTTAGAAGAGATCCACCTCCTCCCTCAGACCCACTTCATAACTGCATTTATATATTTATTCATTCATATTCAACATTTACATCAACTTCATGCATTTCACATGCACTTCCAAAATTTCATTCAAACAATTCAAAATTCTCATCCACATTAATACTTTCATTCATGCAATTTATTCGATATTCACATTCATACATTCATTAATCCAATTCAATAATCACATTCACCTTTACATGCACATCCACATCCACATACGCTCCCACATTTTCATTCATTTAATTCAAAATCCATATCTATATCCATATATTCATTCATTTTCATTTATGCTAATAGTTATTTCATTTATAACCACAAGTACCATGTATAAGAGAAAACAAGGTTCTTGCTTGGACAATGTTGTTAAAAAGGTGTTCCTGAAGTATTCGATTGAATTTCTAACCCCATCGTCAAGGAAGACAAAGTAACTCATATAAAAAAAGCCTCTACAGAAAGCAATGACACAGAGATTCTATTTTAGAAAGAGAATATAGAAATTTCAAATTATTTTTTTTCAAGAGAGATATAATTAATGAAATTGCAAGTGGTGGCAGGCTATGGGATATGCGTGGAAGCTTGATAGAGCTATAAAATTGTGGCTATATCTTAGAGGGGATGGTGATTAGGACCAAATTAAATTTATGCCTATTAAACACATAATTTCTTACTTAATCTAATGTATCAATTTAAACTAAGGCAATTAACTCAAGGCTTCCAAGCTAATAGAGGGTCTAATGACATAGACTACAACACATGCAACATACTAAGCAACTAGTCTAAACAAGATAGTGTATATGTGTGTGTGAGATGCACTAATTATCAACTCTTAGCATTTATCTAATCATGCATATATATAATTCATCTAAATAATCACATAAGCATAATTAGAAATGTGCTCAAAAGACATTCTTAAACACAAGCATATATAGTGGTTTAGTTTTCCTACTTCACTCCCAGTAGACATACTCAACCCATGAGTGTACCAGATTTCACTATCAGAGGTTTTAAATCAGGTTCACCTCTGACCTTTATAACCCTACACAAGACTCGTGGTCCTATACAAGAACCTATATAGCGTCACTCTCGTTGGATGCTCCCACAAGAGACTTTAGTTGGTTTTCAATCGCCTAACCAACAACCTCGATCCTAGTCCAATGACATCTGTTTACTCCCACCGGAGGCTCCTATAGAGACAAACACATACACACCCGTGTCTGATGAATTCGGCCTACACAAAACCCTAGGTCCTACACAAGAATCTATCGAGTTTGGGTTACAAACTTTTACCTTCATCTTACACAAGGAAAAATAATATGGACTCACTAAATGACACTTGTCAAATTGAGCCCCTTTGACTCATTGACTTGAGTTGCTTGATCGATGCTCTTCGGTGCTTCAATCTGCTCCACTTTTGCTCTCTCGATCGTTGATATTGATGTGTCGCTAATGCTTCAGCTCCAAGATCAAACACATTGCATGTGATGCTTCTTTGAGGTGACCAAGGTAATGGGAGGTTAGGTGAATCTCTTATAACTAATGGGAATGTTATAATTTTCTAGGGGATTCACCAAGATGGGTTTCTATATGGTTTAGACATGGATTTGACTATAGGTTCAAGTTTAGTCTATAGAACAAGGTAGAGACTAAGTTCATCTTCTTCATTGACGTTGGAATCCTTATTCAAGTGATGAATCATAAGGAAGATGACTTAGATATCATGGTTTTAAAGACTTGAAATATGGAAAATGAATGGGGAATCTCCTAAGCTTCTATTGCACCAAAACCTCATTCATGTGCCTAATAACAGAATGCCCTTTTATAAGAAATTGATTTGCAATGGCTATAAAACGGCTAGTTAATTGCTCCGTCGATAGGATTAAAAGGGTATTCGATATGATTGAACCCTCTATCGATCTTATCGAGAAAATCCAAAAATATCTCTATTGATTACTAGACTCATTCTTCGATCAGATCAAGTGGACCTACGATTGGATCAAGTCTCATCGACAGCCTATTGATGGGATCGATGACCACTCGAAAACCATTATTTTGGACATATGATTTCACAATAGTTTCATACATATTCTATCATTATCATGTTCCAATTAAGATTCTAAGGCTAAGAGATGATCAACAAGGTTTACCTATTAAGGTTAGGATCATCTAGAGGTTATGGGGTTATTTTGGGTTAAGGCTTAGGGTCACCAAGGCACCTCATTTACCTATTTTTTGCTCCTTGATGATCATGTCCTCTTGTATCTTCGGTCTTCAGCTTGCCATGGCTCAACTAACTCTCTGACACAATGACTTACGTGATTAACAAACAAGGAGCACAAATTCATGCAGTTGCACATCCAAATCCATTAAATTCAAAATTCATAACCACATCCATATTCACATCCATATTCATTCAATTCATCATTCGTATACACATCCACATCCATATACATTCTATTCAACAAGCATTAAAAAAATGAAGAGTACGTTAATTGAATTCAATATCCATTAAAAAAAAAATCACAACACTCGTGCAAAAAGTGGCCGCCTGAATGACATATATATTTAATTACATATCTCGTGAAATCTAAAAACTAAAATTTATATACTAAGATGGATTCTTCTTTCCCAAACAAAATCTTTTTGTCATCGACTTACATATGGTTTATTTCGATACGGACTTATTTATCTTCTTTAATGATGAGCCTCTCGATTTGCTTGCCACCACCTGTACCTTATCTTCTTCATTTTTAAAGTAAACTATATACGGACATCTACGTTGTTGAAGACAGTCAAAAGACAATATTTGTTTAAATTTACTTAGGGACTTCTTCCTACAGATTAACATACAATGTAATATAATTAATAAAATGATAAATAAGTAATAATGAATTCACAACCACATCCACCTTTATTCAATTTAACAATCATTAAAAAGTGATGAGTATGTTCATTCAATTCATTTTTTATTCTAAAAGAATCACAACACTTATAAATAATTGCATAACTCTTGAAAATAGGAAACTGAAATTCTTAGACTAAGATGGATTCTTTCTCTTTTTCAAATAGAATCTCCTTGTCACCGGCCTCCTTATGGGTGGTTTTTGAGATGCTTCTTTATCTTCTTTGAAGATGGACCTTCTGATATGTTATCAATGACCAATGTTTTGCATGGACATTCATGGGGAAGTACACCTATAAAATACATAAGAAGTATTAATGAAAATGTGAAAATGCATATGGAATGTAGCAGTGGATGTGAATGTTGAAAATGAATGAATGAAAATATGGATGTGGATGTGGATTTATAATTGAATGAATTAAAATGTGGGTGTTGATGTGGATATGGAGGTAAATGCGAATGTTTAATTGAAAATGTGGATCTAAATGAAGATATGAATGTGGAAATGAATGTGAATAAAGATGTGAATGTGGGTGTTGATGTCACTCAAGACACTTTATGACACAGGGGAGGATGTGAGGTCGAGCACCGTCTTCCTCAAGAGGATAACTATTCCGAATCCATGGAACTTCTCTGGACTCCTCACAGAGACTTCTCGAATCCACGAGAAAAGAGAGCAGAAAATAGAAATAAATTCTAAATAAATTTGAAATAGATTAATGAATGAATAAAAATGAGTTCACAACCCTTTAAATAAGGGTACTAAGCAATGGGAAAGAAATCAGAATCAAACTACAACTAGGACTCCTAGAATTCGCGACTTACTATAAATAGTAAACTTACTATTTATATACGGTCGTGATGTCTACTAGTGCGTAAGGTTTTCGGCCAAAAATAGTAAGTGTCCTATTTGGCTTCACCAACCCGTTCTCCTAATTATTCTAAGCTCTTTTCACCTTGGGCGCAACTCCTAAAGCCCGACGGATGAAGAGTTATAAGCAAACTAAAACTTACTATTTATAGTAAAAACTAAATTGAAACAAGGAAACGACCGTCAAATCAGGGGTTTCTCACAATTCCGAGTATCACAACCCTGCATAGCTGGGTTGGTTAGATAAAGTAGCTCGTTCTACCCCAAAATCATATATTTTTCGTCGACTAACTCATCCCGGATTGCGAGATACACCTGATTTAAGGTTTGATGGTCTAAATCACTTCTGTCGCCGACCGGGCCTTTTCTGATCCATCTTTGCCATGTAATTGTCCGCGACCCGCTTTACATCACTTTAGAACTCGTTTGGGAGGGGTGGAACCCACTTAAGACACTTTGGTTCTCACCTAAGAGGGGTGGATCCCACTTGAGAGTTGTGGATCTCACCTGGGAGTGGTGGATCTCAATTGAGCACTATGAATCTCACTTAGGAGAGGTGGATCCCTCTGAGTACTGTGGATTATAGTTGAGACTCCCAGGTGTAATCCATAGTACTCAGGGAGGATCCACTCCCTGTGTGAGATCCATAATGCTTAGGGGGATCCACCCCCCTTCCTCAAGGCTCATATTCACTTCCACATCCACATTCACCTCCACATTCTCATTCACATTCACTTCTGGATTTTCATTCATCCAATTCGATATTCACATTCACATTCACATTCACTTCCACATTTGCATTCATTAAATTCAACATCCACATCCACTGATGTATTTCATATGTACTTCTACATTTTCATTCATATAATTCAAAATGCATGACCACATTTACATGCATTTTGACATTTTCATTCATACAATTCAACATTATAACCACATCCACATATACACCATACAACTCAACATTCACATCCACATTTACAACCACATATACTTCCATATTTTTATTCATATAATTTAAAATTCACAAGCACATGCACTTCCATATCCGCAGTGCTCAGGGGGATCAGCCCCCTTAGGTGTGATCCATAGTGGACATGCATTTCCACATTCACATTCATACAATTCAATATTTAGAACCACTTGCACATTCATATTTTCATTCATACAATTTAAAATCCATATTCACTTCCACATCCTCATGCACTTCCACATTTTTACACCATACAATTCAAAATTCACAACCAATGCAATTTCACATCTACATTCATATAAATCCACCTCCACATTTACATTCACTTCCACATTTTCATTCATACAACTCAACATTCACATCCACATGCACTTTCATATTCTCATTCATTCAATTTAAAATTGACATCCACTTCTATATCAACAACCACATCTACATTTGCATTCATAAAATTCAACATTCATAACCCACAACCACATCCACATACATATGCACATTCATTCATTCAACATTCACAAAATGGTGCCCAGGTGGGGTCTTCAGTCACTAAGTGGGATCCACAGTGAGCAAGATGAGATCCATTGTGCCCAAATGGGATCAACACTAATACAGTTCCCACGTGTTATCCACAGTGGCAACCCTTAAAAAAATAAGTAAATATGTGTATCGACATACTTTCACATTTGCCTTCACAGGTACTTCCACATTCACATTCATTCTTACATTTTCATTCATACAATTTAAAATTTACATCCACTTTCATATTTTCATTCATACAATTCAACATTCACAACACACAACTCAGTTCCATATCTACCTCCACAATTGCATTCATAAAGTTCGACATTCTCAT
Organism: Magnolia officinalis; assembly: GCA_021015155.1. NCBI lineage: Eukaryota > Viridiplantae > Streptophyta > Magnoliopsida > Magnoliales > Magnoliaceae > Magnolia > Magnolia officinalis. The sequence continues at coordinate 53,504,447 of JAJHSJ010000011.1, forward strand.
TTACCTCCATATTTTTATACATACAATTCAAAACTCACATCTACTTTTACATGCACATGTACTTTCACAATTGCCCTCATATAATTTAAAATTCATACCTACTTTTACATCCCACATCCACATATACTTTTTATAGACAAATCATATCCTTTGAAAATAATGAAACTGTAGAAGTGCATATGGAATGCATCAGGTGGATGTGAATGTTGAATACGAATAAATGAAAATGTGAACATGAGCGTGAAGCGGGTCCATGAGGGGTGATTTCCCAGAGCAGATTGGATCTCACTTAGGAGGGTGGATCCCCCTTGAGCACTATGAATCCTACCTAGGACCTAGGTGTAATCCACAATGCTCAGGGGGAATCCACCCCACTAGGTAAGAGCCACACTGCCCCCTCAGACCCACTCTATAGTACACATGAACACGTACTTCCACTTTCACATCTACATGCACTTCTACATCGACATCCACATTCATACAATTCAAAATTCACATACACTTTCATATTTTTATTTATACATTTCAACGTTCACAATCACTTTTACATCTACTTCTACAGTTGCATTCATACAATTCAACATTCTCATCCACCTATACATTTTTATTCATACAATTGAAAATTCGCGTCCACTTCCACATGCACATGCACTTCACACGTACACTAATACAATTAAAAATTTACATCCATATACACATCCACATCAACTTCCACATCCCACATACACCTTTTGTAGATAGATCATATTTTTTGAAATAATGAGAGAAAATGTGAATGTTGAATAAAATGGATGAGTGTGAATATGACTGCTCAGGGGGATCCATCCCTCCTCTCCTAAGTGAGATCCACACTTCTCAGGAGGATCCATACAATTCATAATTCACAACCACATTTATATGCACTTTCGCATGTGCATTCATACAATTCAACATTGACAACTACATCCACATGCACACCATAGAAAACAACATTGACATCAACTTCCACATCTACATATACTTACACATTTTTATAGCATACAATCCACATCCACATTCATACAATCCATTCCACTTCCACTTCCACTTCCACCTCCACATTTTCATTCATATAACTCCACATTCATATTTACTTTTAAAGTTTTATACTACACAATTCAAAATTCACAACCAATGTATTAACAATCCACATTCATACAAATCCACCTCTACATCCAGTATCACATCCACTTCAACGTTTTCATTCATACAACTCAACATTTACATCCACATCCACATGCACTGCCACGTTCTCATTCATTTAATTTAAAATCCACATCCATCGACTACATCCACACTTTTATTCATACAATTCAACATTCATAACTCACAACTGCATCCATATACGCATTTAGTCATTCAATATTCACAAAAAGGATGCCTAAGTGGGATCCGTAGTGACTAAGTGGTATCCATAGTGGGCCAGGTGGGATTCACAGTGCCCAAGTGGGATCAACACTGGTTAAGGAATCCACAATGTCCATTTGTGATCTATAATAGTAACCCTTAAAAAACATTCATATTATATACTCTTACCTTTACCCACCATATCAGTCACTCCCTTGAAGAAAAACTTGAAATTGATCGACGGTATGAAGATTATCGCCGGATTGAAGGTACTATCACCTCAAAATATCACAAGAATGTGACCAGAATGAAATTATTGTCACCGTAAACATACCAAAGGATTGTCAAAATATGTCCTATGGAGGTAGAAGCAATGATCTTAACTTTCTTCTTTAGTGGTGGTGGTGCCCCCCCCCCCCCCCTCTCTCTCTCTCTCTCGATTTAGTGGTGGTGGTCCCCTCTCCCTGTGTCTCTCATCGGTGTTGGTGATGGTCCCCTCTCCTTAAAAATTCTAAAAACCTGAAATGGGTTGGAATATTGGTCCTGAAATTGCATGGTGGGGTATAAATGTACCACGTCTATGCGTACGAAAGCTTGACGGAGTTATAGAATGAATGGATATATCCTAGGGGGGTGAATAAGACCACTTAAAATTTTTCCAATTAAATCCATATTTTTCTAATTAAATAATTTACTAATTTAAAAGTAATAAGGCAATTTAACACTAAGGCTTTCAAGCCAAAGTGGGTCCAATCATATAGATTGCAAAGTATGCATCAACAAGCAACTAGTCTATAATCTAGATAATGAACTTGTGTATGGGATGTACTAACTATTCAAAACTTAGCATTCATCTAATCGTGCATATATATAATTCACCAATTTAAATCTATAAACATAATTAGAAATGTGCTCAAGAGACAACCCAAACACAAGCACGTATAGTATTTCAATTTTCCTACTCTACTCCCAGCGAACACACACTCCTCGAGTATACTAGTATTCACTATCGGAGGTTTTCAATAGGTTCACCCTAACCTTTACATCCCTACACAATGACCTACATGTACACTCCCACCGGAGGCTACCTCAGAGACTTGGTTGGTTTTTTATTGGCTAATCAACAACCTCGGTCCTATTCCATGGATGTATGTTTATTCTCGTTGAAGGCTCTTACAGATACTAACATGTATGCACCCGTGTTCGGTGAATTCTGCCCTACACAATAGCCTAGGTCCTACATAAGAAGCTATTCGAGTTTGGGTCACAAACTCTTACACTCAATTCTACACAAGGATATAGTGTGTGGACTAATACTTGACACTTGTCGGATTGAGTCCATTTGTTACGCCTTGCTTGAGTTGCTTCTTCAAAACTCTTCATGCTTGAATCTTCTCCTTAATAGCTCTTTTGATAGGATTATAAGGCCATTTGATGGGATCGAATGTCCTTCGATAGGATCGAGCACATTATCGATCTCATCGTGAAAATTTATAAATATATCTATTGGGTTGCTAAACTTTTTATTCGATCAAATCGAGTGGTCTTTCGATGCCATCAAAATCCATCGACAACCTGTCGATGGGATTGAGGATAGAGATGGGCATATCTGACCCGATCCGACCCGTTCCGAATCGAACCGACGGCTTGGATCGGTGCGGATCGGGTAGGGCCATTCAAATCCGACATTTTTTCGAATCGAGATTGGGTTGTGGTCGATCCGGACTGATCTGATCCGAAAACCCGATCTGAGGTGGTTCTTATCAGTAATTCTACTTTTTCCAGTGGTATGGTCCACTTAGAGCTTTGGATATGCATTAATTTTGGGTTCAACCATTGAAATGATCTGGAAAAATGAATGGACGGCGTGGATAAACCACATGTATTCACGGTGGGCCCCAACAGAGTTTACTTAGTATAATAAGAAGAGGTTTGTTGGTGTACCATACACAGCTATATAGCTGTTATAGGATAAGATAGCTGATGTAGGCTATAGGCTATAGCTAGAGGTGCATGTCGTGCGAAGACGAGCACTGACGCTCCCTCAAGCTTCGAGCTGTATGAACGGTTCAAAGGAGATCAAAGTTATATGGGCCCCATAGTGATGTATTTATTATATCTACACCGTTCATCTATTTTTAGAGATCATTTTAGAACATTATCTAAAAAATGAATCATATCCAAAGATCATGTGGACCACACCACAAATAGCAACGGAGATAATGATTTTCACCGCTAAACAATTCGTAGGGCCCACCATAACGTTTATTTTCCATCCAATCTATTCATAAGGTCACAAAGACCTAAATTAAGAGGCAAAACAAATTTTAAATTGATCCAAAACTTCTGTGAAGTTGTGACCCTAAAAAGGCTTTCAATGGTAGACATTCAATCCCCACTGCTTTTTTCAGTGTGGTCCACCTGATAGTTAGATCTACCTTATTTTTCATCTCAAGCCTTAAAATGAGCTCGCCAAATGGATGGACGGTTTGGATATAACGCATGTCCCATGATCAGACCCACAGAACTTGCTAACATAAATGCAGTAACATAGGCACTTTCGTGCATGACATGCTGCACGCCGTGTATAACACGTCAACGCAACTGTAGTTTGTAGCACCCTGAGCTCCGAGTTATACGAACGGCTCAAAAGGGAACGGAGTGGTCGGTGGTCTGTGGGCCCCAAAATGATGTATGTGTTTCATCCATGCCGTCCATTTATTTTTCCAGGTCATTTTATGGTGTGAGATAAAAAATGAGGTTTATCCAAATCTCAAGTGGAACACATTACAGAAACAGTGTTGAATGAGCGTTGACCATTAAAAAACTTTTAGGTGTCATAAAAGTTTTGGATCAATCTATTCTTTATTTTTTCCATTCATCTGGACCTTTATGACCTAATCAACAGATTGGATTTCAAATAAATAGTACATTGGGCCTTAGGAGGACTTTAATTGTGGATATCCAATCACTATTGTTTTCCTATGGTGTGGTCCACCTGAGATTTATATCTCTCTCATATTTTGGGTCAAGTGCTAAAATGATCTTTAACAATGGATGAATTGAATGGATTAAAAACACACATCATGGTGGGTCCCACAGAGCACCGACCACCAGCCACGGGGCTAGTGGCAGGGGGAGTAGCCAATCCGTGATTAACATCACATGGGCCCCACAATGAAGTATTTATTATATCCATATCGTTTATCCATTTTTCGTGATCATTTTAGAGCATTTGGAAAAAAAATGAATCATATCTAAAGCTTAAATGGACCACATCGAAAATAGCAGCGAGGATAATATTTTTCACCGTTAAAAAAGTCGATCCGAATCGTACTCAACCCGATTCGACTTGGTTTCCCTGACCGAGTCGAACTCGGTTCGGGTCAGGCCAATCGTGTGTCGAATCGGTTCGAGTCCTGTGTCCCGGACTCGGTCCCGAATCGGATCGGGTTTGGATCAGTCCGGCTACATTTCGGACCAAATCGAGTTGGACCGAATCCGATCCGACTCGGTCCGATGCCCAGCTCTAATCGAGGACCACTCGAAAACTGTTATTTTGGGTATTTGTGTTTACAACAGCTTAACACTTCTTTTATCGTTAATTATCATGTTCCAATTGGGCTCATAAGGCTAATGGATGATCAAAGAACATTTACTTATTAAGGTTAGAATCATATAGAGGTTAAGGTCATTTTAGATCTAAGGTTAGGGTCACCAAGGAACCTCATTTACTTGTTCTTCACACCTTGATACTTAAAATCTTCATGTCTTCGGTCTTCAGCTTCTAAGGGCTTAATCAACTCCATGACACACAAATGCACATGATTGACAAACAAGGTACATAAATAAGTGCACTAACAATCTCCCCATTTGTTAATTATCTGACAAAAATCTAACCTAAACTATGTCATGGTTCATACTAATGACATACCAAAACAACACAAAATATTATATGTCAAATTACAAATGATTTACAATTGATACTAATAGGATATGTAAACTTGCAATGTTCCCCCATAATTACTCTCCCTATCTTCATCAATTCTTATAACAACAAACAAATCTTACAAAATAGAATTTAACTTGTTTTGATGGGACTTGATCTTTCTTTTCATTTTTATCAGTATTTGACAAAGAATTAATTCCATAGATATACTAATAAAAATATAATATGAAAAAAAAAAAGAATTAATTCCATAAATATACTAATAAAAATATATTATGAAAAAAAAACTTTATAAGCCATATATGTTATTACAAACACATACTAATAAAGAAAAATTGTGCATATAAACATTAAAACATGGAGGATGCTTATTATGGTTATTCAAAATAGGAATGACCAATGATTATCTAGAAATAAATATATGATATTAAAATCAAACAACTTTAAAGATAAACTATAAAAAATGAGACTAAATTATCAAATTTACCTATTAAGCACAAAATGAGGTTAGAATCATCTGATTTGCTTATATGCTCACTAATGAGGCACAATTCCTTAGATTTACCAATTAAGCCCACATAGGGACCTTCTAAGGTCACCCATCTAAGGTATTATGGTCTCCCAATTCTTTAGGGAAAGAATCAATGGATAAGGTCCTCAAGACACGTAAGTGGTGATGGTCTTTATCACTAGAGGAGTCTCTGAATCGTATTCGGATTCCGTATATTATCTCATGTTATCGTCATAGCCTTGCTTTTAGATCTTACTTTGCTAGTGCAATAGTAGCAATATGTCCATAACTCTTATAGTTGTAACATTGGATTTTTTTAGGTTGTTTAATAGTTTTACCTTTATACTTCTCAACCATTTTGTCCTTCTTGTCAGAACTCCTCTTATTCAATTTGAGAAATTTTTTAAAATTTCTTGCGAATAAATCTCACTCATCCTTATCATCACTATTACTTTCAGATTCAATAGTCTTATGTCTATGTGATGTTTTAAAAGCGGCTAGTTTCTTCTTGTCAGATGTGGCTTTAAAGTATAGTTTATAAGTTTGTAGAGAACCTTAGTACTTGTCTACATTCATCTCATTTATATTCCTACACTCTTATATCGATGTTATCTTGGGAGTGAACATATCCGGTAGGGATTTAAATATTTTTCTATATATACGACCTACCAAAATCCTCTCTTAAACCCCACATGGAGTTGCAGATATCGTTAAGTTTAGAATAAAACTCCATTAAAGTTTTAGATTCTTCAATTTTTATATTTTAAAATTGGGTCATTAAGAGTTGAAGCTTCGATATTTTAATTGTGTTTCGTTCTCTCATGGGTAATTTCTAATATGTCTCATGCTTCTTTTCCCGTTTCACAGGTACAAATATGTTTGAATTCATTGGGAGAAATGTTATAATAAATAGCGTTGAGAGCTTTTGCATCATAGATATATTGCGCTTTCTTATCGTCACTCCATTTGGATTTAACTTTAGGAGCACTAATGGTTCTACCATCAACCACGACATGTTTTACGGGCATACTTCATCCTTGTTCGACAATAGCTTAAGCCATAGGATCTAATGCTCTTAGAAAGACCCTCATCCTAGCCTTCTAATAGGCATAGTTAGACCCGTTAAAATATGGTGGTCGTATGACAGTACACCCCTCTTGGGTGGGCATCATTCTTAAACTCCATAGATCAACTCAAGATTGTCAAGCCCTTAAAGAGCTACCTGCTTTGATACCAATTGAAATTGCATAGTGGGGGTATAAATCAACTACGGCTATACGTGTGAAAGCTTGGCCGATATAGAGAATAAATGACTATGTCCTAGAGGGAGGGGATGAGTGAATAAGACCACTTACAATTTTACCAATTAAATCCACAATTGCCTAAATAAACAATTTACCAATTTAAAACTAATAAAGTAATTTAATACTAAGACTTTCAAGACAAGTGGTTCTAATCATATATACTACAAAGTATGCATCAATAAGCAACCAGTTAATAATCTAGATAGTGAACTTGTGTGTGGGATGTGCTAACTATTCAAATACTAGCATTCATCTAATTATGCACACTTATAATTCAGCAAGTTAAATCTACATGCATAATTAGAAATGTGCTCAAAAGATAATTCCAAATACAAGCATGTATAGTAGTTCAGTTTTCCTACTCTACTCTTAGCGGACGCATTATTATCGAGTGTACCAGTATTCACTATCAGAGGTTTTCAATAGGTCCACCCCTAACCTTTACAGCCATACACAATGACCTACACATACACTCCCATCGGAGGCTCCCATGAATACTAACACATACGGACCCGTATCCGGTGAAGTTGGCCCTACACAAGAGCCTATGTCCTACACGAACCTATTCGAGTTTGAGTCACAAACTCTTACACTCAATCCTTCATAAGGAAAGAGTGTATGGACTCATACTCGATACTTGTTGGATTGAGCCCCTTTGTTACGTCTTTCTTGAGTTACTTCTTCAAAGTTTTTCCGTACTTGAATCTGTTCTTCAATTGCTCATACATTCGTTGATGCTGATGGTTCAGATCCATGAACAAACACTTTGCATGGATGTTTCAATGCGGTGATCAAGGTGATGGGAGGATGGTGGAGTTTACTACAACTAGTGTGATAGTTGAAATCCTAGGGAATTCACCTAGATGAGTGTTCTAGAATATTTAGACAAGGATTTGACTATATTGGTTCAAGACTAATCTCTAGAACAAAATTGAGATCAAGCTTGTCTTCATAATCGAGGGTGGAATCTTCTTTCAAGTGATAAATAATGACCTAGATCTCATGGGTTCAGAGGCTTGGGATGAGGGATATGAGTGGGAAATCCCCTAAGCTTCTATTGCACCAAAAATCCATCTATATGCCCAAGAATCGAGCACCCTTTTATAAGAAATTGTATTCGAGCAGCTATAAAATGACTAGTTAATAACTCTGTCGATGAGATTGAAAGGCCCTTCGATGGGATTGAAGGTCCTTCGGTATGATCAAAAGAACCTTCGGTAGGATTGAGCACACTATCGATCTCATCGAAAAAATCCAAAAATATATCGATTGGGTTGTTGAACTGTTTCTTTGATCGGATCGAGTGGTCCTTCGATGCCATCAAAATCCATCGACTGCCTATTGATGGTATCAATGACCACTCGAAAACTGTTGTTTTGGGCAGTTATGTTTAAAGTAGCTTAGCGCCTCTTTTAACCTTACTTATTATATTCTAATTAGGCTATTAAGGGTAAGGAATGATCAAAGAATGTTTACCTATTAAGGTTAGGATCATCTAGAGGTTAAGGTTGTTTTGGGCTTAAGGTTAAGGTACTTAATTTACTTATTTTTCACTCATTGATGCTTTAAGTCTCCATATGCCTTCGATCTCCATCTTCCAAGGGCTCAATCGACTCTTGACACACAGACGTATGTGATTGATAAGTAAAGTGCACAAATAAGTTCACAACAGGTCTGACCCCACATATATGCTTACGTAATGATATTGTGGGGCCTATCGTGCATCTTCATTAAATTCCATTCCGGCCATTAGTTCGGAGAAATAATTTCAGATCATGATCCCAAGAATTGAGGAAGAAGACATCAGGAATGGACCACACTATAGGAAATAACTGCAAGAAAAATGCCACTGTTATCTCTATTAGAGCCACGGAGGCCTCAGATGAATATGAAATCAACGCCCTCTAATGCTCAAGATGCTTTAAATCGAATGAATGGATCAAAAATCTCCCAAATCTCCTCTCCTCGAAAAGGTAATTGCCTGATACGGTTGTATGATGGAGCAGGTGGGTATAGATGCTGTTTCGTATGAAAAAGGACAAAATCTAATTATCTCATGGCTAAAAAAAAAAATGTTTAGCTCCACGGGTTATTAGGCTATTTTTGGGCTTATTTCATTCCATAGGACTATTATTGTAAAAATCTCATCTCTTCTAAAATATCTTAGTGGTTTGCCCCGGTACATGGCAACCTGATGCTATTTTTACCTTCGGATTATAGTTGTTGGATATGGGTTAATCTTGCAACGATCCAAACCGTTTATTCAATGGGCCTCACCGTGGATGATTGGAGGATCCCATCTATGGCCCACGAAATAATGGTTCAAGTAGACGTTCCATAACCGAAGGGTTGAAATATTGCAACGTGAGATTATTTTGATAAATATCCCCATCCACAGTGGGGCTCATCAAATAAACGGTCTCGATCATTGCAACATCATCCCCCGATCCAACAGCTACAGTCCCAGCGTTAAAACAGCAGTATATCAGGATATTGCAGCAAACCTCTGTACCATACAGTCGAATTAGTACAAGGGTATTTCTGTAGTCCACACATGGTGGGGCCCACCTATTTATTAGTGTATGGCGTCCAGACAAGGGTGGGGGATTGAAAGGCATGCATGGATGCATGAGAATCTTGTAATTGCAGGGAAATCTAGAATTCCAAACCGTCACAGGTGTAGGGTTTGGTGCTTGTCTCATTTTAATATATTTGTATGCTGACCCTTCCAGCTCAGTAGCAGCGTAGAGTACCATTATTTATCAGGTTCACTCTCGTTCATCGCGACAAACGATCTTGGGTCATCTCCAATCATCAATACCGTACGGTGGATATCCATTAATTCAATCTAGATCATCCATCTGTTGGGCTCATCACGAAATCCTCGTCTGCCAACTTTGGCATTTAACTCATGTGGAAACAGAAAGGACAGTGGTCCACACGCGAAAGTAAAATGAACGGTGATTTGACAGCTAGACCATCTAATATGTGTGTTTTTTTTTTTTTTTTACACTGGGTTAGGTGCATGGGTGGGGCCCATCGGATGGACGGTGGTTCGAGTTCAAGAAAATAGTGCCAGGAATTATGATGGACCAAGATCGTTTCATCGCAATGAACCAGAAATGTTCACTTTATATAGCCCATGTGGGGGAAAGCATGTAGTCGTCGAGTGAGATTCGACAAGGGTGAGTAGACTAAGGTTCAGATCTTCTCTATAAACACATTAAAATGTAAGATCTGCTAGTGGGCCATCCTGTCATTTGACTTTCGAACGGGAAATCTTTGATACTGTGGTAGAGTTGGGATGGATGATACGCAGGTCATTACAAGCTTTTAGAAATTATGGATGTATCATGAGCCAAATATTATGATTATTTGGTTTTCTGAATATCGGATTGGTGGACATTTATTGGATGGCTAAAAATGAAAAATAACCAACGGTCATGTTTCAACAATCTAGTCTCTACGAATTGGCGGTTAGGATTGTTCAGCCGTTCTGATTTTTGGACCGTGGGCTCCACAAGTGAGGGAGCGGATTGTATAACCATATCCATGCTGTCGATCCGTTTTTTTCATTTCATTTTAGGACGATCCCAAAACTTAAGCAGATCCAAATCTTAGGTGGACCACACCAGTGAAAAATGTGGTGATTGACCATTAGAAACTAATCATCGTGCTTATAAAAGCTTTGGATCAAGCGGATCTTTGAATTCTCCCTTCATTCAAGTCTGTTTGGAGCAATCTAAGGTGTGGTCCACCTGAGATTTGGATCTACTTAAGTTCTTGGATCAAGTCATAAATGAGATGGGAAAAACGGATGGACGGTGTGGATATTCAATACATTTATCAAGGTGGATCCCACGGTCTCGGTAACACACACTAGCGTGTTTTCCGGGTAACACCGAATCCGCTCCCAGTTGGTGAACGGCACATGTGCGATGTCTGAGTGCCCGCGTATCAAGCGGAAGCGGATTGCGACCTGCCATGTTTAGACGGAAATCGGTACATGCAGGGCTCTGTGGGGCCCACCGTAGTGTACATATTCTATCTAGGCCGTTTATCAGCTTTTTAGGATCATTTTAGAATTCTATTCTAAAATTCAGGCATATCCAAGCCTTAAGTAGACTACACCACAAGATAGCAACGGTGATAATGATGCTTACCGTTGAAACCTTTATAGGGCCACCATGATATTTATTTACCATCCAACCTGTTCATAAGCTTACATATACATGGATTAAGGGAAAAATAAGTTTAACCTTGATCTAAAACTTCTGTGGTCCTTAAAACGTTTTTAATGGTGAGCGTTCAATCCCCATTTTATGTTCCCCTTGAGACTTAGTCATTAAATGATATGGAAAAATTGATGAACGGCGTAGATAAAACCCATACATCAAGGTGGATCCCACACAGCACCTGCTTGGACTGATTCGGTCTAAGCAGGGGCAGGACGCAATCCGCTTCCGTATCAAACGCCGTACGCTGCCCGACTGCGAAATAAGTAAAATAATTCCCGCCCTTGAATTTGGATTTAACGGTGCACGTTCGAGGAATACTGCCGCGATTCGCGCGAAGAGATTTTGAAGCGGTGAATCTCAAGATACGTACTAATTTGGCACACGTGTATGAGATCCGATCCAATAGTTAGCTGGTATTGAATGTGAGTATGTCCTAACTCATGAATCAGATTAATCCATTGATCAGGTAGCCTATGATCCAATGAGGAAAATGGGAGGTTAGAAAGAAAGTGACCACAGACCTGTATTCCGTATACAAGTAACTGTAGTAAGGCGAGGCCGCTGAGCGAACCAACATGGATTTTTAAGGACATTTTCATGATGAGTGCCACCTGCTGGAAGGCTTCGATCTTGCACAAGTCTGCTGCAATTCACTTGGATAACTTCAACATTTCTCTGTATCAAGATTCTAGTCAGCTGCCCCCAGGACCCTTCTCCACCGTACATTTGGAGTCGGGATTCATAGAAGTTTTGGATCAATATGAAATTTGTTTCTCCTCTTCATCCAGGTATTTTTTATGTTTTTAGCAGATTGGATGGAAAATAAACGTTACGGTGGGCCTTAAAATTTTAACAGTGAAAATCATTATCTCAGCGGCTATTTGTGGTGTGGTCCATTTGATCTTTGGATATGATTAATTTTTTGGATAGTAACCTAAAATGATCTCGAAAAATGGATGAACAGTGTGGATATAATAAATACCGAAGCGGATTGGCTGGTGTACCACACATCAGCTATAAAGCTGGTGTAGCCACGTGTCGTGCAAAGACAAGCGCCGACGCTCCCTGAGCTACGAGTTGTACGAACGGTTCAAAGGAAATCAAAGTTATATAGCCCACAATGATGTATTTATTATATCTATACCGTTCATCCATTTTTGGAGATCATTATAAGAGCATTAAAAAAAAATAAAAATCATAACCAAAGTATAAATGCACCACGCTGAAAATAGCAGCTAGGATAATGATTGTCACTGTTAAAAAACTTCGTATGGTCCACCATAATGTTTATTTTCCATCCAATCTATTAATAAGGTTACAAATAAATAGATGAAGAGGAAAAACAGATTTTATATTGATCTGAAATTCTGTAACCCACAAAAGGGTTTCAATGGTAGACGTTCAATCCCCCGCTGCTTTTTTCAATGTGGTCTACTAGTTCTTTAGAGATGTTTTATTTTTAAGCTCAAGCCTTAAGACAATCTTGCCGAATGGATGGATAATTTAGATAGAGCCAGTGTATGACGTCAGCAATTTATGTGGGTTTCAATCATAAAGTATGTGTTATATCCAAACCTTTTATCCATTTGTAGAGCTCTTCGCAAGGCTTGAGACGAAAAATAAGATAGATCTAAAGATAAAGTGGACCACACTGAAAAAAGCAACGGGAGATTGAACGTCCACCATTGAAACCCACTCCGATGGTGAAAATCAATACTTCCACTGTTTCCTTTGGTATGGTCTACTTGAGCTTTTGATATACTTTAGTTTTGGGCTCAACTCCTAAAATGATTTGAAAAAACAGATGAACGGCATGAATAAACCACATGAATTCACAGTGGGCCCAATAGAATTTACTCAATACGATAAGACTCAGTACGTAATCCGATTTCGCGTTAGAGACGCGGATTTCCTGCCAAAGCCTTTTACAGTAAGATCCTGCGCAAGGATTCTGGATGGGCCCACTACGACGTTTGTGATAAATCCAACCCGTTCATCCATTTTCAGATATCATTTTAGGACATCATACTAAAACTAATGTATATACAAAACTCAAATGGGCCACGCGAGAGGAAATAGTGAGGATTTAGTGTCCACCGTTGAAATATTTATATGACCACAAAAGTTTTGCATCAGTCTAATATTTTGGTGTTTTCACTTCATCCTAGTAAAAATGACCTTATAAATAGTTTGGATGACATATAAACATCAAGAGACCCAGGAAGGTTGCAACGGTAGGAATTTCTTTCTCCACTGTTTCATCTTGTATGGCCCAATTGAGTTTTTGATCATCCTAATTTTTTGTTACATGTCTTAAAATGAGCTCTAAAAATGGATGAATGGATTGGAATTCTTATAAACATCACGGTGGACCCCCACCATACATCTCAGTGCTAGAACTTCATGTAAAAGGCTTTCCCCAGTGAATCCATGTCCACGGTTTCCATTAGAAACGTTTTAGCTACTCCCCTGCCACTCGGTGTTATGTGGGCCCACCATGATGTATGTGTTTCATCCATGCTGTCCATCTATTTTTCTAGATTATTTTATGATCTGAGACCAAAAATGAGGTATAACCCAATCTCAAGTGGACCACATTACATGAAACAGTGTTGAATGAACGTTGACCATTAAAAACTTTTTGGGGACCATAAAAGTTTTGGATCAAGCTGATCTTTGTTTTCTCCCTTCACCTGGGTCTTTATGACCAAACCAACAGATTGGATGTCAAATAAACAGTATGGTGGGCCTTAGGAGGACTTTAATGATGGATATCCAATCACCATTGTTTTTAATTCCCGTGGTGTGGTCCATATGAGATTTATATCCCTCTAATTTTTGGGATCAACCCCTAAAATTATGTTTAAAAGTATATTAACGGAATGGATGAAACACATACATCATGGTGGGGCCCACAGAGCACCGACGACCACTACCACCGGGCTAGTGGTAGGGGAAGTAGCCAATCCACTTTCATTTCCATTTGGGATTCAGCGCCACATTGAGTAGTGAGACTCGCTACCGAAGTGATGTCACCCATTTATATGGGTCCCACTATGATGTATATTTTGTATCCATATTGTCCATCCATTTGGAGAGATCATTTTAGGGCATGAGCCAAAGAATGAATCAGATCCAAAACTCGAGTGGACCCCACCACAAAAAACAGTGGAGAGAGTCACGCCCACCATTTATTACAACTAAATCCAATCCAAACCTCGTCACTTTGTCTACTGAATTGGTGGATCCAAAACTCGAGGTTTGGATTGGATTCAGTCGTAATAAATGGTGGGCGTGACTCTCTCCATTGTTTTCTGTGGTGGGGTCCACTCGAGTTTTGGATCTGATTCATTCTTTGGCTCATGCCCTAAAATGATCTCTCCAAATGGATGGACGGTGTGGATACAAAACATACATCATAGTGGGACCCATATAAATGGGTGACATCACTTCAGTAGCAAGTCTCACTACTCAATGTGGCGCTGAATCCCAAATAGAAATGAAAGCGGATTGGCTACTCCCCCTACCACCAGCCCGGTAGTGGTGGTCCTCGGTGCTTTGTGGGCCCCACCATGACGATGTGTTTCATCCATTCCGTTAATCTATTTTTACATATAATTTTAGGGGTTGATCCCAAAAATTAGAGGGATATAAATCTCATATGGACCACACCACAGGAAAATAATGGTTATTGGATATCCATCATTAAAGTCCTCCTAAGGCCCACTGTACTGTTTATTTGACATCCAATCTGTTGGTTTGGTCATAAAGACCCAGGTGAAGGGAAAAAACAAAGATCACCTTGATCCAAAACTTTTATGGTCCCCCAAAAGTTTTTAATGGTCAACGTTCATTTAACACTGTTTCATGTAATGTGGTCCACTTGAGATTGGGTTATACCTCATTTTTGGTCTCAGACCATAAAATGATCTAGAAGAATAGATGGACAACATGGATGAAACACATACATCATGGTGGGCCCACATAGCACCGAGTGGCAGGGGAGTAGCTAATACGTTTCCTGTAACGCCCCGAAAAATCGGGGGTCATGCATACCCTCAACTCCCGAGTTCCAGAGTGTTACTTATCATCAATTTTATGGTTTTATCCCGAAGTGTTAGATGCGTTTACCTTAGAATTACTTGGAGCATGAAACACACCCACGACTAGTCTACTGGAATGAAAGTATATATATATATTTGCATGTACAAATCAAAAAGAATATAAAGGGGTCGCCCAAGGCGTTGCCCAACAAAAATTACAAGAATCATAAGTCCAAGAGAATAAAGTTGAGTTCGTTACTCAGCGATCCAAATCCCATCTACTTGGCCAACAGGGAACCGCCCCTCGGCTGAACGTAGGACAGATCATCCTCCTTATCGATGTCGCGCCGCACGGCTTGATGAACTCAGCACTACCTGCAGCTACTGAAGAGTCTGGGTGGTGTTTTAAAACACCGTCCCAGAGTGGGAGTGAGTGATCAACTCAGTGTGAACTATTAGTCTCAAGTTATCACAAGCATCAGTTATAATACGGATTTAATAAAAAACAATCAATCACAGTCATTAAACTAATCTCATTAATGTGCATGCATGATGGATGAAATGATGCATGCCCTCACCACAACACTCCCTCGAGCGACTCCGTCTAACGATCGCGTATGTCAACACTCCCTCAGAGCGACCTCGACTGCCGAGTCGCCAACCTAGCTAGTGCAATGCAATGATAATGTTAACCGGGTTCTTAGTTAAGTTCATTCATCCAGCAGATTTGGGAATCTGATACACCCCTACCCTAAACTAGTTGCGAGGCCAAGGCCCTATCAAGGCGTGAGGCCGAGACCCCACGGTCCGTGATCCCATCGGGTTCCTCATCCCCGACTTCAAGCACATGAGGAGTGCCGAGAGAAAGGGATCGCTCGCGATCACTACGGGGAGGCGCAGTACCCCAGCGTAGGCTGATAGCTCGGACACAGTGTCCCATTCCACCATGCTCAGCTCACGAGGCGGTGGACCAGTCTCAATTGATTATCGGTGGGCTGCAACGGTGGTAGGGTGTTCCAGGTTCCATACGTATGTGAGCAAACATGGTTAACAATCGAGATTGGCCAGTAATAGGCTAAACCGCACGAGTCAGACGAGCACATGACGAACGACATTGGGTACAATAGACCCATGTAGTCGAACTACTGCCGCCCATACACGCCCGCCCAACCCGAGGGTTTAGTCCTAGGGTAGTTCAACCAATGAGGCTACCTTTTTACCTCATGATCCTGACCAATCGAAGGGTTTGACGATGATTCACAACACGCTAACATCAAGGTTATCAACTAGCATACAGCATCATGTTGCATACAACCTATCATACAATTCAATATTCCTAACAAGCTTATTACATTTTCACAAACAAGTGCATGTGAGAGGTGTGGGTTAGTCAAGGAATCAAAATACACAAAGGCAAAGCATCATACATGTCATAAGCAATAACATATGAGAAAATCATACAACACATGAATAAATAACCATACATTAAAGCTTGAGCATGTGAGAGGCACAAACACGATCATGAGAAAAGAAACTAAACAAACATATAATTCCATAGAACTCCCAAACAAACACCCAAATCCTAGAGTCTCTCTAGATTCTACAAACGCCTCATCCAACAAGCAAAATCATTAAACTCATGACATAATTGGTGCTAGGCCACCTAAGATTAATAGTCCGCACCTTAAGATTCGTTGGACACTTGAAAATGACCTAGGAATCTCGATTTGGGGGCCGGTTGGCCGGAATCCCTAAAGTAAGCTCATACATGTGAGAAATCCATGCAAAAATCCCCTTCCTCACAAGGGTTCTAAGGCAAAGGGAGGAGGGACCTTACCTAGACGATTGACGGACGATTTTAGTGGTTGTGGTGTAGGGTTTCCTCTTGGAGATGAGTTGGGGAGTCGAAGGGGTTGATTTCCTTGGGCCCTACCTTGATTTAGGGTCCACCTTTGTAAGACCCGTATCTTAGTCCGTACTGTTCCGAAGGCTTTCGCGATCCTTCCGGTCGAATTCCGGTAATCCTCGACCTAAAGCCAACGTTGCGCACGATCCTAAGACGAGACCTGCATGCCAAAGTCGGCTCGACCCGAAACCTCTAACTTGGCGACCGCGCCGTCGCCGCGGTTCCAACGCCGCGACTCGCGCACCGACCCGATACCCAGGCTAGAAGATGTCGGCATGCATTCGATTCGAAGAAAACACCGCGCGTTACGAATTACGAGGGAATCTCTACGAGATGTCCCATCAATCAATCAATCACTCATGTCAAGTACAAGTCAAGTCACCCCATACCCAAGTACAACAACCCATCTCTCTCCCTTACATAAGCAAGCCCAAAGTCAACTCTCTCTCCCATTTTTCAAAGCCACCCTTACCCATGACTCATCACACCACTCCCTCCATCCCTTATTTCTTTATTTTATTTCTTTCTCTCTCACATTCTCTCATTCCCTCCCTCTCACACGTCCAAGCCTCTCTAAGCAACCCAATCTCCCAAGAAATTTCTAAGTGTGGCCCACCTCCTCAACTTCCATCTCAACCGTCCAATCATCATCCGCACCGTTAAAACCCGATCGACGTCCATAAGAACCGTAGGTGAGGAGTTTTCAAGCCAAGGGAGCAAGGAGGATCGCAACAAAGTGGGTGATCCACCGTCATTTCTCATATTTTTGGGCCACATGTGGTGGGACCCGTTTGATGTATGCATGTATGAAATGGAGGACCCATAGTGGCGGGGTCCCTCCTCTATCTCACCGTGTATCTCTCTCTCTCTCTCTCTCTCTCTCTCTCTCTCTCTCTCTCTCTTTTCTCTCCCTAGAATGAAGTGGGTCCCACTAAATCATGTTAAATCCACTCCATTCATTATTGGTGTGGCCCACTACATTTTTAGGAGACATCCATCGTCCATTTTTGGAATAGTGGGAAGCCCCACATGTTATATAATTTATTATATTTATTTATATTAATACTATATTAATATATATATATATATATATATATATATATATATATATATATATACATGGTGGTGGGCCACGTACATGTGGGACCCACCATGATGCAGTGTATATCTACACTGTCCAGCGTCTCTAGACGCTTGACGTAGGTGTCCAGAGTTCGTGTATTGCATGGGTGTGTACTTTCAAGCTAACCAAAAAAAAAAGGATACTTTTGGGGTGGGCTGCTAATGCAGGCCCCACGTTGATGTATGTATGTGATCCACGCCGTCCAATCTATTCTCCAGCTCATTTTAGGCGTTGAGCCAAAATCGTAAGGTGATCTGATCACTGGGTGGGCCATACCATCTAAAACCATGTGAAAACATGCCAAAACATATAAAAGTGCTTGGTGGGACCCACCTGGAGTTTAGATGCAGCTGAAATTCGATTTGGACGGTCAAACAAGTAGGACACACATAATGGGTGGGCTGGATTGTGAATCACATTTCGGTGGGCCCCATTTAAAAAATAATAATAATAATAAATAAAAATGCAGCGCTGCTGCTGCTGCAGCGTAGGCAGCGCCTGCGGCTGCTGAGCGGGTGGCTGGGCCTCACGGCTCCAGCTGTGGGCCCCCACCGTGATGCGTTTCGAGCATCAGCACCATGCATTGGGTGGGCCTCCCCCTGGCCACGGAACACCCGAAAATCAGCCGCAAACGGAACTCAGGTGGGCCATACCATCTAAATCATGTGAAGACATGCCTAAACAATATAAAAACATTTGGTGGGGCCTACCTGAATTTTTGATGAGGCTGAAACTTGGTCTGGACCCTCCTACAGGTGGGACACACATAATGTATAGGTTGGATTTGTGAACCACCTCGCGATGGGACCCCTGATCATGGCCCACGTCACGTGTGACCTTATGAACAGGTTTGACGGAAAATAAATATCACAGTGGGCCCTGGTTCCGTGATCTTGTGACTAGGTTGGATTTCAAAAAAACATTACAGTGGGCTCTTAGGTCTGTGTGACCTCATCAATAGATGGTTGGGAAAATAAATATTTTGGTGGGCCCCTTGCCACATGGTCTTATCAACAGGTGGATGGAAATAAATAATATGGTGGGCCCCCTACTCATGTGACCTTATCAACAGATTGGATAGGAAAATATACATTATGGTGGGCTTCACATGCGGCCCACTTAGATGCATATGGGCTCATGTACTTAGGCCCATCTTGATGTATATTTTTAGGCCCATTATTGAGGCCCACTTTGATACTTATGAGCCCATGTGTGTAGGCCATCTTGATGTGTTTATGGGCCCGTTGTTGGGGCCTACCCTGATATATATTGGCCCACGTTATGAGGCCCATTTGAGGTATTAGTGGCCTATTGTTGAGGCCCACTTTAATATGTATATGGCCCATGTGATTAGGCTCGTTTGATTCACATAAAGCCTATGTGATTGGGCTCATTTTAATACATTCTCAGGCCCATGGATGATGGCCCATTGCAATGTACCTAGGGCCTATTGGTGAGAATCACTGAGGTGGCCCACTTGATGAATATAAGGCCTATGAGATACGGCCCATTTGATGTATTTAGGGCCCAGTGGGATGTACCTACGGCATATTGCAATGTGTGATTCCACCAAGATTTATTTAATGGTATTTGAGGTGAGCCGAGCCTTAGGGACAATGTTGGTTTGACGTCCACATTGTACGAGTAATGTTGGTTCGATGTCCACATTATAACTCTCCCTAAGGTCACTGATAGGCCCGTATCTGTTTCATGTAGGCCATATAGGCCCATCTTCATTGAGAGGATAATTTATTGCTTTATAACATGTTTAGCACAGCCCATGATTTATGATCATACGCATCATATGTATGCTTGAGATGAGGAGTGTTTGATCATATCATATGCCTTCGGGCAGACTGTTTACGGGCTCCCTGATAGGCGGAGTTACCCTACATGAGCGCGTACTTCATGCAGGATGGTTGCATGATTGGTAGTGTGGTTCATGCATTTGCATCTGTGTGATTGTGATATGCCCTAGCGACATCAGGGCCATAACCTCCACAGATATATCGTGGGTGGCTGGTTGGATACCGGAAAAATCTTGTTCTAAGCAATTGGGGTGCCATAGATGTCCCTGGATGAGAGTCCCTGAACCCGATGGTACCAGAGGATGATTCCAACGTCGAGACCGAGTGGATATACGAGCGCACGAGGGCCGAATACCATGAGGCCGCGTCTCCCACTGTGTCGTGGTCGGTTGGAAAGGGGTGTGGCCTTACTCGCTCGAGAGTAGGGAGCATTACTAGGCTGAGTTTGACCAGCTCGAAAATGGGTTCACTATCGACGTGCTGGATAGGTATTGGCTGACTATTGGTCAGGCGGATAGTGAGGTTTCTTACACTCACTTGGACTGTGCTGCTTGGAGAGAGACAGTGTCATTTGGAGTGTACTGAACCCCGGTGATTATCCAGACTGAGAACTGTATTGACATGAGGATTTGGATGAGGATTGGCATGCTTGAGCTGCATCTTGCATCGCATGGTCTTGGTATGGCCGATTGTATTCATATCTTGTACTATATAGCCTTGGTACGACTGGTTGCATTTACGTACTCATCAGCATGATTCCGCATTACTCCGGCATTGTATTTGGAGCACGCTCATATTGCGCACACACTTACACCACCCTCTAAGCTTTCTATAAGCTTATGCATGATTGATGCGTGCAGGTGACGCCAGGACGCAGCTGTAGTTTCGCCGCAGTTGGAGCATGCCACCGAGCTTTTGGAGTTTTTGTTATTTGCACTATCTTGTATTTCCCTTTCTACACACTGTATTCAAAGTTTTTGTTCATAGTGGATTTTGTGATGGTGTTCTTGTGGTTATTGTTCGTGGGTTATGCTTGGTTATGCTCATTACAAATCAAATGGTTTTCAGAAATCCTCCTTGTAGCATCCCAGGATCGGAACCTAGTATATGGGTGCCGGGAGCCGAGAATGGGGTACTACGGAGGCTGTCGGCACCGGATTCGGCGATCGGGAATCTTGTGAGCCCGGTCTCCTAGTTCGGGGCGTGACAACCTTGCTCACCTTCACTCTCTCCTTCTTCTCTCCTTACTCTCTAGCTCTCTCTTTCTCCCTTGACAATGGTGGTTGTGGTGGGGGTTATGAGATAAGGGTTAGGGATTTTATTTACTAGAGTTGGGCCCCTTGGCCTTAAGTTCCGTCAATTGCCCAAAATGGCCTTCTAGGTCTCCACATGGATTTTGGGGTGGACACCACACCCCTTAGGCCACCAAATTTGGTGTGTAGGTCCCTCATGGCCCAATGAGGGTCCATGCAAAAATTGAGGACAAACGGATGAATGGATATAAGGTCTGAGTAAGTGTTTTCGACCTTTAAGTGGCGCTGTGGGGGCCATTCTGATTGATGGGGCATTTCTGGTGGCCCTTTGGCCATGAAATTTATAGGATAAGTGGTCCATAGCCCGATGAAGGGCCATGCAAAATTTGAAAACGATCAGATATGGGGTTTGATAGTACGGGCCTGATTTACGATCAACGATCATCGTGCCACGATCGGGACCTAGATTTTGTGGGCGGGCGTAGAAAAATACATTAAACCTTCTTCTTAAATTTGGAAGAAATTCGATGGTTGAAAAGCCTGGTACCTCGGTTTTATTTGCAAGTGCCAGATTCAAATTGTGGCATTGGTGGGGTGCATTCGGCTAGTGCCAGATCCCAGTTCTGGGTGCCCACTGGGTCCACAGTTCGCGATGGACCACAAGCCCAGTGAGATCTATGATTTCCTAAATTTTTAGTTTTTTCTAACCCTCCTCGGTCGCTGGGCGGCCCACACGGGCTGTTGTTGAGTTGAAACAGGCCATCTGGCTTGGCGGCCCGCACATGGTCTAATCGTGACCAGACTGGACCACTCGTGTATAAGCTAACATTGGGTGTTAATGGTCAATTAAGTGATATTATAAGTTAATTAAAAAAAATCAAGGTTTTTTGGAAATCCAAAACAGTGAAAATCGAGGATGTTACAATCTACCCCCCTTAAAAATAATTTCGTCCCCGAAATTGCCTAAGGGTAATAAGTAAAGATATTATCATTTAATTTACTTAAGTTTTGCTGGATTCGAGTTTATATACGTTTTAGGGTATATATATTAAATACGCTAGCCTAACTCATTATGATTTACCCCCCTTAAAAGTTTTCGCCTTTGAGGCTTGAAAACAATGTCAAATCCTTGTTATCGTGCTAAGTGTTTGATGCTAAAGTTTACCTAAGAGTGGTATATTCTTTTCTTTATGATTGGGCTAATACGGAAAGACAGTTGTGGTAGGCTTTGACCCCATACGTCGATCTTCTGTCTGACCAGGGAAGAAAGATCGTTGTATCCCTTCTTAGTACTAGTAGATCCTGGTCTTCTGCTCGGTCAAAGCAATGAGTCCATTGGTATTCACCCAGGAATGAGAATTGGGTTAAGCCGCGAGTACTTCGCAGATGTGTGGTTCCGTAATTCTGTAGTCCGATCAATCTAATTGTTTAACCATCATTGGAAAGTTTACATCTCCTATTTATAAGGTTGTCCCTTAGGTCTTGGTCTACGAGAGTCCTCGTTTTAATTTATATCCAATTTGGGGTTTAATAATTCTCTCAACATACCTACGAGCAACGATCATCCTAAAAAGTTTTTAAAGTCACAAATTTTTATATAAATTACCATTTCAATCCTATGGCTAGTGGGTTATGGGCAAATCACGCTTTGGTTTCATAAATTTTAACAAGGAAGGAAGAATCGAAAGTTTTAAAGTATTCTGGTGGTTTAGAGTGCTAATATCGCTAATATGGACGCAGTAAGGCAATTATTCATACAAACATTCACAAGACGATAAGAAAATTCCAAAACAATCCATACATTCACACAAATTTCAAAATGCCATAGGTATGGCCAATTACATGTTACAGCATGGATTTCAAGCATTACTAGATAGGCTAGACACAACAGAAATATAAGCTAATTAAGCAAAGGTCCTAACCATCCTTCAGTACATGCATTAGACTTAACTGCATTAACAAATAACTAGTCGTTAATAAGGTCATGGGGCTACTCGTCTGAGTCGGGCGAAAGTGGGAGCGCTTCCTCCCCATAAGGGAAAGAATCGTCGGAATGGTGAAAAAGGAGATGACGGTCGGTAGGAACAACATTTACCTCGGTTAAGAAGGATTTGGGTGTGAGGAATGTGAGTGGATTGTTGGAGGAATGGTCTTAGGGATGACTTTTAAAATGAGAGTTGAGAAATGGAAATGAGTTTTGGGTGTGAATGGATTTGAGAAGGGTTTGGAAAATGAAATTTGGGAATGGGTTTGAGATGAGGTTGTGTAAGATGAAATGGAAGGTGAGTTGAGGATATGGGGTTTGAGTAGAGATTGGGATTTCAGATGGGTTTTGGGAAATGGGGATGGAATGATTTTTACGCCCCAAATTCGAAAACCAGGCTCACAAAATTTTCGATCACCAAATCCGGCGCCGACAGCCTCTGTAGAACCCCATTCTCGACTCCCAGCGTCCATACACCAAGTTCCGATCCTGGGATGTCACAAGGAGGATTTTCCACATCAGTTTGATTCGTAATAAGCATAACCAAAGGCATAACCCACAAATAACAACCAAAAACTCCATCACATTTCCACTATGATCAAAAACTTTACAAGTACAATGAGTATAAAGGGAAATACAATGATGATAGACAAAAGCTCCAAAATGATCCACTCTGCGCTCCTCCCTTAGCGCTGCTGCGATCCAACGTCACCTGCACGCAACGGTCGTGCATAAGCTTATATAAAGCTTAGAGGGTGTGAAAGTGTGTGCGTAAGGTAGTAATGCAATTATGAAATATCAGAGTAATGCGGAACATGTTAGTGAATTCATGAATACCGTTGGCCGTACCAAGGCTATGCGATGCAAGGCATGAATGATGTCGGCCATACTAAGACCATGCGATGCGGGATGCAACTCAAGCATGCGAATCCTCATCTAAGTTCCACATGTCAATACGGCTCAAATCTGGAATATCACCGGGGTCTAGTACACTCTAAACCAGATTGCCGCCCCATCGAGCGTAATAAGGTAAGTGGAAGAGACCTCACTACCCGCCTACCAATATCGGGCTCGGCTCGTCGATAGCGGACCTATTCCTCGAGCTGGTCAAACTTAGACTAGCATTGCCCCCTCCTCTCGGGCTGGTAAGGCCGCACCTCCTTCCAACCGACCACGACATAGTGGAAAGCGCAGCCGTCTGGTAATCGGCCCTCGACGCTCCTGCACCCACTCGGTCTAGACGTTAGAGCAACCTCTTGGTAGGGTTTAGGGACTTTCACTCAGGAATATCTATAGCACCCCATGTAGAACAAGATTTTCGGTATCCAATCCTGCCAACCACGATACGCCTGTGGAGGCCACGACTATGATGTCGCTAGGACGTACAGTACCATATCACACAACGCGAATGCATGAATCACACTATCCAGTCATGCAGCAATCCTGCACGTACTGTGCGCTCATGTGGGGCAACACCACCTAACCGGGAGCCCCTAAACAATCTGTCCGAAGGCATATGCTATGATCAGTCACTTCTCATATCAAGCATACATATGATGCGTATGATCATGAATCATGGAACTATACTAAACATGTCATGTGGTAATGGATGTTGTTCATAACGAAGATAGGCCTAGACGGCCTACAAGTATGAGCTGAACAATGGGCCCTAGGGAGAATCATAATGCGGACATTTAACCAACATTATTCTACAATGTGGACGTCAAACCAACATTGCTCCCAAGGCACGGCTATCATAAACATCATTTCATAACCATGTTGGGATCACACATTGCAATGGACCTTAGGTACATCCCATTGGGCCTTAAATACATCAAATGGGCCGTATCACATAGGCCTTATATTCATCAAGTGGGCTACATCAATGGGCCGCACCAATGGGCCTTATGTACATTGCAATGGGCCATAACCCGTGGGCCTTAGAATGCATCAAAATGGGCCTCGTAACATGGGCCTTACATCCACATCAAAGTGGGCCCCAACGGACTACCACAAATAAATCAAGATGGGCCTCATCCACATACCAAGGTGGTGTCCACTTGAACTATGGATCTGGCTCATTCTTTAACTCATGCCATTAAATGAGCTTTTAAAATGGATGGACAGATTGGATGGAACCCATGCATCATGGTGGGGCCCATGAAAGCCCACCATCAGGTATATTAAATAATATAATATAATATAATATAATATAATATAATATAATATAATATATATATATATAATATACAATAATGTGTATACATACACACACACACACACACACACACACACACACACACACACACGCACAGCCCACACGTACACACGCACACACACGCATGCACACGCACACCCACCGTCCACTGTACAGTGGGGATATAACAAAGGCATCACAGTGGGCTCCACCGTCCAGGCGGACGGTGGAATTAAAACACATGCACCATTGTGGGTCCCATGTGGGGCCCACCATTACGTTTATATGTAATCTAAACCGTCCATAAGGCCACGCAGACCTAGATGAACGGTAAGAACAAATTTCATCTTGATCCAAAACTTCTGTGGGCCCAAAAAGGGTTTCAATGGCAGACCTTCAATTCACACTGTTTCCTTTGGTGTGGGCTGCCAGAGCACTGGATGGACCTGATCTTTGGAGGGGGCCCACGTCAGGGAGGGGCCCACCCAATGAACGGGTTGGATGACACATATACATCATGGTGGGGCCCACGGCTGGAGCCGTGGGTGCTGCCAGATCGTCCGCCCACCGCGGCCATAGGCAGCGCCTGCTGCCTTCTGACAGCAGCAGCGCAGCTGCTGTTGCTTCTTATTATTTTTTTTTGAAATTTTGTTTTCCTGAGAAAAAGCACATGTGGGGCCCGCTACCTGAGAATCCACTCCGTCCAATGGATTCAAGGGCTCAAAATACACCAAACGAGTCCAATATACATCATATTTAGTGTGTAGATACAGCAAGGTGGGTCCTAATAGCTTTGAACAGTAGGAAACAAAGTTTTCTATGGTATGGCCCGCCTGATTATCAGATCAGCTTCATTTTTCGGCTCAACGCCTAAAATGAGTTGGGAAAAAGGATGAACGACATGGATTGGATGGATACATCAAGGTGGGGCCTATATGGGTGGCCCACCAAAAATCTTTTTTTTTTTTT
This sequence comes from Magnolia officinalis, assembly GCA_021015155.1. Taxonomy (NCBI): domain Eukaryota; kingdom Viridiplantae; phylum Streptophyta; class Magnoliopsida; order Magnoliales; family Magnoliaceae; genus Magnolia; species Magnolia officinalis. The sequence goes on from JAJHSJ010000011.1 coordinate 53,531,097, forward strand.
GTTGGCTGCTATCGCGAGTACACCCACGGCAGTACCCACGCTCCATGTTAGCCACCTCCACAGGGATCGTTGCCAAGACCCAGTGCTGCAACAAGGTATCTTCACTCGGCTGCCACCTGCACCATGGATCTGGGTGGGCCCACTTCAGATCACACCTCATTGGCAGCCACCCTCACTTTAGCCACCACAAGGTGCCCCCCTATGGACGGTTGGGATGGTACAAAAACATTATGGTGCGTCCCACATAGATGGGGTCCACCGGTATGTGGCATACATGAAATACATACATTCTAGGTGGGTCATAATCATCGAAAGAGAGAGGAAGAGAAAGACACCGGCAAAGATGGAGGGACCCCGCCACTATGTGCCCCTCTTTGATACAAAGCCTACATCAAGGTGGGTCCTACTACATGTGGCCCTTAAATCAAACAAATGGATGAAAACGAAAATCCAAAAATCACCCACCGTTCCTTCTTGCTCCTTAGGCCTCCTTTGCTCCTTAGCTTCGATTCCAACGGAGGAGATGAGGTTTGGATGGTTGAAATGGGAGATGAGGGGAGTAGGAAAAGTGGGCCTCACACATGCATTTTTCTCTCCATGGGAGGGCTTGGACGTATGGTTCTCTTGGGTTGCTTGGAATGTGTCTTGAGAATGAGAGAGAGACTTGTAAAGGGAGAGAGAGATGGGTGATGAATGTTTGATGTGGTGAGTGATGAGTGTAAGAGGCTCTTTTTGACTTTTGGGGTAAAAGGTGTAAGAGAAGTATGGGTGGTGTAAGAAACTTTTGACTTTAGGGGTTGCTTGGGGAAGGGTGTGAGGTGATGTGTACTTGACATGATGGGATTGATTGATGGATGATTGATGTGACATCTCACAGAGATTCTCTCGGAGTTCGCACGCGGGCGTTTTTCTCGTACCGACCGCTAGCCCACATCTCCTAGCCAGATCATCGCCTCGGCACGCAATTCGTAGCATCGAAACCGCGGCGACGGTGTGGTCTCAATGGTACGAATCTTGGTTTGAGTCAACTTGGGTTGACGGCGTGTAAATCAGGGTAGCGCGCAAATGCCGGTTAAGGGTCAAAGGTTGCAGAAATCGACCGGAAAGACCGCGGAGTCTACGGAACGGTATGGACTAAGACACAGGGCTTACAATGGTTTTGAGAGTTTGTTTTATGAATGGGCTTTGAAAGTGATATTGGAATGGTGTTTGGAAAAATGAATTTGAGGATGGTCTTGAGGTAGGTTGTGGGAAGTGAACTTTGGAAATGGGGAGAAGAGAGTGAAAGGAGTGGGGTTTTGGTGAATGGGTCTAGAAGAAAATATGGGTGATGAGAGGGATTTGGGAAATGAGTTGAGAGTGAATAGGTGGGAATAAACAAAAGAAATGGGTTTTGAAAAAGGGAAGAAGATGGTTTGGAGGATTGGGTTTTAGAATAAGTATGGGTTAGGCTTGATGGATCTTGGAAATGAAGTTTGGAGATGGGTTGGGAGAATGGAGAGTAGTGGAATGAGAGGAAAGGAAAGAATGAATTAGGGAGATAAGAGGATGTGAAGAAGAAGAAGAAGATGGGTTAGGGAAGATTTAGGGTGAGAGAGTGAGAGAGGAGCGAAATATGTGTTGGGGTTTTGGAGAGGGTTTAGAGGGGATGGAATGTAGTGGAAATAGAGGGAATGGGTTCTAAGCATCCCTAAATAGCAAGAAAGGTGGGCCCCACAGTTGTTGGTGTTGCAAAGGGGGAGGACCAAGTTTTTGGGGTCCGCTTCTTTCACTTTTAGTAAATGAACTATTTTTAAAATTTTTATGATGATTTATCATCAAGTTTCAAGTCATCCCACTAAATTTCATATCATTTGAAGTTGTAGATAAATTATTAAAATTCTAGAAGTAACCACTATCAGAAACTGATAATTTTTGAACAGTTGACAGAAAATCTTAATTTTTAACTATTTTATAATTTTTATTTTATTTTCTCTTATTTTTATATAAAACTAGACTCATTAATATTCAATCTGGCTTTTGAATCACATAAATTGGAGTTGTAATGAAGGAGATATGGATTTTTGAAGTTGACTAAAAATTGCTGAAACTGCGGCGGGGGCAACGCGGATCGGCGGGGTGACAACGCGGGCGGCGGGGTCGCCATGCGGGTCAGCGGGGTGGCCACATGGTCCTCTGGACTACTGGCGGGGCGGCCACGTGGGTCGGCGGGGTGACAACGCCAACGGTGGGGTGACCACGCCGGTGGCAGGGTGACAAGGCTAGCGGCGGGGCGTTCTTTGAACGTTGTTTCCGGAGCGTTGGTGCGGCCCCCCGAAAGGTGCCATATATGAATTTAGGGTTGGAGAAGACGATCTACGTAATGAGCCTAGTGGATTTATGAGATTCCTCCTGGTTATGGACCAAAACCCATTTTTTCTCCAGTTTCACTATTTTCGGTAAATTTTCATTCACCCCTTAACTCTTTACCCCCAAATGGATCAAAACTACCAAATTTGGCCCGTTATTCACTCATTTGGTCTAGAACGATGTTTCTGACCGTCAAATCTTTCGATTTCTGACTCGTTCCTACCAATGTACTGGAGAAGTTCAAGAATAGGGTGATGTCAGGTGAATATATAAGGAGATATGTTGGAAAGGGGGATTTTGACTTAGGCATGTCTGGCTAAGGGCATTTATTTATACTAAATGGGTTGCAATGCTACTCCCAACTCAAGATTTGGGAATGACATGTGTGGAATGGGTGTGGGACGAAAATTAAAACTTATTTCATAGGCTTTGTAGAATGTGTGGGAAGGTGGGATATGGGACTTCCAAGTCCCATGATAATGGATTTCCAAGTGTAATTTAAAAGAAAATTCTGTGATTTACCTTTAATTGCATGCATCCCAAACCTGGTATTGGAAAACATGGGATACAGACAATCTAGGGACAATACCTTACACATGTATTTACTGCTACTCTTACAATTCCATTCACCATAATCCCACCTAACGCGGTTGGCCAAACGACCCTTAGGGATTAGGTGGACTGGGCTAGCTAAATTTTCTAGTTAGTCAAATCGAGTCTTGTCGTCATGTTCCCAAATCCCTTGTCTGGAAATGGGCCGAGGCATCATGAGACTCTCGGATTCTCCTCTCTAGCGTTACTATTCTCTCTCTCGCTACCCATTCTTGATTACTTGCAGGTCCTACTTTCCGTCTACAATTGTTGGTTCAGGGTTTGAGATGGTTCTTAGCGTTCTAAGTCTCTGTTACGTTTTCTAATACGTATCCTCTCAAGTCAGCGAACGCGTTACTGAGTTCATGACCCACGGCTTAAGGGATTCCAAACTATTGCTCTGATACCATCTGTAACGCTCCGAAAAATGGGGGGTCATGCATACGCTCGACTCTCGAGTTCTCGAGTGTCACTTATCATCAATTTTATGGTTTTATGATTAATCAAGTTTAGATGTGCACCTTAGAATTACTTGGAGCATGAAACACACCCACGACTAGTCTACTGGAATAAAAGATATATATATATATATATATATATATATATATATATATATATATATATATATTACATGTACAAATCCAAAAGAATATAAAGGGGTCGCTCAAGGCGTTGCCCAATAAAAATCACAAGAATCATAAGTCCAAGAGAATAGAGCTGAGTTCGCTACTCAGCGATCCAAATCCCATCTACTGGGCTGACAGGGAACCGCCCCTCGGCTGAACGTAGGACAAATCATCCTCCTTATCGATGTCACGCCGCACAACTCGACGAACTCAGCACTACCTACAGCTACTGAAGAGTCTGGGTGGTGTTTTAAAACACCATCCCAGAGTGGGAGTGAGTGATCAACTCAGTGTGAACTATTAGTCTCAAGTTATCACAAGCATCGGTTATGTTACGGATTTAATGAAAAGTAATCAATCACAGTCGCTAAACTAATCTCATTAATGTGCATGCATGATGGATGAAATGATGCATGCCCTCACCACAACACTCCCTTGAGCGACTCCGTCTAACGATCACGTATGTCAACACTCCCTCAGAGTGACCTCGACTGCCAAGTCGCCAACCTAGCTAGTGCAATGCAATGATAATGTTAACCGCGTTCTTAGTTAAGTCCACTCATCCAGCATGTTTGAGAATCTGGTACACCCCACGTATCAATGCCCTAAACTGGTTGCGAGGCCAAGGCCCCATCAACCGTGAGGCCGAGACCTCGCGATCCGTGATCCCGTCGGGTTCCTCATCCCCAACTTCAAGCACATGAGTGCCGAGAGAAAGGGATCGCTCGCGGTCACTACAGGGAGGAGCGGTACCCCAGCGTAGGCCAACAGCTCAGACACAGTGTACCATTCCACCATGCCCGGCTCACGAGGCAGTGGACCAGTCTCAATTGATTATCGGTGGGTTACAACGGTGGTAGGGTGTTCCAGGTTCCATACGTATGTGAGCAAACATGGTTAACAATCGAGATTGACCAGTAATAGGCTAAACCGTATGAGTCAGATGAGCATGTGACGAACGATATCGGGTACAATAAACCCATGTGGTCGAACTACTGCCGCCCATACACGCCTGCCCAACCCACGGGTTTAGTCCTAGGTAGTCCAACCAATGGGGCTACCTTCTTACCTCATGATCCTGACCAATTGAAGGGTTTGACGATGATTCACAACATGCCAACATCAAGGTTATCAACTAGCATATGACATCATGTTGCATACAACCTATCATACAATTCAATATTCCTAACAGGCTTATTACATTTTCACAAACAAGTGCATGTGAGAGGTGTGGGTTAGTCAAGGAATCAAAATATACAAAGGCAAAGCATCATACATGTCATAAGCAATTACATATGAGAAAATCATACAACACATGAATAAATAACCATGCACTAAAGCTTAAGCATGTGAGAGGCACAAACACGATCATGAGAAAAGAAACTAAACAAACATACAATTCCATACAACTCCCAAACAAACACCCAAATCCTAGGGTCTCTCTAGATTCTACAAATGCCTCATCTAACAAGAAAAATCATTAAACTCATGACATAATTAGTGTTAGGCCACCTAAGATTAATAGTCCGCACCTTAAGATTCGTTGGAGACTTGAAAATGACCTAGGAATGTTGATTTGGGGGCTGGTTGATCGAAATCCCTAAAGCAAGCTCATACATGTGAGAAATTCATGCAAAAACCCCCTTCCTCATAAAGGTTCTAAGGTAAAGGGAGGAGGGACCTTACCTAGACGATTGACGGACGATTTTAGTGGTTGTGGTGTAAGGTTTCCTCTTGGAGATGAGTTGGGGAGTCGAAGGGGTTGATTTCCTTGGGCCCCACCTTGATTTAGGGTCCACCTTGCTCACCTTCACTCTCTCCTTTTTCTCTCCTTGCTCTCTAGCTCTCTCTTTCTCCCATGACAATGGAGCTTGTGGTGGGGGTTATGAGATAAGGGTTAGAGATTTTATTTGCTAGAGTTGGGCCCCTTGGCCTTAAGTTCCGTCAATTGCCCAAAATAGCCTTCTAGGTCTCCACATGGGTTTTGGGGTGGACCTCACACCCCCTAGGCCACCAAATTTAGTGTGTAGGTCCCTTATGACCTAATGAGGGTCTATGCAAAAATTGAGGACAAACGGATGAACGGATATAAGGTCTGAGTAAGCGTTTTCGACCTTTAAGTGGCCTTGTGGGGGCCATTCTGATTGATGGGGCATTTCTGGTGGCCCTATGGCCATGAAATTTATAGGATAAGTGGTCCATATCCCGATGAAGGGTCATGCAAAATTTGAAAACGATCAGATATGGGGTTTGATCGTACGGGCCTGATTTGCGATCAACGGTCACCATGCCACGAACGGGACCCAAATTTTGTGGGCGGGCGTAGAAAAATACATTAAACCTTCCCCGTAAATTTGGAAAAATTCGACGGCTGGAAAGCCTGGTATCTCAGTTTTATTTGCAAGTGCCAGATTCCAATTGTGGCATTGGTGGGGTGCATTCGGCTAGTGCCAGATCCCAGTTCTGGGTGTCCACTGTGTCCGCAGTCCGCGATGGACCACAAGCCCAGTGAGATCTTTGATTTTTTAAATTTTTAGATTTTTCAGACCCTCCTCGGTCGCTGGGCGGCCCACACGGGCTGTTGTTAAGTGTAAACAGGCCATCTGGCTTGGCGGCCCGCACATGGTCTGATCGTGACCAGACTGGACCACTCGTGTATACGCTAACGTTGGGTGCTAATGGTCAGTTAAGTGATATTATAAGTTAATTAAAAAAAATTCAAAAATTTTTGGAAATCCAAAACAGCGAAAATCGAGGATGTTACATTTCCAATGGAAACCGTAGATGCGAATTCACTGGGGAAAGCCTCTTGCATGAAGTTCCAGCGCTGGATGTATGGTGGGGTCCACCGTGATGTTTATAAGAATTCCAATCCATTCATCCATTTTTAGAGTTTATTTTAAGACATGTAATAAAAAAATTATGATGATCAAAAACTCAACTGGCCATACAAGATGAAACAGTGGAGAAAGAAATTCCTACCGTTGAAACCTTCCTGGGCCTCTTGATATTTATATGCCATCCAAACTGTTTATAAGGTCATTTTTACTAGGATGAAGTGAAAACACCAAAATATTAGATCGATGCAAAACTTTTGTGGTCATATAAATATTTCAACGATGGACACTAAATCCTCACTGTTTCCTCTCGTGTGGCCCATTTGAGTTTTGTATATACATTAGTTTTGGTATGATGTCCTAAAATGATATCTAAAAATGGATGAACGGGTTGGATTTATCACAAATGTCGTAGTGGGCCCATCCGGAATCCTTGCACAGGATCTTATTGCTAAAAGCTTTGGCAAGAAATCTGCGTCCCCATTAGACACGTGAAATCGGATTGCGTACCAAGTCTTATTGTACTAGTAAACTCTATTGGGCCCACTGTGAATTCATGTGGTTTATCCACGCCGTCCATCCGTTTTTTCAGATCATTTTAGGAGTTGAGCCCAAAACTAAAGTATATTAAATGCTCAAGTAAACCATACCGAAGGAAATAGTGGAAGTATTGATTTTCACCATTGATGTGTTTTTAAGCCCCCAATGATGTTTATTTTTCATCCAAACTGTTCATAAGATCACAAAGACATGGATGAATGGAAAAAACAAATATCATCTTGATATAAAACTTCTGTGAGCCCCAAAAACTTTTTAACGGTAGAATTCAATTCACACTGTTTCAAGTGGTGTGGTCCACTTGATCTTTGGATATGATTAATTTTTGTTGTAAAACCCTAAAACTAGATGATAAAAGAGATGGATGGAATTGATACAATGCATGAATGACAATGACAGTGGGCTCCACTGACTTTACTCATTATTCTTACCATACTGAGTTACTCGGAACGCAAACCGCTTCCGTTTAACGTCTCTGTTATAGTTCTTATTAAGTATACTTTTTTAAATATATTTTAAAAATTGATGACGTGGAACTTACAGTGACGTTGCCCAATGAAAATGCTGGAGTCAGGAGTTCCTGCCTCCAGGATGCAGAGGATCCGCACTCCCAGTTATATATCTGCTGTAGGTACGTGTCGTGCGAAGACTAGCACTGACGCTCCTTGAGCTCCGAGTTGTACGAACAGTTGAAAGGAGATCAAAGTTACATGGCCTCATAGTGATGTATTTATTATATCTACACCGTTCATCTATTTTTCGGGCCTGCTTGGATGAACGAATCCTATAGGAATTAAAGGGATGGGATTGCAATTCCGCATTTATTGTTCATTTTCAAAGACTTGTCTAGGACTCGTGTATACCACCAATTTCAGGGGGGGTGTTTGGATTGAACAGATGTTGCACCACACATCCTTCCAAATACCGGATGTGTTTGGATTTCATTATACACAAACTATCCCATGGGATACAAGCATTCCACATTTGGGTCGCCAATGTACTGAATGAGATGTGGGTTTTCAGATATAATAAACTATTTTGGATAAAACCTGTACGGACCAGTACATGTCCCCTTGCTATAAGCCCAGTGGTGGTGGTCATTGCTCCATGGCCCCACCATGATGTATTTGTTGAGAATTTTATACATATTGATGTAATTTCTGTATAATATGGAAACCGAAAAATCACGATAATCAGAAATAAGGACAGGCTGAAGCACATCTGAAAACGCTGTCCTTAAAGCGTTATTTGCCCCTACTCAAGTTAATTGAGTAAGCTGATAGGTTACAGGCAAATAGCTTCTAGGATACGACAAGCCTGGTGTGGGTCTGCGTTCAGTAAACACGAAGGCCCACCTATTGGAACTCAATTTCACAATTTCTGGCAGTATTACAATATAGAGAAAATCCCAAAGAAAAAAAAGAAAGAGAAAAAATGGTTTCGACCACTGCTCTGGTCAGTTCAAATCTTCAGCTATTGGTTTAGTTGAACCGTCCTAGACCACACCGCTGGTCTGTTCTTCAAGCTAAGGTTCAAGCCTTGCTATGTTGCTGGAAGCACTGAAGTATTTTAGTTGAGAGGGGATGGCTGTCTAAGTTCGTATGGGTTTGCTGGAGTGAGTTGAGTTGTTTTGGAAACCCATCCAGGCCCTCCTTTTATAGGCTATGGTGGCTAGGGGGTTATGGTCCAGAGACTTAAATTCCATTAAGTCATTTCTGGCTGTTGGAAAACTAGCCGTTTTATGGCCGTTTTCTGACTGTTGTGCATGGACCATTAATCTGTTGCATGCTGACTGTTGTGAGACAGCAGCTAGCCATTTTCTGACTGTTGGGCTAGCCATGCAGCAGTTGCAGCTGGGTCCTGCACTAATGGCTTAACTGTTACAGTTTCTACTGCAACAGCTCTTTTCAGTCAGTCTATATATACTGAGAGATCTCTCTCTCAGTTCTCTAGTCTCTCTGCCAACCAGCCACCCGCTTAAGCCACGTAGTCGCACCGCTACATGCACACGTCTCGCTCCGGTTCGCTCAAGGTCACAAAGGAGCGACCATCTGCGACACGATGCGGACATGCGAAGTGCAAAGTGCGCCACTAGCGCCTCTACAGCCACACTGCCTCACATTCCCACGCCCTTGCACCGAGCCCGAGACCAAGACCAAGACCGAGACCGAGACCGAGACCGAGACCGAGACTGAGTCCGAGTCCGAGTCCGAGTCCGAACAGACCCCGAGCCCGTGCCTGAGCCCGAGCCCGAGCGTGAGCACGAGCGCGCGTGCGGGTGTTCCAGTGCGAAGGTCCATAGTCCACGGACTACATAGGTAAATATTATAATACTCCACCATTTTCATTTAAACCAATTTTTCTTCTCTTCCCTTTCCCATGTGGGACTATTCCCAAAAACCCACAAAAAGGTGTTTTTCAAAACAACTTTTATATATTATATATTATTTTATTATTAAAATATATTTTTATTAAAATCAATATTTTTGCAACAATCCCCCACTTGATTTTATAAAAATATTTTATCGGTTAAACTATACTGCCAGAATGATCAGCTTATATGCATAAAGAAAGATATCTTTCGATTTTAATCTTCCCTTAGTGTAAGTATCTCAAAACTCTATCGAAATTACTGGTAGCCGCAGCTTTGAACCAGTTATTCCTAGATAATAGAGTTGGAGAAACCACACACATGTTCGCTATGTGTTTATTAGAGTTCCCACAATCTTGCTCAGCACATTTAATGGCCATGTGCTTATCCTAATTCGTGAACGATCCCAAGAGAACTCCTAACTCTCATGAGAGACGGCACCATCTCTACGTTCATATAGGTGAAATCCTTCCAGTGTCTTCATTACTATAAGACACTTGTCCTATAGACTGGATTTCATTAAGAGTTCTCAGACTCAACCCTCTTTCGTAACGCTCAGCACTTATCTATTATGGATGAGGTTTTATAATTTAATACTGAAAAACTTTTCACATATCAGTGACTTGTTATTACCCATTAAACCCAAATTTAGAGATTTTCTAACTTCAGGTTGGGTTACCATCACTGGTGGAACTTTGGTTGAAGAGTTTCAACCCCATCCCTCTAGATGTAGCCTTTACTACCTCTCTCGGTAGAGGTTTAGTGAAAGGATCTGCCAGGTTGTTGCTTGATTTCACATAGGAAAAAGCAATGATTCCATCTCGAATCAATTGTCTGACATAATTATGTCGAAGACTTATATGTCTAGATTTACCTTATACGTGCCGCTATAGGCTCTAGCTAATGTAGCTTCACTATCACAATGTAGTGACACAGCCGATATAGACTTTACACAGAAAGGAATTCTTAATAGAAGATCCCTTAGCCACTTAGCCTCTTTGCCTGTTGCAGCCAGGGCTATGAATTCAGACTCCATAGTCGAGTACGTTATTCAGGTTTGTTTCTTGGATCCCCAAGATACAGCTGCACCTCCTAGGGTGAATACCCACCCTGTAGTAGACTTGTTGTCCCCTGCACTCGATATCTAGCTCGTATCGGTATATCCTTCCAATACGACCGAAACTCTGAATAAAATAGTCCTAAGTCTTTGGTTGCTTTTAAGTAACCAAGGACTCTACTAATTGCATTCCAGTGTTCAGTACTGGGGTTACTAATAAACCTACTAAGTTTACTCACAGCATATGCGATATCAGGTCTAGTGCATTGCATAGCATACATAAGACTCCTTATAGCACTCGCATATTCTAATTGACAACGGTTCTTCCAGTATTTTCTTTTAGCTTGATACTTGGATCAAATGGGGTCTTTGCTTCTTTTATATTTAGATGGTTAAACTTGTTTAGTATCTTCTCAATATAATGAGATTGACACAAAGCATAACCCCCATAATGTTTTTTAACTTTGATACCTAGGATGGTATCAACTTGTCCAAGATCCTTCATTTTGAATACTGAAGATAGAAACCTCTTTGTTTCAGTTACACCTTCCATTTTATTACTTATTATTAACATGTCATCAACATACAGACAAATAATAACGATACAACTACCATCTACTTTAGAATATATGCATTTGTTAGCTACATTATGCATAAAACCATGAGATAGTATTTTGGAATCAAACTTCTCATGCCATTGTTTTGGTGCTTGTTTTAATCCATACAATGATTTGACTAATCTACATACTTTGTTTTCATTTCCTGGTAGAATGAACCCTTAAGGTTGTTCCATGTATACCTCTTCATTGAGGTCACTATTCAGGAAAGCGGTCTTTACATCCATTTGATGGATGTGAAGATGATGTATGGAAGCTAGCGCAAATAATATCCTAATGGATGTTATTCTAGCTACAGGTGAGTATGTGTCAAAATAATTTATCCCTTCTTTTTGTCTAAAACCCTTAGTTACTAGTCGAGCTTTAAAGGTTTGGATAGTCCCATCAGTGTGATATTTCTTCCTAAATACCCACTTGCAACTTATGGGTCTAGAACCTGGAGGTAAGTTTACTAGTTCCCATGTTTGATTTGATAGTATGGATTCCATTTCATCGTTTATAGCTTCTTTCCAGAAAGCTGAGTCTCTAGAGGATATAGCCTCTTTATATGATTTAGGATCATCTTCTATATTCATCACTATAGGTATTTGTCTTATAACATTTTCTCTATCTGCTTCTACTAGATGGAAAATGATACGTTGTGAGTCTATGTAGTCATCTCCTAGACTCTTCTCTATTCTTGTTCTTTGACTCCTACGAGGTTCAATAGGAGCTTCCATTATCTGTAGAGCTGTGCTATCTGGTTCTTTATTAGGAGTTTGGATTTCATTATCCTTAGATTCTAAGGATAGTGAGTTCTCAAAGAACTCCATGTCTAGAAGTCTATAAGCTTTACTATTTTGTGCATACTCTACGAAGGTACACTTAATAGCTCTTGGTCTTAACTTAGTTCTTTTTGGGTCAGGGGTTCTGCAGTATGCAAGACACCCCAACACTTTTAGATATCCTAGGTTAAGTTTTCTACCTCTCCATGTTTCATATGGAGATATTTTATACTTTTTAGATGGTATTCTATTTAGAATATGGCATGCTGCAAGTAGTGCCTCACCCCATAGACTTAGTGGTAACTTTGCTCTTATCAGCATTGAGTTGACCATTTCTACTAATGTCCTATTATTCCTTTCAGCTATTCCATTTTATTGAGGTGTGTATGGAGCAGTACATTGATGTATCAGTCCATGTTGTTCACAGAAGTTATCGAATTCATTTGAGAAGTATTCTCCTCCTCTATCGCTACGGAGAATTTTTATCTTCTTATTTAGTTAATTCTCTACTTCTGCTTTATATACTTTAAACATGTTCAATGCTTCATCTTTGCTCTTTAATAGGTACACATACACATATCTAGAGCAATCATCTATAAAGGTTATGAAGTACCGTTTACCTCCACGAGTAAGAATGCCGTTTAACTCACAGATATCACTGTGCACAAAATCTAACACTTGAAACGATCTTTCAATACTTAGAAAAGGTTTCTTCGTCATTTTGGATCGTATGCACACTTCACATTTTTCAGTTTCATTATCTGTATATGAGATCAAACCATTCTTAGCCATGAACTTCAAGGTACTATACCCTATATGGGCTAGTCTATCATGCCACAGTCCAGCGGATTCAGCCATATACGCAGAAGTGTTACTTTCATTCAGAGAAAACTTGACTATCCCGTTACAAGCATATCCCTTTCCGACAAAATTTTCATTCTTAGACAGAATTAGTTTACCTGACTCGTACACCACCCTTATCCCTGGTTTTCCCAAAAGACCCCTAGAAACTAAGTTTCGCCTCATGTCTGGGACGTTCAGTACATTAGTCAGAATCACTTTCTTCCCAGAGGTGAATATCAGTTCGACAGTTCCTTTGCCGATGACCTTCGATCGAACTTCATTACCCATTTGGACTTCTTGACCATCGGTCAATTCCTCATAGGTTTTGAAGGCTGATTTGTCATAGCACACATGTACTGTAGCGGCAATATCATACCACCATCCTGGAACTTTGCCTTGGATGGTATTCACCTCAGTGATCATGGCCACTATATCGCCTTCTTCTACTGCACTTGCCTCTTGTTTAGACTTATGATATCGGCATACTCGAGCATAATGCCCGATTTTCCCACAGACATGACATGGGCCTTTGAACTTTCCGTTCTTCTTTTGGGTGTTTTTCTTGAATTTCCCTTTATTGGGTTTCAGGGAATTGTCCTTCTCGGGATATTTGTTATTAGAGTTCTCTACTGCATGTACTTTGAACGAGGTATTCCCGTTATCATTCTTTCTGTCGCGGTTACGGGATTCTTCCTCAATTCTGAAGTGTTTCTGGATTTGTTCCAGTGTGTAGTCCTCAGTTTTATGCAGCAACTTCTTTCTATAGTCTTTCCACATCGGTGGCAATTTGACGATTATAGCCCCGACTTGGAATGATTCAGGTAGATCTATTTTTATCGCTTTGATTTTGTTTACTATTAGCTGCAATTCTTGGATTTGGGGTAGCAGCATTTGTTATCTACCATGTTGAAGTCAAAATACCTGGCGATGAGAAACTTGTTGGTACCTTTTTCTTCAGCCTTGTATTTGAACTCCAGAGTGGCCCAGATCTCCTTTGCTGATGACGTCTGTTGGTACAGATCGTATAGATGGTCGGAGAGTGCGTTCAGAATGTGTCCTCGACATAAGAGTTTGTCTTCGGCTCGTTTGGTGCGGGCGGCCACCTGTTCAGGTGTGTCGTCATCGGTTGCTTCAGGTAGCGCTTGCAAATTTGGATCTAATATATAGTAGATCTTCAGCGCCGTTAGGAGAAATTTCAGCATGTCTTGCCATCTCGTAAAATTGGTTCCATCGAACCGATCAAGACGTATCAAGTCCTGATTCATCAACTTGATAGAGGAAACACTATCGGCTTCCATAAAAAATAACGCTTTAAGATTGTTGAGAATTTTATACAGATTGATGTAATTTCTGTATAATATGAAAATCGAAAAATCACGATAATCAGAAATAAGGACAGGCTGAAGCACGTCTGAAAATGCTGTTCTTAAAGCGTTATTTGCCCCTACTCAAGTTAATTGAGTAAGCTGATAGGTTACAGACAAATAGCTTCTAGGATACGACGAGCCTGGTGTGGGTCTGCGTTCAGCAAACACGAAGGCCCACCTATTGGAACTCAATTTCACAATTTCTGACAGTATTATAATATAGAGAAAATCCCAAAGAAAGAAAAAGAAAGAGAAAAAATGGTTTCGACCACTGCTCTGGTCAGTTCAAATCTTCAGCTATTGGTTTAGTTGAACCGTCCTAGACCACACCGCTGGTCTGTTCTTCAAGCTAAGGTTCAAGCCTTGCTATGTTGCTGGAAGCACTGGAGTATTTTAGTTGAGAGGGGATGGCTGTCTCAGTTCATATGGGTTTGCTGGAGTGAATTGAGTTGTTTTGGAAACCCATCCAGGCCCTCCTTTTATAGGCTATGGTGGCTAGGGGGTTATGGTCCAGAGACTTAAATTCCATTAAGCCATTTCTGGCTGTTGGAAAACTAGCCGTTTTATGGCCGTTTTCTGACTGTTGTGCATGGACCATTAATCTGCTGTATGCTGACTGTTGTGAGACAGCAGCTAGCCGTTTTCTGACTGTTGGGCTAGCCATGCAACAGTTACAGCTGGGTCCTGTACTAATGGCTCAGCTGTTACAGTTTCTGCTGCAACAGCTCTTTTCAGTCAGTCTATATATACTGAGAGATCTCTCTCTCAGTTCTCTAGTCTCTCTGCCAACCAGCCACCCGCCTAAGCCACGTAGTCGCACCGCGACTCGCACACGTCTCGCTCCGCCTAAGCCACGTAGTCGCACCGAGACCGAGACCGAGCGCGCACTGGAACACGCAAGGTCCATAGTCCATGGACTACGTAGGTAAATATTATAATACTCCACTGTTTTCATTTAAACCAATTTTTCTTCTCTTCCCTTTCCCATGTGGGACTATTCCCAAAAACCCACAAAAAGGTGTTTTTCAAAACAACTTTTATATATTATATATTATTTTATTATTAAAATATATTTTTATTAAAATCAATATTTTTGCAACTGTATTTGTTTCATCATGACGTTCTTACATATGTGCTGATCAAAAACCATGTACGTGACCAAGTAGAGATGAGAAGTATATAACTATTAGGTGGACCACAATACAGGAAATCCAGATCTTGCATTAAAATCATCCAAAGGCCTGACATCCAAACTGTTGATCAGGAT
This sequence comes from Magnolia officinalis, assembly GCA_021015155.1. Lineage (NCBI taxonomy): Eukaryota > Viridiplantae > Streptophyta > Magnoliopsida > Magnoliales > Magnoliaceae > Magnolia > Magnolia officinalis. Next base: position 53,546,344 of record JAJHSJ010000011.1, read on the forward strand.
TATTGCTCCTGATGAAGGGAAATAAAAATCACGCCAATTGTGTGGATGCCCTGCTCCAATATCAGGTTGATTCATTAATGTAAGCAGTGCAGAATCGGAATCTCTTTCACTTAATTTTCATTTCTCAAGAACAGATTCACAACATTTTCTAAGAATCAATGACGCCCATGTTAAAAGAGCATGATGGCCAACCGTCCTACATTCAAGTCACTCCATCGATAACAGCTATCTGGTCCATTAATAGTTTAATCTATGCGAGACAATAACTCTCACTACATAGAGATAGGTGTTTGTGACCCATCTTGGACTGTCATCCATTGATAGGATATTATTAGGCCCACATGAATGTGTGGCCATGATTTGTTCCCTGTAATTGTGGGTGCATTGATTGCTGAGGTGGATGAAAACTAGAAATTTATATAATAAAAAAAAAACTTGAGAGAAGTGACTTAGAAAATTATAAATAAATCCACATACATGCCGGTATGCACGTGTGTGGTTTTAATAGCCATTGTCATGCATGTAATGTTTGAAAGGTAGAGAGATTGTACTATGTAGTTAAGGCGAGCTTGAATACAACCCAACATACTATAATATTAAAAATCAGGACTTTTTCCTTTTAATCTGGGTCATCTTTGGGGTTTCAACATCACCACATATGACAAGTTTCACTGTATACGATGGAATGACAACAAATAAACTAGATTATATCCACAAACTGTCATGATTCGCTTATTTTCATCAACGTAAATAGGAATGGCCAATGTAACTTTTATATAATCATGGATAGAAACATAGGTTTAAAAATGCAATTTTGGATGAAAAGCTAGCCATCCTCATTTTCAGTGCCTACATGATGCTGTTCATGATGACAATGAATTGGATTGTTAAAGTATACAAAATGAAGAAATTGACTTACAATTTTTTGTCTGACCTCATTCTCTTCAAGTTTGTTGTATCCCGGCAATTCCAACTGTTATCGAACCGCACTAGTGCTCAAACCGTGCCTCATGTGCATTTAAGATTTTCGAAAACATCTATTTTGTGGATGTTTTGCTATCAGGATTAAATTACACTTGTACAATAATAAAAAAAAAAGAAGCAAAATTACTTTGTGGAAATGCCAGCATAAGTAGAAACCAAAATATGGTAGTGTAGTGGTAAAGAATAACACTTGATAAAATACAGAAATGTATGAGGGCACTGTGGTATCATCCTTGAAAATACAATGTTCGCCAGAAAAAAACCTCTATCTGTTATCTAAACCCGATAATCGAACTTTTTATATATGAAAGAATTCCCAAGTAACTGAATTTTAGTGTTAAATAATTTCGGATTAAGGAAAAAAAAACAAACAAACAAACTTAAAAATGTCTCACTGAGGAAGCTCTACCGAACACCCACTGCTGATTTACGCTACCATGATTCACTCCCCCTTAACATCAAAAAATGTCTCACTGAGGAAGCTCTACCCAACACCCACTGCTGATTTACGCTACCATGATTCACTCCCCCTTAACATCAAATTAATAACCAACTGTTCAAACTGGGATGAGTTAAAAATGAAAAGCCCCCAAAATCAGAAACTTACAAGAAATCTGTTTCAAGCTGGGACGACGAATATACTCAGAGTTTGCGGAAGAGCTCTGAATAGGCGGAGATGTAGCCCACCTGCAATGAAGTAGCGGAATAAGACGATCCTCCTCCCAAATCCATACCATAACAAAGAAAGTGAGAAAGAAATTTCCTGAAAACTTCCCAAATCGGTGGTCCCTTGAAGGAGCCTACCTGTTGTCTCCACCCCGTTTTAGAAATAGGAGTCCTCTTCTCCCTCTCCAAATGCAAAGATGCAACATGCAGGGGTATAAATCGAGCCTGCTTCCCGCCATTTCTGCCCAAACGCGCCAACATCTCGTCCTCAACGGGTTGCCATTTCACATCCGGCGGTGTCTGTACGCTGGATCCACTATCACTGCAGGACGGGCTCGAGGAGTCGTCGAAATACCGTCGTTCCCCAATGCAAGATCGCCCGAATCCCTCTCCTTTGACCGACGTATTCGGAAGTGAAAGACGGGAGTGATGAAGAAAGTTTCCAGACGTGTAAGGGATGGAAGAGAGATGGATTTTACGATCCTGCCCGTCGTTTTCCACCCTAACACGATTACCCAAACATGCCCTTAGAGATCATTTTAGTGCATTATCCAAAAAATGAATCATATCCAAAGATCATCACCACACCACAAATAGCAGCGGAGATAATGATTTTCACCATTAAACAATTTATAGGGCCCACCGTAACATTTATTTTCCATCCAATCTATTCATAAGGCCATGTAACACCTCGAAAATCAGGGGTCGAGCAAAGCTCAACTCCCGAGTTCCAACGCACCACTTATGCAACATAGATAATGATGATTACATGTTGTCCCTATTAGTGTATTTAAACATGAATGAGATTATACCAAATCAACATATCATACTCTAAAGACGGTTAAATTCACAAGCGGAAGACTGTGATAGATATATAAAGCATATAAGTGGTTGTAAGTCTCCAGAATGTGAACATGATACCAGGTTAATTAATTACATGTATTGTTCCAAAGTATACAAAATAACAGGAGTGTAATGTCATCTAATCCGTGTCTCTGTAGCCCCGATGACGCAACTCCAGGTCTACATAGACCTACTAGAGAGTTGCAGATAGGAGAACTCATCGTCGTCATAGAAGGTAGACTCCGTCTCGTAAGCCTCGCTGTTATCTGAAACTACAACTGAGTCTGGTTGGTGTTTTAAGACACCGTCTCAGAGTGGGAGTGAGTGATCAACTCAGTGGAGCTATAAGGCAAAGGTTAACATGTTATCAATTCAGTCAAGCAGTAATGATAAAGTAGTACAACAATCATGTCCTAAGTACTCTTGTTAATGCAAGGATGGTATGCGACAATGATGTATGCCCTCGCCTGCACTCCCTCAGCAACATCATCTCACGATCGCGCATGTAACACTCCCGGTAAACGTGTGCTTCCTCGCCAAAGCACATGCAATGCGGTGCATGAGCGTGATTAGCGAAGTTCTTAATTAGACTTATTCATACAGCAGGTTTGGGAAGCTAAGGTACCTCCCTTTATATCATTTACCCAAATAATGATCCATCTACGGTCATCAATCCTAGTTTGTCACATATGATAAGTTCAAGTCACTACGAAGATGTTCGTCACCTCAGCGTAGGCCTATTTTATACTCGAGGTTACTCCACCGATGCCCTACCAACTGGCAGTCTATTTTCGAAGGCTTGTCACCAACCCAACTGGAGACCACAGCTACGCTGCGTCGGGGTAGGCCTCGTTTATACTCGAGGTCACTACAGGAAGGCTTGTCACCTTAGCGTAGGCCGACAGCTCGAATACAGTGTCCCATACTACCGTATTTGGCTCACGAGTTTGGGTGCTTATTGGATACTACGGGGAGGCTCGTCACCCCAACTGTAACATCCCGGATTTTTGCCAATCTGGAATTAGACGTCCTTAGACAATGGGTCAATCCTAACACCTTATTAACTTGTCAAAACTGAATCCCACAGTCTAAAATCGCTCCTTAACCCATTTCCTTCACAAATCCCACCCTTCACCACCTTGTTCTTTAAATTTTCTAAGTACTTTCACATTAGACACTATCTTAAAGTTTAGGTGATGAAGAACAATACTTAAACTAAACATTGCTACAAAGGACTAAGTACCACCTCAGACCGAAATCACCCAGGACTAAATCCTTTAGAAATTAGCCGAGAATTAGCTAGTGTTAAACTAGAGTGCCTGTGAAATTAGCACCAATCACTTTAAATACGATCTGCAATACCCAAAACTTGTAAAATCATTGACGCTAGGTTACCCTAAAATCTAGGATCAATCTCATTACCTGGCTGCTCTTAGGAGCATCTCGAAACTCTGTATCAGATCTGGACTGCACGTCGGAATTCCGAATAACACGAGGTTAAGGAATTAGGACCGCCTTGCTGGGCTTGACAACCATCTCGAAAATCAAATCCAGATTGTGTCCCAGCGCTATTCGCTTGAGTTCGGAGCGGGGAGTGTGAGAAATGTGAGAATAATTCTAAATTAAATCCAAAATAAATAAATCTGACACCTCTCGCTTGCAGATCAGTTTTAAGCAACCAGACCATCAAAATCAGACCAAATTACACTCTCGGATCAGGGATATTTCTCCAAACATAACCATGTACTCAGAATCTCCGATCGAGATCCACTGATCGTTGAATTGAAACTGGTCCGCCACGCGTGATATGGAAATCCCACTAAAACAAAAATATAACTCCACCTAGATCCGATGTCGGTGAGCTTAAGTCCGACCTTTGGCTCAAGGAGGCCCGCCAGAAGTCCTCTGTTGAGCTGAAACAGGTCCGCTTTGGTTATAACCTAAGTATACTTTGACCTGGAGTCTATTTCAGTGAGTTTTTAGGCTATATAAGGACCTTAAAACCCTCTCTCTCATAGCTATACGAATTTGAGAGAAACCCTAGAGAGAGAAGAGAGAAAAGAGAGAGAAAGAGTGAGAGAAGTGGGGGAACCTCCCTGCCACTTTACCCTGTCGCTACACAAGCTCCACCATTCCGTTTTAATCGCTTTCCCGGCGATTCCAACTCCATTTCTAGGTAAGAAACCCTAACCCTAATCTGTTTTGGAGTTTTGATAGTTGTAGGTTATGAAATAGCTAACCTATTTCGCTCTATAGGTTACCAAACTGTCGTATACGAAAGCTTAGTAAACCTATTGGATTCGTTACGATTCTACGATAAAAGGTGAGGACTTTAGGTGTATAGGTTACGGTTTTCAATGCTTTCAATGTCAAATAATGATAGATTCATGATTTGCATGCAATTGCACATGTACAAAGTGTTGTCTGTTTTTCGTTTCGATTAAAGGTGAAGAATATGAAATTTTACTCTAGGTATTTGTAGAAAGTACCGTATACGTATAAATTTTGGAAATATGTTTGACATGATTATTTGTTGTATGAATATATTATACATGGATAAAATACTTGTTTGGCGAAAGGACTCGCCCTAATACATGTTTTGCTAATATACACTATGTATGTAGAAATAGTGTATTCTAGAAAGTACTGTATACGTATAAATTTTAGGAATGTGTTTGTCATGATTATTTGCTGTATGAACATATTACATATGCGTAAAATACTTGTTTGGCGAAAGGACTCGCCTTAATACATGTTTTGCTAATGAACACTATGTATGTTGAAATAGTGCATTCTAAGTGTTTGTGAAAATGCTTGTGAGAGTAAGTGCTTGGATGATAGTGTCTTAGGTAAGTGTTGAGATGAGATTCTCAACTACCTTAGAGACGTTTATGATTTCCTCTATGTTGGCTGTTTGATGTAACCGTTTACTTATGAGATATATGTGTTTGTATTCCTGTTTATATAGTGCTTTATAACATGCTTTATGATATGCTGTTAACATGCTTGAATTACTTTGTTTAATATGCTTTACTCTACATGCTCTAGATAAGGATTGATTGAGTTTGGGACTATGATTATAGTCCAGACATTCGGTACCAGACTTAAGATCGTGGTTGACATTCATTTCGCCATGTGAGATGTGTTCGATGAACCCGAGTCGTACTTCGGTTGGCGATAGTGGTTGGCCACACGAAGTGCTTATGCGCTTCATATCGTTCAACTTGTTGTGCGCTTGAGCTAGCCGAGCTCGTCAAGTAACCCGTTATGTCTTATGTATGTTCATCATGTTTAGACACTACTGCTTGAACCTAGGGTACCAAACTTACCAGCGAAATCCCGTTAACCATGGTACCTCGATCCGCTAAAACTCATGAGCCGGGCATGGTGGTATGGGACATCGTGGTCAAGATGTCGGCCTACGCTGGGGCCACGTGCCTCCCCGTAGTGACCAGTGAGCAACCAGACTCGTGAGCCAATTATGGTGGTATGGGACACTATATTCGAGCTGTCGGCCTATACTGATTGGTGACGAGCCCTTTGTAATGACCTCGAGCATACTCTGAATTTGCGGTGAGGTGACGAGTTTTGCCGCAGTGTATAGAGTATGAACTAGGCCTGTTTCAATTTAGTGATGAACCGTTAAAGAGGTGATGGGGGAGTAGTGTAACCATTGTGCGTAACAGCCCTGACAGCCTTTGCAATGACCTTGAAACACACCATCGTATGAGATTAACTAGGACTGACGACCCTAGAATGGATCATGTTTGGGAATGATACAAGGGAGGTACCTTAGTTTCCCAATACTGCTGTTTGAAATGAACTAATAACAACTCAGTAATCATGCTCATCATCACATTGCATGTGCCTGGAAGATGTGGAGTACTGAGGGATGAAAGCATGACACGAACGTAAGATAGTGTCGCACGAGGGTGTGTGTGGTGAGGGCATACATCATGACTACATCATACTTGCATTAATAAGAGTAGTTAGGAGTGTTTGATTTTACTGTTTTATCATTACTGTTTGACTGAATTGATAACATGTTAACCTATGCCTTATTGTTCCACTGAGTTATCTACTCACTCCCACGTTATGGGACAATGTTGTACACACCAACCAAACTCTGTCTTAGGTACAGATGAGATGACGAACTCAGGAGACTGAGCCGGACTATGGCGAGGACCAGGACGAGTTCTCATTTATGCAGTACTCAGGTGGCTTCGACTAGACTGCCTGGATCGACGGGACTTATAGGGCTCACTTCCTTAGTTTGACTTTTAGCATTTTGTTCATAAAATAGACATATGTATATGGTGACTCAGATGGGTTCATATATACTTTGGAGATTGAGATGGTTTTGTTTCTTTTACATACATATATATACAGTTTCAGTCTTCCGCTTGCCTTTTTACAATTGATCTGGAGTATGAATTACTGTTTTAGTATAAACTCACTCATGTTTATTGCTCTAACACAGACAACATTTAATCATCATTACCTATATTGCATAAGTGATGTTTTGGAACTTGAGAGTTGAGTTGCTACTCGACCTTCGAATTTCAAGGCGTTACACCAGTGTAGGCCGACAGCTTAACCACGGTGTCCCATACCACCATGTCCGGCTCATGAGTCTTAGCGAATCATGGTACCAAGTTTTAAACAGACTTTTCATTAGTAAGTGGTACCTTAGATTCAAGCAGTTGCGTCCATACATGGTGAACATACATTAGGTCAATCGGGTTACTTGACAAGAAAGACTGGTACGAGCGCACGTTGAATTAATCGACATGGAGCGCGTAAACACTCCGCGTGGCCTAACCACTGTCGATAATCATCGTACGACTTAGATTCCTCGAACGTATCCAATGTGGTGAATCTAGTTCGGCCACTCAACCGGGATCCATTGCCAATTGCATAGACTATGTAATGCACTAAGTAATCACATGTGATAGTCAAAACAGCATTTACCAAACCATTCAAATATAAATCTCATTCGAGCATTTTAACGAACACATAGTGAGCATATTACCATACATATGTATTTCATCCACAAATCACATAGTAGTTATACATGTAGATAAGGTAGTTGAGAATTTCAATTCAACAAACAAGTACTTAGTCATGCATTTTATCAAACACTTAGCCTACACACTACTACGTACATACCCTAACTTAGTTATAGCTTATATTATAACAAATCCTTTCACAAAGGAGTTGTTATACATACAACAAACATGTATTCAAGATTAATAGTCATGGCAAGTACAAATCATAATTCCATATTCATGCAAACATTTCAACAAACACATGGAATGCATTAATTTTAACATAGTTCATATATATGTGTAATACACAGAGAACGTCGTATCTAAGTACATGTGATAGCAATCAAGTCAGTCATAAATCATTAACTGACATTGAAAGCCTTGAAAACCATAACCTAAACGTTTATAGTCCGCACCTTCCTTCGGTAAACTCAAATCGAACTCAGTTTGAACGCTACGCCTTTGTCTATGGCACAACGACAGCCTGAATCATGAAATAGGTTAGCTATTTCGCCGATTCTTCTGTTTTGATACCTAAAACAGATTAGGGTTAGGTTTTCTTACCCAAGAAAGGAGTCGAAATCGCCGGAATAGCGACACGGGAGAGACGGTTTGATACGTGAAGCGGCAGGAATGAATCCCAGCAACTATCTCTGAGATCTCTCACACTTCTACTCACTTTCTCCTTCTCTTTCCTCTTTTCTCTCTCTTAGGGTTTGAAAATTCGTATGGAATGAGAGAGGGGTGAGTTTAAGGCTTTATATAGGCTCAGAAGTGAACTTAATGGCCCCAGGGCCATGGTATACTTAGGTTATAGCCAAAAGTTGACTGTTTCGGGCCGACGGAGCTCATCTAGAAGCCCATTTTCTGCATACGGTCCAAAGAAAGTTCCCTGACGATGAATTTACGCCAGGTTAAGATCTCGGTCTGATCGAATTTACGGATCGACCATGGAGGACCAGTTTTAGTTCAACGGTCCGTCGTCACTCGATCAGGGCCACAAGTACACTAACACGTGTAGGGAAATTTCCTTGATCCGAGGGTGTATTTGGGTCAGATTCTGACGGTCTGAAACCTTAAATTTGGCCCACAGGCGAACGACCTAATTCACTTAAATCTGAGTTCATTTTCTAAAGACATTCACGTTTTTCACACACTTTACTCAGGGCTCTAGTTGTGCGTTTCGGGATACTATTTGGACTTGATTTCCGAGATGGTTGTCAAGCCCAGTAAGGCGGTCATAACCGTATAGTTTTGCGGTTATCGGACTTTCGACGCACGGTACAGGTCCGATACAGAGTTTTAATGCGCTCCCGAGAGCAACTGGGTTTTGAGATTGATCATAGGTTTTTAGGTAATGTAGAGTTAGCGATTCTACTGGTTTTGGGTCTTGCAGTTCGTATAGAAAGCGGTTCAAGCTAATCAACCGATTAATTCAGTTTAGTACTCAATTAATTTTCATCTAATTTTTAAAGGATTCAGTTCTTAGTGATTTTTGCCTGAGGTAGTACTCGAGTTTTTGTACGAATTTTTCTAAGACGTTACAATCTACCCCCCTTAAAGAAAAATTTTATCCTCGAAATTAGTACATTTTCGTACTCCTTGAGAATCTGAGGGTAGTTCTTACGGACCTTGGCTTCTGTTTCCCAAGTAGGCTCTTCCTCAGTTTGGTGTGTCCACAATACCTTCACAGGCGGGATAACCTTACTGCGCAACACCTACTCCTTCCTGTCTAGAATACGCGTCGGTCGCAGTACATAAGTAGCATCTTCACTCAACTGTACCTGCTCCCATTTGATAATGTGGGAAGGGTCAGGAATGCATTTCTTCAACATCGATACATGAAATACGTTGTGTACGCCTGCGAGTGGTGTGAGCAAAGCGAGGTGGTACGCTAACACACCCCCTCGATCTAGAATCTGGAATGGACTAATAAAATGTGGCGTGAGTTTTCCCTTCTCGCCAAATCGAAAGACTCCCTTCATGGGGGAAACTTTAAGAAACACGTGGTCCCCGACCTCAAACTCTAGTTGTCACTGTCTCATATCGGTGTAACTCTTCTGTCTACTCTGTGCTGTAAGAAGTCGACGCCTAATAATGTCGATCTTCTCTGAGATCGCCTGTACCAAATATGGGCCAATCAAACTCTTCTCGCCTACCTCTGCCCAGCAATGTGGTACTTGACATGGATGCCCATACAGTGCTTCGTAGGGGGCCATGTCAATACTCGCCTAAAAGCTGTTGTTATAAGCAAACTCAACATAAGGAAGACAGTCATCCCAACTGTCCTTGAAATCAAGCACATAAGCTCGCAACATATCCTCCAACACCTGATTCACCCGTTCCGTCTGCCCATCCGTTTGTGGGTAGAACGTGATACTGAATTTCAATTTCACACCCATTGCTTCCTGGATACGAGTCCAGAAGATAGATGTGAATCGTGTGTCTCGGTCCGACGTTATCTCCTTGATGTACAACCTGGCCAAATCGTCTGTGGAGTTTGAGACTCTAATCGGGAGGAAATGAGCCGACTTCGTCAATCGGTCCACAATCACCCAAATGGAGTCATGTCCCTTCCTCGTCTACGGTAACCCTGAAATGAAGTCCATAGAGATGAAATCCCATTTCTACTCAGGTATGGGCATGGGCTGAAGCAAACCAGGAGGTCGACGATGTTTGGCCTTGACCTGCTGGCACATGAGGCAACGTGAGACATAGTCTGCTATGTGGGCCTTCATGTTATCCCACTAGTACGAACACTTCATGTCCCGATACATCTTCGTACTACCAGGATGCATCGCCATCTTCTAGTTGTGAGCAGCTTCAAGAACTCTCCTTCTCAAATCATAAAGATTTGGGACGCATAGGCGGCCACGATAACATAAACCCCCATCCGTACCAACTCTCCATTCTGAGTCTTCACTGTCGCTCACCTAATCTCTCATCCTTGCCAATAGTTCATCGTCTTTCTGAGCCGTAATGATCTAGTCATCAATGAGCGGCTGCACACGAACGTGTGCGACGCTCTCGAACGGCTCCTCTACCTTAAGCTTTTGCTCGAAGTCTCGCACAAATTATACCATGTTCCACTCGTCTATCATCAGCGGAGCCCAAATGTTATCGTCTTCTTGTGGCTCATGTGTCTGCCACAAGGTTAGCCTTGCTAGGATGGTAGGAGACCTCGAACTTGAAGCCCTTTAAGGTTTCCATCCATCCCCGCTGCCTCATATTCAAGTCCCTTTATGTGAATATGTATCTGAGGCTCTTGTGTTCGCAAAAGAGCTTGAACTCCTCTTCATAGAGGTAATGTCTCCGGAGCTTTAATGCAAAGATCACGACCGCTAACTCTAGGTAGTGTGTAGGGTAATTTTCCTCGTGTTTCTTCAATTGTCGCTAGGCATAGGCAATCACCCTATCCTTCTACATAAGGACACAACCCAAACCAACACGAGACGCGTCAGTGCATATCATATACTTGACCCCTTGCTCTAGCAATACTAGCACAGGGGTGGACATCAACTTGTCCTTTAGTTCCTAGAAAGTTGCTTCTGCCTTCTCATTCCAGGCAAACTTGAGATCCTTCCGAGTCAGCTGAGACAACGGTCTGACTATCTTAGAAAAGTCCCTAATAAATCGACGATAGTACCCTACCAGGCCCAGAAAACTCCTCACTTTAGTAATTGAACCGGGCTGCTCCCAGTTCTGAACTACGGTCACCTTAGCGAGGTCCACAACTATCCCTTCCTTGGACACCACATGTCCCAGGAACTTGACTTCTTCCTTCTAGAAGTCGCACTTCTTTTACTATGCAAACAACTGGTTCTTCCTAAGGTTATCAAAGACTGCTCGCAGGTGTTCCTCGTGCTCCTTCCGACTCTTGGTATATATCAGGATGTCATCTATAAATATGACGATGAATCGGAATAGATACGGCCGAAACACCTAGTTTATCAGGTCCATGAACACGGCCGGTGCATTTGTGAGTCCAAATGACATCACAAGGAACTAGTGCCTAAAGCTGGCCCTGAACGTTATCTTCTGCACGTCTTCATTCTTGACGCGCAACTGGTGATACCTTGACTGCAAATCGATCTTAGTGAAGTACCATGCCCCTTTCAACTGATCAAACAATCATCTATCCTAGGCAAATGATACTTGTTCTTCACTGTCACTTGGTTTAGCTTGCGATAATCAATACACAATCGCAGTGACCCATCTTTCTTCTTCATAAACAACACAGGTGCTCCCCAAGGAGACACACTCGGTCGTATGAAACCTGCATCCAACAGATCGTCGATCTGTCTCCTCAGTTCCTCCATCTCACATGGAGGCATGCGATACGTCGGAAGAGATATAGGTGTCGCACCAGGCACCAGGTCAATAGTAAAATCCATCTCCCGCTGAGGAGGCAATCCAGGTATTGTCCTGAACACGTCCGTGAAATTTTGAACTATAGGGTGTTCCCAAGTGTCGGACCGTCAACATTCTCTAGCAAAGTAGCGTAACAACTAATGCGGTAGTACCAACTGACCTGAACTGGGAATGTAAAGGTCGTGCCCTCAGGTCCATGGGTTGTCACTACCCTAGTATCACAATCGATCTCTGCCTTCATCTCGGTGAGCCAATCCATCCCGAGGATCACATCGTAATGACATAGCGGGGCAATAATCAGGTCGACGAGTACTGTTCTGCTCCCTAAGTCTATCAAACAACCCTTATACACCTTGGTAGTTTCTGAGAAAGTCCCTGTGGCGGTAAGGAGTCTCAATCCAACCATAGGACTAGTTTCTAACCTAGTCGCTTGACTGTTGCGAATGAAATGATGGAGATAGTGGACCCGGTGTCCACCAATACGAATACTGGTGTACCTTGGATATGTGTTGTGACTTCAAAGGCCAGTGGTGCTGTAACTGCTGTCTCGGATGTCTCTGCAAGTGAGTGCACACGAGCTTATTGAGGATGATTTGGTTGCGGTACCATAGGCTATTGAGGTGGCTTAAATTGAGGTGCAGGTGGCTTGTACGAAGGTTATGTGGGTAGTACAGAATGTAGAGGTGGAGCTAAGACAGCTAGTGGCATCTAACGGTTGATCCTCTGAGGGGGCATAAAGTTATTGTCCCTCATCCTGGTAAAGCAATACATGTCAGCATGACCTGACCTCTTACAGTAAGTGCACCACATGTCAGGTTGCCTCGGCTATGTCGGTGGAGCCGCAAGCCGAGGAGGAGATTCTGCACGTGGCGTCTTACCGAAGAACGGTCGGCTAGGCAAATTTGGTCGAGGCCTCGGACCCATGGGTACACGCGTACGGGATAGTATGTCCCCGTCCTTCTCAGCCAGCAGAGACATATTTACTAGCTCAGCATAGCTGGGTATGTTAGCACAACACATCTTCGAGCGTATCTCGGGTCGCAAACCCTCAGAAAATTGCGGCATACACATCGGCTCATTAGCCAATATCAACGGAGCATACCTAGTCAGCTCCGTGAATTTGTTCTTGTACTCACCAACAGTCATTCCTCCCTTTTGGAGGCGAAGGAACTCTCCCTCCTTCTCATGACGGTATGTGAGGGGGAAATACTTCCCATGGAAGCGTGTCTTGAAGGCCTCCCACGTCCATACGTAGCCGATAGCAATGGTCCGAAGGACGCTGTCCCACCAGAGGCTGGCCTCCTTCTCAAACATGTAGGTGACCAACTCCACTTGTTCTACCTCAGTGCAGTGTAGGGGCTTCAACATCTTAGAGATGCAATCAAGCTAATACTCGGCCTCCTCAGGTCTGTGAGCACCCACAAAAGTAGGAGATCGGAAGCGCTGGAATTGCTTGAATAAGCCACTGGCTGTCATGTTTCCAGCAGGCTGCATAGGTGGTGTAAGCGTGGCCGTGTGCATGTTCTGGGCAATGACCCCCGCAATGGTAACCAAAAACTGTTGCTACCGTTGTTGCTGCTACTGCATCAATAACATCATCTACTCCAACCTATCAGGAGGAGCCGACTGAGGCATGTGAGGCGTCAAAGTAGACGCACGGTTCTGCTTTGGAACCGGTGGTGCAGAAGGAGTTGGCCCATTAGTGGGGCCAGTGGCGGGTTGTGAATTCGGCATAGTCTCATGATTCGTGCCCAAACTGGGATCCGTATGGTTATCGCTGAGGGGAGGTGCCCCGTCACTCGATTCGCCAAGTGTAAGATGTGCCTTACTCCAAGCGCTCTTTGATGACATTCCCTATATACAACATAGGGTGCAACCCGTGTAAGATTTAGCATAAAAACATACACTCATTCACACATCATTCACATTCCAACTCAAAAGAAGCTTCATGCATTTTACCAAAATTTGTCACAATACATGAGGTATAGTTTTACATGAATCATGACAGAAAATGCATGTGAGCTAATCTACCAAAGCTTTAAACACCAAAACACACCACAACTCTACCCTACTACTAAGCCTATCAAGGCTATATATAACATAGAAAATAGGAAAGCAAAGAAAACCCAAAGACGACTACAATATAGGACTAGTCGTTTGAATCTGGTGATGGAGGTGCACCCTTGTCCTGCATACAGCACAGGATAACCTTCAAGGTGCGAGATACCTTTTTAAATTTCTGTTTCACGAAGGTCTGATTCTCTTCAAGCTTGACCCGAGTCTCTCTAACCTCCTGTCGCAGGGCGACCTGGCCCTCCTCGATCTGAGCCAAACGGGCTTCTATGGCAGCCCGATCGCGGTGGTACTCATGAGTGGCAGGAGGAGAGCCCTCATTAGTGTCTTGGGCCTCCTCTTCTTCCTTTTCCTGCTCTTCCTCTTCCTCAATTTCTTCCTCTATCTCATCTCCTCCTTCTTCATAACTCTCTTCTTCTTCACTTCCCGTCTCATCCTCACTCTCATTGAGTCGGGCCTGATGTTGTCGTGACCCTATATTCATGTTGTTGAGAGTAGTGTCGTTGATGAAATGGATCGACGCAAGCCTTTTTGAGCCAAGTCTATAGTCGAGTTCACGAGCAAGCTTGCATATGAGTCGGCTGAATGGGAGTGAATAGGTTGTCCTAGGAGAGCGTGCGGTCTGAACTATCTGTAGTAGTACATACGTAAGCAGACACAGTTTGTCTCCTTGCCCAGCTCGGTATAGGAAGTCTACCATTAGACGCGTGTATTCACTGCGATTACTCCACTTAGGATACACATTATGTGTGAAGATTTGGTGGAGCATGTGAAAGTCAGGAGTAATCTTGGATGCCAAGAGGCAATTGCTTGGATTCCAGTGGACCAGTCGGCCACAAAGAAATGGCGTGGGGTGATCCTTTTCACTCGCACTCCTGAGGTTCTTCTCGCTAGCATGAACCTCACCAAGCAGCATCCCCATGATTCGGGCTATCAAGCCCACATTGAAATGGCTTCTCGTCTTCCCACGGGGATAGAGAACTGTAAAGGCTCCAGCAATGACTCTCGTATATAGGCGTAGAAAGCTCGGACAGTGCTCTCATTCGCACGAGACTTGCCCTCAAATATGGGACCCCACTCGGCGTCTGATAGAAGATCCATCATCGGATAAAGCCCAAACAGCTTTTCGTCCACGTGTGCTTCAAAGAGGACCCTATGGCCTTGAAATCTTCCATGCACCATATCCACCAGTAGGGCTATTTCGAGAGGAAGTTGGGGATCGATGTCCTGCTTCGTCCTTATCTCCCTATCAACGCTCATGCTAGCCTCGGCACCTTTTTGCCTCCTTGAGTGGGTAGGGCGGCTAGGCCCGGCTTCATTCCTGGAAGCCCTCTTCTTCCCCATGAGAGAAAGAAGTGTGGAGAGGGAGAATATAGTCGTCACGAGCTCAAAAGGAGCCATAAGAGTGGAATAAAAATGAAGGGATAAAATGGGTTGTTGGGCTTTGATATTTTTAAGCCACGAAGTAGGGTTTGTGTGCTCAAATGGAAGGAAATGAGGGAGATAGGAGATAGGTTTGAAAGGAATGGTGGGAGATGGGTATGTAGTGATGAAGAAGAAAAAGATTTGAGATTGGAGGTGGAGATTTGAGAGAGAAAAATGAAAATTTTGGAAGTTTGGAAAGCTTGGAGGGGTGTAGAGGGAAGGAATGAAGTGAATGGAAGGGTTATAGGGCCCCCCACACATTTTCGTGGGCCCCACAGGTGTGTACAAGGGTTGGCCCGACAAGCCCGGACGAACCAGACGGCGAGGCCTCGCCGTTGGGGCGATGACATCGACGCTCGCTGGACAGGGGGCGAGGGCTCGCCCCAGGGGCAATGGCATCCCCCTCTCGGGGTGCCGAAAATGTACGGGGTCCACTTTGGTCCCCCCCCCCCCCCCGATTTGAGTCGTTTGGGCCCCCGAGTCCGTTTGAGTCGTTTCGGGTTCCATCTCGTGTATATTAACCCGTTTCGGGTTGTTTGAGTGTGGAATATGTCAAATTATCATCTAAACCCTTCGATTGACGGTCTAGAAAGGAACTGGGATCACCTCACATGATCACAGATGTGAATATGTCCTATTTCAACGGTCAATTTCGCTCGTTGGCGAAATTTGGAATCCTACAATTGTTTCTACGTTTTATCACTCCCCCCTAAGTCAAAGTACGTCAGTGTGCATCATGTTACCATAATCCAGGTCCAGTTTAATCCAAATCATTCTTTGATACCAACTTGTAACGCCCCGAAAATTGAGGGTTGAGTAAAGCTCAACTCTCGAGTTCCAACACATCACTTATGCAACATAGATAATGATGATTAAATGTTGTCCATATTAGTGTATTTAAACATGAGTGAGATTATACCAAATCAGTATATCATACTCCAGAGACGGTTAAATTACGCAAGCGAAAGACTGTGATAGATATATAAAGCATATAAGTGGTTGTAAGTCTCCAAAGTGTGAACATGATACCAGGTTAATTAATTACATGTATTAATCCAAAGTGTACAAAATAACAGGAGTGTAATGTCATCTAATCCGTGTCCCTGTAGCCCCGATGACGCAACTCCAGGTCTACATAGACCCCTTAGAGAGTTGTAGATAGAAGAACTCCTCCTTGTCGTCATAGAAGGTAGGCTCCGTCTCGTAAGCCTCGCCGCCATCTGAAACTACAACAGAGTCTGGTTGGTGTTTTAAAACACCATCCCAGAGTGGGAGTGAGTGATCAACTCAGTGGAGATATAAGGCAAAGGTTAACATGTTATCAATTTAGTCAGGCAGTAATGATAAAGCAGTACAACAATCATGTCCTAAGTACTTTTGTTAATGCAAGGATGGTATGCGACAATGATGTATGCCCTTGCCTGCACTCTCTCAGCGACATCATCTCACGATCGCACATGCAACACTCTCGAAAAATGTGCGTTTCCTCACCAAAGCACATGCAATGCGGTGCATGAGCGTGATTAACCAAGTTCTTAATTAGACTTATTCATATAGCAAGTTCGGGAAGCTATGGTACCTCCCTTTATATCATTTGCCCAAACAATGATCCATCTAGGTCATCAATCCTAGCTTGTCACATACGATACGCAAGTTCAGGTCACTACGGAGAGGCTCGTCACCTCAGCGTAGGCTTCTTTTATACTCGAGGTTACTCCACCGATGCCCTACCAACTGACAGTCTATTTTCGAAGGCTCGTCACCAACCCGTTTGGGGACCACAGTTAGGCTACCCCGAGGTAGGCTTCGTTTATACTCGAGGTCACTACGGGAAGACTCGTCACCTTAGGTAGGCCGACAGTTCGAATACAGTGTCCCATACCACCGTATTCAGCTCACGAGTTTGGGTGCTCACTAGACACTATGGGGAGACTCATCACCCCAACGTAGGGCGACAGCTCGACTACGGTGTTCCATACCACCATGTTCGGCTTATGAGTCTTAGCGGATCGTGGTACCAAGGTTTAAGCGGGCTTTTCATTGGTAAGTGATACCTTAGATTCAAGCAATTGCGTTCATACATGGTATTAGGTCAATCGGGTTATTTGACAAGCACGACTGGTACGAGCATACGTTGAATTAATCAACATGGAGCGCGTAAGCACTCTACGTGGCCTAACCACTGTCGATAATCATCGTACGACTCGGATTCCTCGAACGTATCTAATGTGGCGAATCTAGTTCGGCCACTCAACCGGGATCCATTGCCGATTGCCTGGACTACATAGTAGTCCCAATCACACTCATGTGCACTAAGTAATCACATGTGATAGTCAAAACAACATTTAACAAACCATTCAAATATAAATATCATTCGAGCATTTTAACGAACACATAGTGAGCATATTACTATACATATGTTTTTCATCAACAAATCACGTAGCAGTAAGGTAGGTTACATGAAAGAATTTATACACATAGATAAGGTAGTTGAGAATCCTATCTCAACACCCTTAATAACTTCAATTCAACAAACAATTACTCATTCAGGCATTTTATCAAACACTTAGCCTACACACTACTACGTACATACCCTAACTTAGTTATAGCTTATATTATAGCAAATCCTTTCACAAAGGAGTTGTTATACATACAACAAACATGTATTCAAGATTAATAGTCATGGCAAGTACAAATCATAATTCCATATTCATGTAAACATTTCAACAAACACATGGAATGCATTAATTTTAACGTAGTTCATATATATGTGTAATCACAGAGAACGTCGTATCTAAGTATATGTGATAGCAATCAAGTCAGTCATAAATCATTAACTGACATTGAAAGCCTTGAAAACCATAACCTAAACGTTTATAGTCCACACCTTCCGTCAGTTAACTCGAATCGAACTCAGTTTGAACGCTACGCCTTTATATATGGCACAACGACAGCTTGAATCACGAAATAGGCTAGCTATTTCACCGATTCTTCTACTTTGATACCTAAAACAGATTAAGGTTAGGATTTCTTACCTAAGACCGGAGTCAAAATCGCCGGAATAGCAACACAGGAGAGACGATTTGATACGTGGAGTGGCATGAATGAATCCCAGCAACTATCTCTCAGATCTCTCACACTTCTACTCACTTTCAACTTCTCTTTCCTCTCTTCTTTCTCTTAGGGTTTGAAAATTCGTATGGAATGAGAGAGGGGTGAGTTTAGGGCTTTATATAGGCTCAGAAGTGAATTCAATGGCCCCAGGGCCGTGGTATACTTAAGTTATAGCCAAAAGTCGACTGTTTCGGGCTCACAGAGCTCATCTGGAGGCCATTTTCTGCATACGATCCAGAGAAAGTCCCCTGACGATGGATCTATGCCAAGTTAAGATCTCGGTCTGATCGAATTTACGGATCGACCGTGGAGGACCAGTTTCAGTTCAATGGTTGTCGTCACTCGATCAGGGCCACAAGTATACTGACATGTGTAGAAAAATTTTCCTGATCCGAGGGTGTATTTGGGTCAGATTTTAACGGTCTGAAACCTTAAATTTGGCCCGCAGGCGAATGGCCCAATTCACTTAAATCTGAGTTTATTTTCTAAAGACATTCATGTTTTTCACACACTTTACTCAGGGCTCTAGTTGTGCGTTTAAGGATACTATTTGGACTTGATTTCCGAGATGGTTATCAAGCCCAGTAAGGCGGTCATAACCGTATAGTTTCGCGGTTATCGAACTTTCGACGCGCAATAGAAGTCCAATATGGAGTTTCAATGCGCTCCCGAGAGCAACTGGGTTTTGAGATTGATCGTAGGTTTTTAGGTAATGTAGAGTTAGCGATTCTACTGGTTTTGGGTCTTGCAGTTCGTATAGAAAGTTGTTCAAGCTAATCTACTGATTAATTTAGTTTAGCACTCAATTAATTTTCATCTAATTTCTAAAGAATTCAGTCCTTAGTGATTTTTGCCTGAGGTGGTACTCGGATTTTTGTAAAGATTTTTCCATGACGTTATAGGTCACAAAGACCTGAATGTAGAGGAAAAAGAAATTTCATATTGATCCAAAACTTCTGTGACCTCAAAAAGGGTTTCCCCAACTGCTTTTTGCAGTGTGGTTCACTTGATAATTAGATCTATATTATTTTTTGTGTCAAGCCTTAAGAGGAGCTGGCCAAATGGATGAACGGTTTGGATATAACACATACCTCATGATCAAACTCACAGAACTTGCTGACGTCAATACAGCAGCTATATAGCTTTTGTCTTTACACGACACGTATAGCTGGTTATGGTACACTAGCCAATCCACCGACACGTGAAAGGCACTAATCTGACAGGCAGGACCATCCGATTATGTGATTTGAGAATTGTAGCCACTATGCGCCGTACATAAATTTTTTTCAATAATTTTAGGGCCTATTTGGTCCATTAAATAAAATAATATTGAATTGTATTAAATGGAATTAACAACATATTGTACAATGATTGCATGTATAAAAATACCATAGTATTTTACCATCCAATCCCATGTTTGGAATAAAATTCTTGCCACGAAAAACATTGGATTAAATAAAATCTTATATGGTGAACTATACACTACAAAAAAGAGGGTTTTTAGCGACAAAACACATTTTCGTCGCCAAAAGTAACTTTTAGCGACGAAACAAATTTTCGTCGCTAAAAGATCACTTTTAGCGACGAAACTTTTAGCGACGAAATTTTTCGTAGCTAAAACTAGTAAACTTTTATCGTTACGTACTCCAAACAATAAATTTATTTTAGCTACGAAAATTTTCGCAGCTAAAAATACTATATGAGACTTTTAGCGACGAAACGTTTCGTCACGAAAGACTCTAAACATTGTCTTAAACTTTTAGCGGCGAAAATTTTCGCTGCTAAAAGTCTTGTATTGTACAATACTTTTAGCGGCGAAAATGTTCACTGCTAAAAGTCTTGTACTATACAAGACTTTTAGCAGTAAAAAATTTCGTTGCTAAAAGTAAACTAAACCTATCTTTTAGCGACGAAAATTGTCGTCACCAATAGTTTCTATTAAAAAAAAATTATTCCAGCTCAAAATACGTACAAAATTCCTTATATACACCTGTTAGCAATATATTCCATCATATTCATCCTGATATAAATGTTTCATCATATTCACATTCACATTAATCTAAACCCAAACAACATAAACTTGTAGCGGCGAAAATGTTCATCGCTAAAAAATACTACAAAAGACTTTTAGCAGCGAAAATTTTTGCTACTAAAAATTTTCAACTTTTAGCACTTATTAGCAGCGACAATTTTCGCTGCTACAAATAAACTAACATATCTTTTAGCGACCAAAATTTTCGTCGCCAAAAGTTTCTTTTGAAAAAAAAAATATTTTAGCTCAAAATTCGTACAAAATTCCTGATATACACCTCTTAACAATATATTCCATCATATTCATCCTGATATACACATTTCATCATATGCACATTCACATCAAACTATATAAACTTTTAGCGGCGAAACTGTTTGTCGCTAAAAAATATAAAAATCTTTCTGTTTTTCGCAACGAAAATTTTCGCTGGTAAAAGTCTTATACTGTACAAGACATCAGCAGCGAAACGTTTCCCTGCTAAAAATAATCTAGCTCAAAAGTTTTTTAAAAAAATATAATCTAGCTCAAAATCCATACAAAATTCCTGATATACACCTGTTAATAATATATTCCATCATATTCATCCTGATATACACATTTCATCATATTTACATTCACATTCATCTAAACCCAAACTATATTCACTTTTAGCGGTGAAACGGTTCGTCGCTAAAAAATTTAAAAATTTTCTATTTTTAGCAGTGAAAAGTTTCGTTGCAAAAAGTCTTTTACTGTACAAGACTTTTAGCAGCGAAAATTGTTGCTGCTAAAAATCAACTACCATCTTTTAGCTACGAAAATTTTCGTCGCCAAAAGTTTCGTTTTAAAAAAAATACAATCTAGCTCAAAATCCATACAAAATTCCTGATATACACCTGTTAACAATATATTCCATCATATTCATCCTGATATACACATTTCATCATATTCACATTCACATCCATCTAAACCCAAACTACATGAACTACATTCATCCAAACACAAACAATGTTATCTGCATCACATTCATTCACGCATAAATACATATAAATTTAACATAAACAAATAAACAAAAAATCACAAAGATGAAGGCGGAGGTGCTGGGGCAGCGGTGGGTAAGCGTGTAGCGAAAGCCTGAAGCATATTCGTCGTCCGTCGCTCATGCTCCACCCGCATCTCCTACATCCTCCTCTCATGCTCCTCCCTCTACCTCACCAACTCCTCATCCATCCTCCTCTGCCTCGCGAGCTGATCCTCTATCTTCCTCTCCTGCTCCTCCCTCTGCCTCTCCTGCTCCTCCCTCTGCCTCGCCAGCTCCAACAGGTTTAGGTTTAGGTTTACGTTTAGGTTTAGGTTCAGGTTATAAGTATAGGTTTTGGGATTTGAGAATAGGTTTAGGGTTTAGGGTTTAGGAAATTGAGTTTAGGTTTGGGTTTCAAGTTTAAGCTTAGGTTAAGGTTAGGGAGTTGAGATTAGGATTAGGTGTAGGTTTAGGTTTAGGGATTTGAGAATACATTTACGTTTTAGGTTTAGGTTTAGGTTTTAGGTTATAGGTTAAGGTTTAGGTTACTGTTAGGTTATAGGTTATAAGTTTAGGTTATAGGTTATAGGTTTAGGTTATAGGTTATAAGTTTAGGTTACAGCTTTAGGTTTTGGTTTTAGGTTTAGGTTAAGGTTATAGGTTTAGGTTCGATTTAGGTTTAAGTTATGGGTTATAGCTTCGGGAATTGAGAATAGGTTAAGGTTTAGGTTTAGGAAACTGGGTTCGGGTTCGGGATCAGGTTTAGGTTTGGGTTTTCAAGTTTAGGTTTAGGTTTAGGTTAGGGAGTTGAGATTAGGATTTGGTGTAGGTTTAGGTTGAGGGATTTGAGAATACATTTAGGTTATAGGTTTTAAGTTTAGGTTTTAGCTTATAGGTTTAGGTTATAGGTTTTGGTTTTGGTTTTAGGTTTAGGTTATAGGTTAAGGTTAGGTTTTGGTTTAGGTTATAGGTTATAGCTTTGGGAATTGAGAATAGGTTATGGTTTAGGTTTAGGAAACTGGGTTCGGGTTCGGGATCGGGTTTAGATTTGGGTTTTCAAGTTCAGGTTTAGGTTAGGGAGTTGAGATTAGGATTTGGTGTAGGTTTAGGTTTAGGGATTTGAAAATAGGTAAAGGTTTAGGTTTAGGAAATCGGGTTCGGGTTCTGGATCGGGTTTAGGCTTGGGTTTTCATGTTTAGGTTTAGATTTAGGTTAGGGAGTTGAGATTGGAATTTGGTGTAGGTTTAGGTTTAGGGATTTGAGAATAGGTTAAGGTTAAGGTTTAGGTTTAGGAAATCGGGTTCGGGTTCGGGATCGGGTTTAGGCATGGGTTTTTAAGTTTAGGTTTAGGTTTAGGTTAGCGAGTTGAGATTGGGATTAGGTGTAGGTTTAGGTTTAGGGATTTGAGAATAGGTTAAGGTTTAGGTATAGGTTTAGGTTTTAGCATATAGGTTTTGGTTTTAGTTTTAGGTTTAGGTTAAGGTTATAAGTTTAGGTTATAGGTTATAGGTTATAGGTTATAGGTTAAGGTTTAGGTTATAGGTTTTTGTTTAGGTTAAGGTTATAGGTTTTGGTTTAGGTTATAGGTTTAGGTTTAGGTTTAGGTTTAAGTTTATAGGTTTAGGTTATAGGTTTAGGTTTTGGTTTTAGGTTTAGGTTAAGGTTTAGGTTACAAGTTTTGGTTTAGGTTAAGGTTATAGGTTTTGGTTTAGGTTAAGGTTTAGGTTTTGGGTTTGTGTTAAGGTTATAGGTAAAGGTTATAGGTTTAGGTTAGGTTTAGGTTTAGGTTATAGGTTATAGCTTCAGGAATTGAGAATAGGTTTAGGTTTAGGTTATAGGTTATAGCTTCAGGAATTGAGAATAGGTTTAGGGTTTAGGTTTAGGAAATCGAGTTTGGGTTCGGGATCGGGTTTAGGCTTGGGTTTTCATGTTTAGGTTAAGGTGTTGAGATGGGGATCTAGTGTAGGTTTAGGTTTAGGGATTTGAGAATAGGTTAAGGTTTAGGTTTAAGAAATCAGGTTCGGGATCGGGTTTTGAAGTTTAGGTTTTAGATTTAGGTGAATGTTAGGTAATAGGTTATAAGTTTAAGTTATAGGTAATAGGTTAAGGTTTTAGGTCATAGGTTTTGGTTTAGGTTAAGGTTATAGGGTTAGGTTAAGGTTTAGGTTTAGTTTTAGTTTTAGGTTTAGGTTTAGGTTTAGGTTATAAGGTATAGGTTTAAGGAATTGAGAATTGGTTTGGGTTTAGGTTTAGGGAATCGGGTTCGGGTTTGGGTTCGGGATCATGTTTAGGTTTGGGTTTTCAAGTTTAAGCTTAGGTTTAGGTTAGGGAGTTAAGATTGGGATTTGGTGTAGGTTTAGGTTTAGGGATTTGAGAAGACGTTAAGGATTAGGTATAGGTTTAAGTTTAGGTTATAGGTTTAGGTTTTGGTTTTAGGTTTAGGTTATAGGTAATAGGTTAAGGTTTTAGGTTTTAGGTTTTGGTTTAGGTTAAGGTTATAGGTTTAGGTTAAGGTTTAGGTTCAGGTGTAGGTTTAGGTTATAAGGTATAGGTTTAGGGAATTGAGAATTGGTTTGGGTTTAGGTTTAGGGAATCGGGTTTGGGTTTGGGATCGGGTTTAGGTTTGGGTTTTCAAGGTTAAGCTTAGGTTTAGGTTAGGGAGTTGAGATTAGGATTAGGTGTAGGTTTAGGTTTAGGGATTTGAGAATACATTTAGGTTTAGGTCTTAGGTTATAGGTTAAGGTTTAGGATTTAGGTTTAGGTGAATGGTAGGTGATAGGTTATAAGCTTAGGTTATAGGTAATAGGTTAAGGTTTTAGGTCATAGGTTTTGGTTTAGGTTAAGGTTATAGGTTTAGGTTAAGGTTTAAGTTAAGGTTTAGGTTACAGGTTTTCGTTTAGGTTATAAGGTATAGGTTTAAGGAATTGAGAATTGGTTTGGGTTTAGGTTTAGGGAATCGGGTTCGGGTTCGGGTTCGGGATCGGGTTTAGGTTTGGGTTTTCAAGTTTAAGCTTAGGTTTACGTTAGGGAGTTGAGATTGGGATTTGGTGTAGGTTTAGGTTTAGGGATTTGAGAATAGGTTAAGGATTAGGTATAGGTTTAGGTTTAGGTTTTGGTTTTAGGTTTAGGTTAAGGTTATAAGTTTAGGTTATAGGTAATAGGTTAAGGTTTTAGGTCATAGGTTTTGCTTTAGGTTAAGGTTATAGGTTTAGGTTAAGGTTTAGGTTCAGGTTTAGGTTTAGGTTATAAGGTATAGGTTTAGGGAATTGAGAATTGGTTTGGGTTTAGATTTAGGAATCGGGTATGGGTTCGGGATCGTGTTTAGGTTTGGGTTTTCAAGGTTAAGGTTAGGTTTAGGTTAGGGAGTTGAGATTAGGATTAGTTGTAGGTTTAGGTTTAGGGATTTGAGAATACATTTAGGTTTTAGGTTTAGGTCTTAGGTTATAGGTTAAGGTTTTGGATTTAGGTTTAGGTGAATGGTAGGTAATAGGTTATAAGTTTAGGTTAAAGGTAATAGGTTAAGGTTTTAGGTCATAGGTTTTGGTTTAAGTTAGGGTTATAGGTTTAGGTTAAGGTTTAGGTTAAGGTTAAGGTTACAGGTTTTGGTTTAGGTTATAAGGTATAGGTTTAGGGAATTGAGAATTGGTTTGGGTTTAGGTTTAGGGAATCGGGTTCGGGTTCGGGTTCCGGATCGGGTTTAGGTTTGAGTTTTCAAGTTTAAGCTTAGGTTTAGGTTAGGGAGTTGAGATTGGGATTTGGTGTAGGTTTAGGTTTAGGGATTGAGAATAGGTTAAGGATTAGGTTATAGGTTTAGGTCTTAGGTTATAGGTTAAGGTTTAGGATTTAGGTTTAGGTGAATGGTAGGTAATAGGTTATAAGTTCAGGTTATAGGTAATATGTTAAGGTTTTAGGTCATAGGTTTTGGTTTAGGTTAGGGTTATAGGTTTAAGTTAAGGTTTAGGTTAAGGTTAGGGTTACAGGTTTTGGTTTTGGTTATAAGGTATAGGTTTAGGGAATTGAGAATTGGTTTGGGTTTAGGTTTAGGGAATCGGGTTCGGGTTCGGGTTCGGGATCGGGTTTAGGTTTGGGTTTTCAAGTTTAAGCTTAGGTTTAGGTTAGGGAGTTGAGATTGGGATTTGGTGTAGGTTTAGGTTTAGGGATTTGTGACTAGGTTAAGGATTAGGTATAGGTTTAGGTTTAGGTTATAGCTAGGTTTAGGTTTTGGTTTTAGGTTTAGGTTAAGGTTATAAGTTTTGGTTATAGGTAATAGGTTAAGGTTTTAGGTCATAGGTTTTGGTTTAGGTTAAGGTAATAGGTTTAGGTTATGGTTTAGGTTCAGGTTTAGGTTTAGGTTATAAGGTATAGGTTTAGGGAATTGAGAATTGGTTTGGGTTTAGGTTTAGGGAATCGGGTATGGGTTCGGGATTGTGTTTAGGTTTGGGTTTTCAAGGTTAAGCTTAGGTTTAGGTTAGAGAGTTGAGATTAAGATTAGTTGTAGGTTTAGGTTTAGGGATTTGAGAATACATTTAGGTTTTTGGTTTAGGTCTTAGGTTATAGGTTAAGGTTTAGGATTTAGGTTTAGGTGAATGGTAGGTAATAGGTTATAAGTTTAGGTTATAGGTAATAGGTTAAGGTTTTAGGCCATAGGTTTTGGTTTAGGTTAGGGTTATAGGTTTAGGTTAAGGTTTAGGTTAAGGTTAAGGTTACAGGTTTTGGTTTAGGTTATAAGGTATAGATTTAGGGAATTGAGAATTGGTTTGGGTTTAGGTTTAGGGAATCAGGTTCGGATTCAGGTTTGGGATCGGGTTTAGGTTTGGGATTTTAAGTTTAAGCTTAGGTTTAGGTTAGGGAGTTGAGATTGAGATTTGGTGTATGTTTAGGTTTAGGGATTTGAGAATAGGTTAAGGATTAGGTTATAGGTTTAGGTCATAGGTTATAGGTTAAGGTTTAGGATTTAGGTTTAGGTGAATGGTAGGTAATAGGTTATAAGTTTAGGTTATAGGTAATAGGTTAAGGTTTTAGGTCATAGGCTTTGGTTTAGGTTAGGGTTATAGGCTTAGGTTAAGGTTTAGGTTAAGGTTAAGGTTACAGGTTTTGGTTTAGGTTATAAGGTATAGATTTAGGGAATTGAGAATTGGTTTGGGTTTAGGTTTAGGGAATCGGGTTCGGGTTCGGGATCGGGTTTAGGTTTGGGTTTTTAAGTTTAAGCTTAGGTTTAGGTTAGGGAGTTGAGATTGAGATTTGGTGTATGTTTAGGTTTATGGATTTGAGAATAGGTTAAGGATTAGGTTATAGGTTTAGGTCTTAGGTTATAGGTTAAGGTTTAGGATTTAGGTTTAGGTGAATGGTAGGTAATAGGTTATAAGTTTAGGTTATAGGTAATAGGTTAAGGTTTTAGGTCATAGGTTTTGGTTTAGGTTAGGGTTATAGGTTTGGGTTAAGGTTTAGGTTAAGGTTATGGTTACAGGTTTTGGTTTAGGT
The DNA here is from genome assembly GCA_021015155.1 of Magnolia officinalis. Taxonomy (NCBI): domain Eukaryota; kingdom Viridiplantae; phylum Streptophyta; class Magnoliopsida; order Magnoliales; family Magnoliaceae; genus Magnolia; species Magnolia officinalis. The sequence continues at coordinate 53,573,381 of JAJHSJ010000011.1, forward strand.
TATAAGATATAGGTTTAGGGAATTGAGAATTGGTTTGGGTTTAGGTTTAGGGAAACGGGTTCGGGTTCGGGTTCGGGATCGGGTTTAGGTTTGGGTTTGGGTTTTCAAGTTTAAGCTTAGGTTTAGGTTAGGGAGTTGAGATTGGGATTTGGTGTAGGTTTAGGTTTAGGGATTTGAGAATAGGTTAAGGATTAGGTTATAGGTTTTAGTCTTAGGTTATAGGTTAAGGTTTAGGATTTAGGTTTAGGTGAATGGTAGGTAATAGGTTATAAGTTTAGGTTATAGGTAATAGGTTAAGGTTTTAGGTCATAGGTATTGGTTTAGGTTAGGGTTATAGGTTTAGGTTAAGGTTAAGGTTACAGGTTTTGGTTTAGGTTATAAGGTATAGGTTTAGGGAATTGAGAATTGGTTTGGGTTTTGGTTTAGGGAATCGGGTTCGGGATCGGGTTTAGGTTTGGGTTTTCATGTTTAAGCTTAGGTTTAGGTTAAGGTGTTGAGATTGGGATTTGGTGTAGGTTCAGGTTTAGGGATTTGAGAATAGGTTAAGGATTTGGTATAGGTTTAGGTTTAGGTTATAGGTTTAGGTTTTGGTTTTAGGTTTAGGTTAAGGTTATATGTTTAGGTTATAGGTAATAGGTTAAGGTTTTAGGTCATAGGTTTTGATTTAGGTTAAGGTTATAGGTTTAGGTTAAGGTTTAGGTTCAGGTTTAGATTTAGGATATAAGGTATAGGTTTAGGGAATTGAGAATTGGTTTGGGTTTAGGTTTAGGGAATCGGGTTCGGGTTCGGGTTCGGGTTTGGGATCGGGTTTTGGTTTTGGTTTTCAAGTTTAAGCTTAGGTTTAGGTTAGGGAGTTGAGATTGGGATTTGGTGTAGGTTTAGGTTTAGGGATTTGAGAATAGGTTAAGGATTAGGTATAGGTTTAGGTTTAGGTTATAGGTTTAGGTTTTGGTTTTTGGTTTTGGTTAAGGTTATAAGTTTTGGTTATAGGTAATAGGTTAAGGTTTTAGGTCATAGGTTTTGGTTTAGGTTAAGGTTATAGGTTTAGGGAGAGGTTTAGGTTCAGGTTTAGGTTTAGGTTATAAGGTTATAGGTTTAGGGAATTGAGAATTGGTTTGGGTTTAGGTTTAGGGAATCGAGTTTGGGTTCGGGATCGGGATTGGGTTTAGGTTTTAGTTTTCAAGGTTAAGCTTAGGTTTAGGTTAGGGAGTTGAGATTAGGATTAGGTGTAGGTTTAGGTTTAGGGATTTGAGAATAGGTTAAGGATTAGGTATAGGTTTAGGTTTAGGTTTAGGTTATAGGTTTAGGTTAAGGTTATAAGTTTAGGTTATAGGTAATAGGTTAAAGGTTTTGGTTTAGGTTAAGGTTATAGGTTTAAGTTAAGGTTTAGGTTCAGGTTTAGGTTTAGGTTATAAGGTATAGGTTTAGGAAATTGAGAATTGGTTTGGGTTTAGGTTTAGGTAATCGGGTTTGGATTCGGGATCGGGTTTAGGTTTGGGTTTTCAAGGTTAAGCTTAGGTTTAGGTTAGGGAGTTGAGATTGGATTAGGTGTAGGTTTAGGTTTAGGGATTTGAGAATACATTTAGGTTTTAGGTTTAGGTCTTAGGTCTTAGGTTATAGGTTAAGGTTTAGGATTTAGGTTTAGGTGAATGGTAGGTAACAGGTTGTGAGTTTAGGTTATAGGTAATAGCTTTGGGAATTGAAAATAGGTTAAGGTTTAGGTTTAGGAAACTGGGTTCGGGTTCGGGATTGGGTTTAGGTTTGGGTTTTCAAGTTCAGGTTTACGTTTATGTTAGGGAGTTGAGATTAGGATTTGGTGTAGGTTTAGGTTGAGGGATTTGAAAATAGGCAAAGGTTTAGGTTTAGGAAATTGGGTTCGCGTTCTGGATCGGGTTTAGGCTTGGGTTTTCATGTTTAGGTTTGGGTTTAGGTTAGGGAGTTGAGATTAGGATTTGGTGTAGGTTTAGGTTTAGGGATTTGAGAATAGGTTAAGGTTAAGGTTTAGGTTTAGGAAATCAGGTTCGGGTTCGGGATCGGGTTTAGGCTTGGGTTTTCAAGTTTAGGTTCAGGTTTAGCTTAGGGTATTGAGATTGGGATTTGGTGTAGGTTTAGGTTTAGGTTTAGGTTTTGGTTTTAGGTTTAGGTTTAGGAAATCAGGTTCGGGTTCGGGATCGGGTTTTGAAGTTTAGGTTTAGGTTGGGGAGTTGAGATTGGGATTGGGATTAGGTTTAGGTTTAGGGATTTGAGAATACATTTAGGTTTTAGCTTATAGGTTTAGGTTATAGGTTTTTGTCAAGGTTATAAGTTTAGGTTATAGGTTATAGGTTAAGGTTTAGGTTATAGGTTTTTGTTTAGGTTAAGGTTATAGGTTTTGGTTTTGGTTATTGGTTTAGGTTTATGTTTAGGTTATAGTTTATAGGTTTAGGTTATAGGTTTAGGTATTGGTTTTAGGTTTAGGTTAAGGTTATAAGTTAAGGTTTTTGTTTAGGTTAAGGTTATAGGTTTTGGTTAAGGTTTAGTTTTTGGGTTTATGTTAAGGTTATAGGTTAAGGTTATAGGTTATAGGTTTAGGTTTGGTTTTAGGTTTAGGTTAAGGTTATAAGTTTAGGTGTCAGGTTATAGGTTTTTGTTTAGGTTAAGGTTATAGCTTTTGGTTTAGGTTAGGTTTAGGATTAGGTTTAGGTCTAGGTTTTAGTTTATAGGTTTAGGTTATAGGTTTAAGTTTTGGTTTTAGGTTTAGGTTAAGGTTTAGGTTACAAGTTTTGATTTAGGTTAAGGTTATAGGTTTTGGTTTAGGTTAAGGTTTAGGTTTTTGGTTTATGTTAAGGTTATAGGTTAAGGTTATAGGTTTAGGTTTAGGTTATAGGTTATAGGTTATAGCTTCGGGAATTGAGAACAAGTTAAGGTTTAGCTTTAAGAAATCGAGTTCGGGTTCGGGATCGGGTTTAGGCTTGGGTTTTCATGTTTAGGTTTAGGTTTAGGTTAAGGAGTTAAGATTGGGATTAGGTGTAGGTTTAGGTTTAGGGTTTTGAGAATACATTTAGGGCCCATTTGGCCGGACTGATTGGAAGGGATTGGATGGTATTGGAAGGGATTGGAAGTTAAATCCCGGGATTGGCCGGGCATGCCAAACAGACTGGGTGATTTTACCTCGGGATATAGCAATCTCATGGATCTTGAGACAATCCACTGACAACACCATCACTACCTTTAAATCTCATCCAGCTCCACCCTAATCCGTTCAAAATTGGCCATGGTGCCAAGCTCATGGCACCCGCTAGAACTGCCTCCAGCCGATCCATCATCGTTGGCGAGAGCGTCGTACGCCGAGCTGATACCGTAGAGAGAGAGGTTCAGCAGCTACGGGTCGTCGTCGATGACATCAAAGATCAGCTGGACAAGCAGAGGGAGGAGCAGGAGAGGAAGATGATGTAGGAGCTGGCGAGGCAGAGGGAGGAGCAGGAGAGGAAGATGGAAGATCATCTGGAGAGGCAGATGGAGGAGCAGGAGAGGAAGATGGAGGATCATTTGGCGAGGCAGAGGGAGGAGCAGGAGAGGAGGATGGAGGATCATCTGGCGAGGCAAAGGGAGGAGCAGGAGAGGAGGATGGAGGAGATGCGGGCGGACCATGAGCGACGGATGATGCAGATGTTAGAGGCTTTCGCTGCATGCTTACCCACCGATGCTCCACCACCTCCGCCTTCATCTTTATGATTTTTTTGTATATTTGTTTATTATGTTAAGTTTATATGTATTAATGCGTGAATGAATGTGATGCGGATAAGATTGTTTGTGTTTGAATGAATGTAGTTTATGTTTGGGTTTGGGTTTAGCTAGATGTGAATGTGAATATGATGAAATATATTATATAACAGGTGTATATTAGGATGAATATGATGAAATATATTGTTAACAGGTGTATATCAGGAATTTTGTGCGGAATTTTGAGCTGTATATAAAAAAAAAAAAAAAAAAAGACTTTTAGCAACGAAAATTTTCGTTGCTAAAAGTGGAAAAAAAATCTTGAAAATTTTTTTAGCGGCGAAAATTTTCGCTGCTAAAAGTCTTGGAATTTTTTGGACAGCGAAAGTTTTCGGTGCTAAAAATTCTTGGAATTTTTTTTGGCAGCGAAAATTTTCGCTGCTAAAAGTCTTGGAAATTTTTAGGCAGCGAAAGTTTTCGGTGCTAAAAATTCTTGGAAAATTATTTGGCGGCGAAAATTTTCGCTGCTAAAAGTCTTGAAAATTTTTGGGCAGCGAAAGTTTTCGGTGCTAAAAATTCTTGGAATTTTTTTTTGTGGCGAAAATTTTCGCTGCTAAAAGTCTTGGAAATTTTTAGGCAGCGAAAGTTTTCGATGCTAAAAATTCTCAAAAAATTATTTGGCAGCGAACATTTTCGCTGCTAAAAGTCTTGGAAATTTTTTGGCGGTGAAATGTTTTGCTACTAAAAAGTCTTAGAAGTTTTTTTTGCGGTGAAAATTTTCGTTGCTAAAAGTCTTGGAAATTTTTGGGCAGCGAAAATTTTCGGTACTAAAAATTATTTGGAAATTATTTGGCGGCGAAAATTTTCGCTGCTAAAAGTCTTGAAAATTTTTTGGCGGCGAAAATTTTCGCTACTAAAAAGTCTTGGAAGTTTTTTGGTGGCAAAACTTTTCGCTGTTAAAAGTCTTGTAATTTCTGGATTTTTTTTTGCGGTGAAAATATTCGCTGCTAAAAGTCTTACAAGTTGTTTTGGCGGCGAAAAGTTTCGCTGTTAAAAGTCCTGAAAATTTTTTTGGCAGCGAAAATTTTCGCTGCTAAAGGTCTATTTAGCGACGAAAATTTTCGTCACTAAAAAGCTTGCATTTAGCGACGATTTAAATTTTTCACTGATAAATGCCTCGTACATCGGTCTTTTAGCGACGAATTTGGCGACGAAAAATTTCGTCGTTAAAAGTATTTAGCTGCGAAAAGTTGACTTTTAGCGACGAAAATTTTTGTCGCTAAAAGTGGTGTTTGTTGTAGTGATATAATTGTAATTAACAAGCTAAATTCACAAGGGATGCCATTCACTGGTACACATATATAATAAAAATGTCACGTGTAAATCATGCATATGGATAAACCGCATAGATAAATGCATGCATCAATGTGGGGCCCACGTATAGTGAATTTCATAATCCAAGAAAATTTCGGGTGTGACCAAATGCAATTCCATGAGACCAAATGTAATTACATCCGGCTTAATCCCAACCTTTCTCATCCTCCTCAAATGTTGAATGGAATTTGCAAGGACGAAATGCAATTCTATTCCACCTAATCCCATTTGATACCTCGGGCAAAACGCCTCCTATAACATGTTCAAAGATGAAGCATATTTAAATATCAAGTGGACCACACTACAGTAAACAGCCGTCATTGAATGCTCACCGTAATGTTTATTAACGGTGCAACCTATAAACGTCATACAAACCCGAAGGAAAGGAAAACATATAGCATCTTGATCCCAATTTTTTATGTTCCACGTGAAGTTTCTAAGTCGATCACCACTGTTTACTTTAGTGTTGAAATCATGCCCAAAAATATTGTGAAAATTTGATGGATGGCGTGGATATACAACAAATACATTAGGTGGTGAGTGTTATCCTTACTATGGGGCCTACCTTGATGATTTGCTGTATATCCACATCGTACTTCCATTTTCCAGAACAATTTAGGATATGGTCCAAAATATTAAGCAGATCTAAATCTCAGGTGGACCACATCACATGAAACAGTGGTTATTGAACACTTCATTAAAAACTTCCTAAGCCTCATCGTAAGTTTTTCATAATGTTTGTTTTCCATCCAACATGTTTATAAGGTCAAACAGACCTAGACTAAGGGAAAATAAAAAGATCAGATTGATCGAAAACTTTTGTGGCCCACAAAAAGTTTTAATGGTAGTTCACCACTGTTCCAGTGGTGTGGTCCAATTGAGATATGGATCTTCTTAAGGTTTGGGACAAAGTCCTAAATTGATATGGAAAAATAGATGCACGGTGTGGATATATAAAAGATCCATCAATATGGGCCCCACACGGTACAGGTAACACCCACTAAAGGTGTTACCCCAGTATCCGCCCCCTTTAGATGCTTGGTCTGTATCAACTTTCCTTCAGTTGCGTAGGCTCTGCCGACAGGAATGCTCTTCGTTTGGTTGTACAAGGGCAGGGTGATTTGCCGGAATAGGCGTTGGAGAAGGTGGTCATGGCATATGAAAGCCAAATCCAAGCCACTCATAAGGTGGGTCCCAGCGTAGACATGCCATAGCCCATAAATCGGGTAGGCCATTAGTGTCATGCATCAATCTACACCGTCCAAAAGACATTCCCACTCTTGGATGGACGTGGCCCAAAAGTCAAATCGGTTGCATGCCAAGATATAAATGCACCTTTCTTTTTCATGCTTATCTAGACTAGCATCGCTGCTGACAAGAACTCTCTCGGAGAAGAAAACGTTTTTTATTTGACATTGTTAGCTGTTAGAATTACAAGATAGAATTGTAAAGTACATGAAGCAATTTGACATTGTTAGTTGTTAGATTTACAAAATAGAATTGTAAAGTATATAAAGCAACCACTGGCTTCACCTATCGTTATAGATTCTAACGTAAAATGTACAATAATCCTGTCTGGTGAATATGAAAATTTTGCTTTCAAAATAAAGAAACTCATATGAGATTATTGTTGGACATAGGCCAGTGGGGCTCACTGGTGGGCAATCACCAGTGGGTCGGTCCCATGAGGTTTCGCCTCCTTTTAATTAATGGCATGTTTGGCCCAACAAGGTGGATGTGATTCTACCGAATTAAAGAGGGTTATGATGTGCTATTCCATCCCATCTACTGTTTGGGACGGCGATTGTACTTCAGCCCAAGCGCCCTC
>JAJHSJ010000011.1:53580384-53640392 GCA_021015155.1 Magnolia officinalis
GCCCTAAAGAAAACGAACGGATCAAATCTCCCCAGCAGTGGTTCATTTGTGGCTTCATGGGACCCACAATCTCTTCTTAAAAAAGGCGTTTATAGGCAAGGGCCGTGTGCCTTCATTCCATTCCATAAGGTTATTATAGTGAAAATCCCATTTTTAAGAACGTGGAAGCCAGCCGTTGAACCATAAGATAACGTCCACCCAGCAGATAAATTCCAATATTTGTTATTATATAAAATCCAAACCGTCCAACTCACTGAATGAATGGATTGGATATCATTTGCATCTCTATACTCTATGGTTTGCAGAGAACTGCATAAACTATCGTTGGAGAATTAAATTACTTTCTTGGTCTACAAGTAAAGCAACAGGAAGATGGTATTTTCATTTCTCAAACCAAATATGCCTTAAATTTGGTAAAGAAATTTAGATTCGAGAACGGTAAAAAGTTTGATACTCCTATAAGTACAACTCTCAAACTTTCAAAGGAGAAAACATGTAAAAGTATAGACTCTCGCTTATATCACAGCATGATTGTAGCCTCTTATACTTAACTGCTAGTAGACCAGATATTGCTTTTAGCATCGAAATCTGTGCTAGATATCAATCTGATACAATGAATCTCATTTCATTGTTGTTTAACGGATAATTAGATATGTCGCAAGTACTGTTAATTTCAATCTATGGTATCCTCTTGATACAACTGTACAACTAGCTGGATATACCGATGCTGACTGGGCAGGAAACATTGACGATAGAAAATCTACCAGTGGTGGATGTTTCTATGTAGGAAATTCCTTAGTTTCGTAGCATAGTAAGAAACAAAGTTTGGTATCTTTATCTACAGCTGAAGCTGAATACATAGCAACCGGTAATGCTAGTACCCAACTAGTTTGAATGAAAAGAATGTTAGCTGATTACGGAATTGCGTAAGATACAATGATTCTATACTGTGATAATTCTAGCGCAATCAATATTTCAAAGAATCCTATTCAACATTCTCGTACGAAACATATAGATATTAGATATCATTATATTCGAGAATTGGCTGATGATAAAAGCATTTCATTAGAATATATCTAGACTGAAAATCAGCTTGCTGACATTATGACTAAAACCGCTTAATAGGAATAGATATTCCAAATTAAAACATGATATTGGTATGTGTACTTCCAATTGATTAAATCATGTTGTTTATTATTTGCATGTTTTAATTTTAATTTATTTTATTTTTTTTTTTTTTTTGCAAAAATGAGTTTTTTTTAAAGATGCTCGACAGGTCAAGTACGTCCTCGACCAGTCGACCCTCGACGAGTCGAGGACCACTCTCGACCGGTCGTGGATTGCGAGCTTCCTCATTGAAAAGGGGAAAAACACCTTTTTCACCCAATTTCTCTCTTCTTGCTCGACTAGTCATGACTCCAATCGTCAAAACCCATCTCCATTTCTTCCATGTAAGTGGTTCATTTCACTTTTGCTTTTTGATTTGGGTCTACATTTGCTAGTTAATCATTTCTTTGTGATTCATTTTGAGTTTCTCACCCTCTTTATAGTGGGTTTTGGGCAAAAATATGATCCTTGCCAAACCCATCTTTTATTTGTAATTTTCTCTATTGCAATATCTAAATGGAGCATCGAACTAAGAGAAAAGTAACTCGTGGCTCTTCCTCCAGGTCGACTCCAGTTAGGGTTAAAGCCCTAAGAACTCTCGAAGAAGATTCAGAGCATGTTAGGGATCTTCGCAATCAAAAATTTATCATAGAGAGGACAGTTAATGTTGATCATATTGCTCAATTCAAATCATTCCTATTCTTACCTCTGTCGGTTGGGAAAACATTCTTAATTGGGCGGAACGGCATATCGTTCTATTGCACAAGAGATGTATGCTTCGATAGGTAAAGCGTCCCTAGATAATCTGACATTTAATTTTAGAGAAGGGACATTCCCTGTTGATAGGCATCTTATTTCAGGGTTAATGGACATAAATGTCAATGATGAAGGTATTCCCATACCTACCCTTGCTGAAAGAATGAATGAAACTGAACGTCAGGAAATTACCCGTAAATTGTGTCGGTTTAATGCCGAATGGATTTCGGGTAATGCCCTTCGTGCCAATCAGATGTTACCCAAATATAGATTTCTTCATCGTATTTTTATTTCCAATGTCTATCCTTGGTTCGAGAATAAGTCTTAACTTACTCCCTTTATGTGTCATGTTCTTCATGTTATTGTGTTTGGCATTCCTATTTGTCTTCCTTCATTGATTTGTTACTCAATTATTCAATTTCGTATCTATCCTGGTTATGGGTCTGTTCCTTTTGCTTATCTCATGACTAGTCTCGCCATTCATTGTAATGTTATTATTCCTCCTACTGAGGCACCTGAGTAGTCCTTCCATTTGATAACACGAATATTCACAAGATAAATTTGGACTACCTACCTGGTCAGCCAGATGAGATGAAGTAGAAGAAGAAGAAGCTCCTTTGCCTGAAGACATGTCCATGGATGATATTTTTGCTGAGCTAGAATCAGACGATGAAGCTGATCTTGATTATCAGCCTTCTCAGGTTGATAATCGGCTTAGATCTTTAGAGGAGAAAGTTGTTGAGTTTAAGGTATCTCAGGATACTTTGGTTGAAGTCACAACGCTTCAATGAAATACATTCGCAAATATTTTCATCGCATTACCAAAGGACTTCACCAAATTGATCCTTTCATACCTCCTCCATCTTCCTTTGGGTTTTATTAGTTTAATTGCTATGCATTTTCTAGCTTTCTTGTGGTGTATTAATTTTCACTATGTAGTTGGTTGACTTGTTAACTCTTGGATCATACACTCTCTTTATGCTCTGTTAATGCTTTCGCTACTCCTGTTCTGGACTTAATTATAATGATCATCTCGTGGTTCAGTTATGTATTTTCTAGTTCTTCTTTATTCAATTATATGGTGTTCTCATGCTCTTTTCTTTGTCAATTTGTGACAAAATGGGGGAGAGATTTAATATGATGCATATGATTGATGTGATTTGATATGATTAATGTATGAATAGAAAATGTTGGTTTTGTGTATTGGAAATATATGTTATAATACAGGTGTTATATAAGACCAAAGAGAAGCTCAAATTGAGGGGGGAGTAGGCAGAAATATTGCAAAGGAAAATTTTTGAATTGCACTAAGTGTTTTGTCACTAATTTGACAAAGTGGGAGATTGTAGGTGCTATAATGTATAAAGCACTCTTGTTTGTCAAAATTTGATGGGACAAAACAACTTATGATATGGTTCACACAATGTGATAGAAAGTTCACCTTCAAGTGAATCAAGATGAAAAATTCACCTTCAAGTGAATCAAGGTGGAAAGTTCACCTTTAAGAACAAGTCATGAAGTTGGAAAGTGCAAGCATAAGTACAAGTCATGAAGTTGGATAGTTCAAGCTAAAGTGTATTCAAGTTCTACTACACTTCTAGTAGACGATCAAGCTCCACCTTCGACTACACTTCAAGTTAAAGATCAACTGTGCATTATTGAAGATTCAAGTAGAAGATTCAAGCTTTACATTTCAATGTCCAGTTTTCTCAAGTATAATTGATCCTAGAAAGACCTTAGACTTAAGCGTTTTCAAATGATAAACTTATACGGGGTTTTATATTTTGGTTAGGCTTTAGTTCGACTAGTCTAAGTTGTGGCTCGACCAGTCTAAAATTGTCTTCGACTAGTCCAAGTTAAAACTTAAAAAACAGATATTTCTGGTGATTTCTCGACCAGTCGAAAAGGCACATTCGACCAGTCGAGGGTTGCTCGACTCGAAGTCCAGTAACTATTTTTTGGCACCCTCAACCAATCAAAGCCTGTGCTCGACTAGTTGAAGAGGGCCCTCGACCAGTCGAGCAGGGCCTTCGACTAATCGAAAGACTGTTTTCCGATCACGCCCAAAATTTGAAATTTGGTTAGATCTTGGACAAGTCGAATGAGACCTTATACGAGTCGAAGCAACAATATTTCAGCCTACATATAGAGGTCTTTTCTCAATCCGAAATTACTCATCCAAGCTAAGAAAAGCCTTCACTTTGAAAGAGAGAAGTCTCAACTATCATTAAGCTATTGCACAGTATTTTATATTTTGTTTATATACATTTTGTTGTTAATTTCTTAATCTCTTTTCATGAATCATATGTTTTAAAGAGAGTAATCACTCTTTTTTTCGAGATCTAAGGGATTCAAACAAGTAGCCTGTGATTTGAATTAATTTAAAATCAATCTAGAATCTAGAACCCTTTGTTTGTGTCACCGGACATTGAACATTCTACTTCAAGCAAAGTGGTTCTATTGCCTACATCAAGAACGTCTTCAAGAAGAAAATAAGTATCATTTTGTATATTTGTATTTTGGTTTCTTTGAAATATCCAGAAAATCTCATGTATTGGTTTTGACTGAAATATCCAAAAAATCTCAGTGTGAGGTTTTGTTTGTAATAGCCCTTTTAAAATCACAACTGTTTAGGTTTTAAGGTGAACTTATGAAAACATTGTTTATTAGTGAACGCCAATATCACGTGGGTTGTGATTATTAGGAGTGGAGTAGGTGTGGCTGTTTGAAAACAGTTGGTGTACACACCGAATCACTATAACTCCTGGTGTTTGTGGTGAATGATTGTAATTTGTTTATACATATGTGATGAATGCTTGTAATAGATAGCTCTGTTGTCTCTTGCTTAGTTTGTGATCATGATCCTTATAAATGTTCGTGAAATTAGGTTATCCTACCTAAAACTTTGTTTTTTGTGTAAGGTTGTCATACGAACTAAGTTTGAATCAATTTCTCAATACTACTACTATTGAGATCTGTGATTTATTATGATTTATTTATTATTTCAGTACTTTGAGTTTTTATTTGAGATAGTCTTATTCACCCCCTCTTTAGGACTATTAGCTCGCTTTTTTCAGTTACAATGGAAACCGGATAGGCCATTGCCTAAAATTAATGCATCAAACTGGACAACAATGGTTGTTGTTGAGTTATGAGCATCAAAGGTGGTAGGCCCATAGATGGGACGCGGATTGCATGGTGAACCTACCACCCACCCACCTCCCTGTTGGTGGAGACTGTGGGGCCCACCCTGGTGTATGTGCCTTACATCTACGCAGTACTCTATCCATTTTGACAGCTTATTTTAGAGCATGATCTCCAAAATGAAGCAGATCAAAATCTCAGGTGGACTGCACCACAGGAAACAATGGTGATTGAATACCCACCATTGAAAACTTTTTAACGACCAATGGAATGTTTATTTGTCATCCAACCTGTTGACAAGGCCATGTAGGCTTAAACGAAAGGACCACACAAGTATAATTTTCATCCAAAACTTAAAAGTTATGTCGCTCACAAGAAATTTTTAATATTCAATCGCCATTGTTTCCCCTGATATGGTCCACTTTAGATTTGGATCAGCATCATTTTTTATATCATGCACTAAAATCTGCATCATTTTTCAGGGAAACGGATTGGCTACTCCCCCTGCCAACAGCCAATGTCTGGTGGTCGGTGCTCTGTGGGCCCCACCATAATGTATGTGTTTCATCCATGCCGTCCATCTATTTTTCTAGATCATTTTATGGAATGAGACAAAAAAAAACAAGGTATATCCCAATTTCAAGTGGACCACATTACAGGAAATAGGAAACAGTGTGGAATGAACGTCGACCATTAAAAACCTTTTGGGGCCATCAAGCTGATCTTTGTTTTTTGCCTTCATATGGGTCTGTATGAACAGATTGGATGTCAAATAAACAGTACAGTGTGCCTTAGGAGGATTTTAATGGTGGATATCCAATCACTATTGTTTTCCTGTGGTGTTGTGGTGTGGTCCACATGAGATTTATATCCCTCTAATGTTTTAGATCAAGCTCTTTAATAATCTGTGAAATTGTATGAACGGAATGGATGAAACACATACATCATGGTGGGGCCCACAGAGCACCGACCAGCAGCCACCGGGCTGGTAGCAGGGGGAGTAGCCAATCCGTCTCCATTTTTTAGATCATGCCCTAACATGAGCTGTAAAAACCCATAAACGGCTTAGATGCAAGCATATACATCAGAGTGGTCCCACATTCGGTAGATCCAGGTTACACCAAAGCTGCGTACCCTGTTGGCCGGACTCAATGGCCCCTCCGTGATGTATGTGTTTTATTCATCGCATGAGTATCCAAAGCTCAGGTGGACCACACCACTCAGCACTCACCATTGAACCGTTCAAGGACCACACCACTCACTTGAACTTTTGGATGTGCTTCTTTTCCGGGCTTATGCCTTCAAATGAAGGGATAGAAAGGATGGATGACGTCAGTAAAACGCATTACGGTGGGCCCCACATAGTGGTGTTGGTCACCACGCAATTCCAGACGGAAACGGACTGGCTACTCCCCATGCCACCAGCCTGGTGGCTGATGGTCGGTGCTTTGTGGGCCCCACCATGATGTATGTGTTTCATCCATTTTTACGGATCATTTTAGTGACTGAACCAAAAAATTAAAGGGAAATAAATCTCAGGTGGGCCACGCCACAGGAAAACAATAGTGATTGAATATCCACCATTAAAATCCTCATAAGGTCCACCGTACTTTTTATTTGACATCCAATGTGTTGACTAGGTCATACAGGTCCAGATGAAGGGAAAATTCAAAGATCATCTTGATCCAGAACTTTTATGGCCCCAAAAAGTTTTAATGGTCTACGTTCATTCAACACTGTTTCATATAATGTGGTACACTTGAGATTGTGATATATCTCATTTTTGGTCTCATATCATAAAATGATGTAGAAAAATAGATGGACGGAATGGATGGAACACATACATTATGTTGAGGCCCACAGATCACCAACCACCAGCCATTGGCTGGTGGTAGGGGAGTAGCCAATCCGTTTCCCGGTCGGACGCGGATTGACTGCCAAAACCTTTCCCAAGAACTTCTTGTGACGGTAAGCTGTGGGCCATTGTGATGATAGTGAGAAATCCACACTATTCATCTGTTTAAACGGCTCATTTTAAGGCATGATACCATAATGAAGCATATATAAATCTTAGGTGGACCACACAGGAAACCGTGGTGATTGATCATTACAAAAAGCCTCTTGGGCCATAAAAGTTTTGAATCAAGCTGATATTTGTGATTCCTTAACTTTTGTGACCTTATCAACAGGTTGAATGGCAAATAAACATTCCAGCGGCCCCTGTGAAGTTTTCAATGGTGTGGTCCAACTAAGTTTTATATTTGCTTCATTATGATATCATGCCTTAAAATGAGCTGTTAAAATGAATGGACGGCCCAGATGTAAGGCACACAGATCAAGATAGGCTCCACAGGGATCCCAACATATGGGGATATGATATTGCGGGACTTCAGCCAATGGAACGGTGAGGAGCAGATTGAGTTCAACCCTTTCCTGGCCGACTCGATTCAAGATGGACTCGCCCACCATGATGTGTAGGTGTTATCCACGCCGTCCATCCATTTTTCCATATTATTTTAATATATGACGCAAAAAATGAGAGAAATCCAGGGCTCAAATGGACCATACAGTGGGGAATGAACGCTCACCATTAAAAACTTCTTGGGAGCCGCAGAGGTTTTGATCAAGCTGATATTTGTGTTTTCCCTTCATCCAGGTGACCTTATGAACAAGTTGGATGACAAACAAACATCACGGTGGGCCATGGGAAGCTTCAACAGGAGGGTGTTATTATCAATGCTTCTTCCCATGGTGTGGTCCACTTGGCCTGATCTGCCTTATTTTTGAGCTCATAACTTAAATCAAGGTGGTAATCACAGACACGGAATGAATCATACCTTAAATCAAGGTGGAATCACAGACAGGGAAGGGACGCAATCACTTCCATTTTGAATGGCCAGACCGTTTATTTATATGGATCCTTACTCTTGCTCGGGTGGTACTCTCTGGAGTTTCAACACCCGGTCAAGGGTTCGAGTATCCATAGGTGGTGAAATTCCACTAGCATGAGTGTGTGGGGTGTGTGTGCGTGTGTAAAAAAAAAAAAAATGGAGAGCGGATTGCGAGGAGGGCTTTACACGAACCGAGTTAGCCCGGTTAGCTCGCTCGGCTCGACACGAAAAAGCCCGATTCGACTCATTTGAAACTGAATTCGAGCCGAGTTCAGCTGATTTTTTGAGCTCAAAAAAAATTTTGAGCTAGGTTCGAGCTTGCCGGAGCTCGACTTGACTCGGATCAAACCCAACTCAAATCAAACTTGGATCAAACCAGTTTGGTGACTCGGTTACTTTGATATTGATGTTGCTCACCAAATGTTTAATGAAATGACTCAACGAAATATCGGCTGATGGCAAAAAAGGTATATATATTAAACAAATACATTTTTTTTCTTGATTTTAATGCTGCCTAAAAGGTGTTTGATGAAATACTTGAAAAACCACTATTGCTATTTTACATACAGCGAGAAATTGAAGGTGCAATCCATGTGTTGTGTTTTGTGTTTGTGAAAATAGTGCACATGTGAACTTGGCTCGATCTTGGCTCGAACTAGCCCAAGCTGTTGACCGAACCGAGCTGAGCTAACCAATTAAGCTCGATAACCGAGCCAAGCCAAGTTCGAGCTAGGATCAACTAGTGGCTGAGCCGAGTCTACCTCTAATTGCTAGTGAACCCAGGTACCAAGATATCCCTGTGCCCATTGCTGTGTGAGGTCCACAGAGATGTCTGCAACATATCCGATCTGTTCATCTATTTTTAAAGATCACAATAGTACATGATTCAAAAAATCTGGCCAATCTAAAACTCATATGGGCTACACCAACAAAACAGTGGGAACAATTATGTCCAGCATTGAAACTTTCTTGGAGCTGACCATGTTGTTTATATGCCATCCAGATAGTTCATGGAACTATTATTATTTAAATAAACTCTAGGAACAAATGTCATCCTAATTCAAATCTTCTATCATTATTAGGTGTTCAATCCCCACTGTTATGTGTGGGATGGCTCACATGAGTTTTGGATCTGCCTGATTTTTAGAATCCTATTTTATTATGGTATATATATATATATATATATATATATTATATATATATAAATGGACGGAGTGGATTTGTCACAGACATCTTCTTAGCCCTACGCACCTACGGAATTATGGCCTTAAAATGATATGAAAAAAATGGACGGACAGTGTGTATAAACTCATGCATTACGGTGGGCCCATTAGAGCCTCAGCCTGCTATGAGTTAGAGATAGGTGGGGTTAGCGACGCGGATTGCGTCCCCCTCCCTGTCTATGGCCAATAACAAGTACATCTGTGTGGCCCCTCGTGGGACACGGATCGCGTCCTACCCCACCCGTATCCCGTGTGAGGGCCCACTGTAATGTATATGTTTATCCACACCGTCCATCCCTTCTCTCGATCATTTTAAGGTTATGCACACAAAAATGAGGTAGATCCACCGCTTAAGTAGACCACACCATATAATAAGCTTTGTAGCATTAAATGCAAGAGTAATATGTGGTGTAAACCACCTGAGCGTTGGAACTGCCTTATTTTTGTGGTCATGTCTTAAAATGATCTGAGAGAAGGGATGGACGGCATGGATAAACAAATACATCACGGTGGACTGCCCGTTCGGGGCTAGAGACGAGCGGGGTAGAACGCAATCTGCATCCCCATGTATCTGTTTCAATGTGCTGTCAAGTTCTTTTCTTATGTCATTTATCATTTTAAGGTATGGGCCTAAAAAGAGGTAGATCTAACGCTCTTGTAGTTAATGTTTTATACATTTAATGCAACCCAAGCTTTTTATTTGTTGCGGTGCTTTCAATCTATCTTATTTTTGGGCCATAAATTAAAATGATTTAAGAAAAAAGATGAACCATATGAATAAACAAATACACATCACTGTGGGCCTCACACATGTGCCCGTTCATGACTCGAGATAGCTGGAGATTATGCAATCCGCCCCCTTTAATAACGCATAGGGGTGTACATCGAGTCGAACCACGTTGAGTTAACCTCAGCTCGACTCGGCTCGGCCACGAGCTGACCTCAGCTTGAACTCGGCTCGGATTGGTCCTCATGCCTGACTGTCCAGTTCGGCTCGGTTTGGTCAGCAGCTCAAGCCAGCTCGGGCCAAGTTCGAGCCGAATTCGTCATTGAGGCATTTTCACAAACACCTGGACTGCACCTTCAAAATCTTACTATATTTGAGATAGCAGCAATGGTTTTACAGGTATTTTATCAAACACTTTCTAAGCAACATAAAAAATCAAGAAAAAAAGGTGTTGGTTTCATATACATCTCTTCCTTGCCACCAGCCACACTTCTTTGAGTCATTTCATCAAACACTTGGTGAGCAACATCAATATCAAAGTAGTCGAGTCACTGAATTGGTTCGATTCGAGCTAGGTTCGATCCGAGTCGAGTCGAGCAAGGCCAGCTCGAACTCGGCTCAAACTCAGCTTCGAACCGAGTTGAATAGAGCTTTTTTGAGTCGGATTGAGCGAGCTAACCGAGCTAGCTCGGTTCATGTACACCCCTAATAATGCGTCTACCTGGCTCCATTGAAGGAGGAATGTGGTTTGGCCAGTAAGGTAAGTGTTTTGTGGGCCATCATAATGTATGTGTTTTATCCACACCATACATCCATTTTTTTCATATCATTTTAGGGTTCATAGCCTAAAAAATAGATAAATCTAAATCTAAGAGGGGGCACACCATAAAAAACAATATTGATTGAATGTCCACCATTAAAATCCTCATAAGGTCCATTGTGATGTTTATTTGACATCCAACCCATTGATTAGGTTATACAGACTTGGATGAAGGTTAAAAATAAATATCAGCTTAATCCAGAACTTCGATGACCTCTAGAAGTTTTTAATGGTGAACGTTCAATAAAATATGCCTCTTGAAATAGTGGTGAAGACCACTTTAGTTGAAGTAGGAATATGCCAATATGTCCTAGATGGGGGTGAATAGGACTTTTAAAAATTTTTATGGTTTATTTAAAATCTTATTGCATTAACCCTAACAACATGCTCATATTAGGATTACTCAAAAGTAACTCTACTGGCTTCCAAGCCCGGTAGAGGATCCAATCACAAACTATTTAAGAAGTGAACAATATGCAAATTAGTTTATGATGGATATGACTATGTATGTGTGTGAGGTGTGAGCTCAGATATTCAAATATGAAAATATTAAAGTAAATCACACAATCAGAAGAATAACAATCTCAAACACGGTCTTTTTTATAGTGGTTCGACTACTTGTCTACTCCACTCCCGGTAACCGCACTCAACCCTTAAATGTACCGGATTTCACTAAGGAGGTTTCACAGCGGTTCACCTCAAACCTAAGGTTTTAAATCAGGTTCAACTTCAACCTTTACAACCTACACTGAGGCTCACTGTTTATACTCTCACGAGCAAGGTTCAACACAACACACCCACTTTTAGGCACACTAGCCAAGGATCTTCCATAAGACCCTAACTGAGGTTTCACACGGTTCACCTCGAACCTAAAATTTTAGACAGGTTCACCTTCAACTGGAAGTTTATGCTCTCAACAGAGCAAGGGTCAACACTACGTACCTACCACATACACTCCCGCCGGAGGCCTCCTACGAGGGCTTCCAAGGGTGAGAAACACCTTAGACCCAATCCCAAAAATGAATGATCACAAGTGTCTTCTAGACTCTAATAACTTATAAATAAGTGGATGAGTCTCATTCAACACGTTGACAAAGATCTCCTCCTTATTGATGAAGAATCTTCAGCTTCCTTGATCCGCAACACAGATGATGTACCAATATAAAGCTTCGAGTTGGGTCAAGGTTAAGACAGAATTCTACTCTATAAGATGTTTTCTTATAAGGAAGATAGAGTGATTCCGATTATGCATTCAAGGCATCCTAACTTAATGATTTGTCATTAAGGTAGTAGCTAAAAGATCCTTGAATGCGGAAGTTCATTCCTCAATCCACTCTATTGAATATCAATGATAAGGGTAGATTGGAGGATGAACCTCCTTGAGAGAAAGAGTTTTGGGTATATGATGTAAGGTAAAACACTCAAAAGTACTCTTTACTTTCTCTGCCAGCAACAATAGACAAGTCCTATTTATATAGGTAAAAGGTTTCAACGGATATAAAACGGTCACATTTATGACAGCGTTCGATATCATCGAGCAGGGTCGATATCATCGAGCGTGTACTCTCGATTGCATCGACTTGCCGCTCGATGACATAAACTCAATTGTCATACGCTTTTGACACCTTTTGCCGGCTGGTCGATGAAATCGAAACACTAGTCGATGTCATCGGATTTCGAACTCCGATATCATCGAGACTAGTGTCGATTCATCGACACTTGAAAAATGAGAGAGACTTGCTATAAAATATTTCAACTTTTCAAGAATGATCGAAGGACCTTCAAGATCATCGGAATGTGAATGTCGATGCATCGATAAATCGAAGGGATTTTCGTTTAAGCTTTCTAGACAGTTTCTATCCCTGCTCGATGTCATCGAAATCGTACCAATATCATCGATATTTGAATATCGATTCTATCGAGTGACCCCAGATCATAAATAAACCATCCTGAAATATTTTGCTGGAAAAATAGGCGCCCATCACCGATAACATCGAGAGCCTTCCAATATCATCGAGATTTGAACTTTTATGGTATCGAGAAGGGCTTCGATATATATATGCACATGTGATTTTCTTAAGTAAAAACAGGGGCACCGGAGATTTGTCTGTCGATATTATCGAGTTATCTTCGATGGACTTGAGATTCAAATATCGATGATATCGATAGGTATATCGATACATCGATAAATCCGTCCAGAGATATATGTGGTTGCTGGATGTATTTTGTCCACATTTCGATGATATCGTTTAAGCATCGAGGACATCGACAGCACAGGTCGATCATATCGAGATGTGTATCGATAAAATCGACAAAGTAAGAAAACTTTAAGAATTTTCTGATTTTGAAAAAGTTTTCTTAACTTAAAAACCCTATGATGTTCTAGTTTGTTTTAAGGGTTTTATATACATGGTGTTTTGGGACATGGGATGTGAGGATTAGATTTACCTGTGGCGAGCTTGCACACATTCGGTTGGGGCAGACGCTTTGAATTGATCTTCCTATGAGGCTCTGCAGTCTAGCTGACTCAACACTCACTCTAATTGACAAACCAGGGCACTTTCAATCTCCCCCTTCGTCAATTACGTGACAAAATACCAAAATACCCTAGAATAGTATCTAGACAAACACATCCTAAATTGTGTATACATGCATTTTACACAATTTTACAATTTCCAGTGAAACCATGTACACAACCAGTATCTGCTCCCCCTTATAGCATTCTTCCCTTATCTTGGTGCAGCTACTCCCCTTAACACCTGCAACACCATTCAAGCAGATATACAATTTTCCGTTCAGGGCAGATATATAATTTTTCGTTCGGGGTGTTTGAACTGTTCTCCCCCCTTTTGTCAGTCATTGACAAAGATATAGCAGTTAATATTGACTGAAGTTAAAGCAACGTGGAAGATCCAACATCCAGAGAGCATACATATAGAGATGTATAATGATTAATTCGGTTTGAGCAGACATTATTTTCAGAAATTATAGATGCATATCAGACAAAATAAAGCAGTGAGAAAAGCAGAGGAATTAATCATCGAAAACATCACATGCATTCCATATCAGAAACTAGATAAACCAGGGGATCTTAAAATATAATCATGGCAGTAAGTAGATACAAATTATAACCATCCATAGCCACAATATCTTTTAAAAAAAATACTACCCAAGGTTAGCCAGTAGAGTTTTAGGTAGTTTAAAGTCAGCCAAAAAGTAGCAGAACCATTAACATAGATATGCGTGATGATCCAATGACAACTGCATGACCCTACTGATGCTTAATATTCTGGAGGATTCCGATGTGCGAGCAAATCCACCACTTGCTGAGTTTTGTGCTGGAGGACGTCGATTTTCGCTTCAATCGCAGTGAGGCGCCTTTCACAGTTATTCAGTCGTTCCTCCATCCCAGCCATCCCGTTCAGTAGGTGTCGGTCGAGGTGATGGGTCTGGCGGTTTGTGATAGATTCTGGACTGACAACCGACGTGCGATTTGATCCCCCATGTGTAGGCCGAGCTGAAGGTTGAGTATGTTGGATAGCCGGTGGCATGAGACGCTTATTCCTGGGAAGAGATGAAGAGAGACACAACTATTGGGCCTCCTAAACTGCATCACTGTCAAACCATGCTTTAGGATACGCAGTGTCAGATGTGGCAGGAAGCCCTACATGATGTGCTAGTTTACAGATGAGCATAGGAAAGGGCAGTGTCTCCCGATGGTTGCCTTGAATCACACGAATGATTTGCTTAAGAAGAAGAGTTGGCAGGCACACTTGATTTTCTTGATATACATCATAAAGCACATTAATCACAAATGGAGGGAGGTGATTACCGTTGACATCGCAGGGATATACATTGGATCCGAAAATGCTATGAAGAACTTTAAAGGTGGCTCCAAGATAGTTGATGTGAAGTAGATTGTCATCATTTCGATGGATAGTAGTGCCCTGACACAACGGATGAGTTACTTCACCCCATACTCCTAGACCGTTGAGATTCCTGTTGGTCATTGGGATTCTAGTGACATCAACGTCTAGAAGGTGAGCCACGGTGATTGGAGTGATAACCTTTGAGTAATGTGCGAGTTCAACCTGAATGATGGGGGGATCAGTACTAATAACATGACAGTGTTTGAAGAATTCTCGAATCACACCCAGTTGATATGATCCCCCAAGATTTAAAATATTCTGCCAAACTATTACTTCCAAAAGTAGGTACACCCCAAAAGGCTCTATGACACTATTGAGCATTAGACGTTCAACAATGGGGAGTGGACGTCCTTCCATAGGTGGATGCCTATTGGATCCTGATTGCATGTTTTTTGATTGCAGAGAGTGAAGAGAAGACTTACCTTTCCCCTTGATCATGATTTGTAGATGTGAGAGACTGGTAAGGGAGAGAGGAAGTAATCGGAGAAGAGGAAGAAATGAGTTTGAATTCGAATGCAGTTTTCTCTCAATATAGCAGCTTTTTCGATTATATCGATCAGCTATCAATAGCATCAACATGATTTTTATCAAGAATTGCACTGACGGTTGTTGGAAAAACAATTATTCATTTAATGCAGTTCAACCGTTGGGAAAGACTGCTGGTTATTAGCTTGTATACTCGAGATTCTTCGATTTCATCGACGTTGAATATCGATATCATCGAACTGTAAATTTCGATGATATTGACGCAGTTTAAATAACATCGAGAATGTTATAATCTGGCATTCCAAAACTAACATGGTTAATACAAGAGGTTTAGACTTGTGGCTAACACTTAACCAAGAATGTCCTAGAGTGAAGATTTACCTATGTGGCTCATGTTTACTGAGATATTTTTAATGAGTGCATACTCCAATGGATTTTTAAAGGTCACTAAACCTATTTGTATCAAGAGGTTTGGTGAGGATATTTGCGAGTTGCTTTTCTGTGGAAACATAGTCCAATGTAATAATCTTGTCATCAACAAGTTCTCAGATAAAATGATGACGGATGTCAATGTGTTTGGTCCGAGAATGTTGGACAGGATTCTTTGAAATGTTAATTGCGCTTGTGTTATCACAGAAAAGACTCATCGTGTGTTGTTCAATCCCATAGTCCAATAACATTTGTTTCATCCAAAGGAGTTGTGCACAGCAACTTCCAGTGGCAATGTATTCAGCCTCAGTAGTGGATAATGATATTGAGTTTTGCTTCTTACTCTGCCAGGAGACCAGACAGTTTCCAACATAAAAGCATCCTCCGCATGTTGATTTCATATCATCCAAATTTCCTGCCTAGTCGGCGTTAGAGTATCCAGCGATGATAGTAGATGTTTTAAATGGATACCACAGTCCGAAGGAGGTAGTTCCTGCTGTGTATTTAATGATCCTCTTAACGGCCGTTAGGTGACACTCCTTAGGATCTGCCTGATATCGAGCACATACTCCCACGCTAAAAGATATATCAGGACGGCTAACAGTGAGATATAGTAGGCTACCTATCATACTCCAGTAGAGATATTGATCCAGACTCTTGCCATTTACATCTTTGGAAAGTTTGAGTGTGGTGCTCATGGGAGCATGATAAGAGCAGCCAAATTCAAGACCAAACCTTTTCACCAAATCGTTTGCATACTTGGTTTGACAGATGAAGATTCCATCATATAGCTGCTTGACCTGCAATCGTAGGAAGAAGTTTAATTCACCAACCATACTCATTTCAAATTCAGATTTCATGAGGTTGGCAAATTTAAGAGCAGCATCTTCACACATTGAACCGAAGACTATATCGTCCACATAAATTTGTGCAATAAGTAATGAGTTCTTTGTTTTCTGGGTAAACAGTGTCTTATCTACACTTCCTCTGCAGAATTCATGCTCACAAGAAATTTTGTTAATCGTTCATACCAAGCACGTGATGCTTCCCTGAGACCATACAGAGCTTTGTTCAGACGGTAAACATGATAGGGGTGCTTAGGATCTGAAAATCCTTTTGGTTGTTCTACATAAACTTCTTCAGCGAGATCCTCATTAAGAAAAGCAATCTTAACGTCCATTTGGAACAGTTTAAACTTTAGTGCGCATGCAACGGACATAAGAATTCTAATAGACTCAAGATGAGCGACTGGGGCAAATGTCTCATCAAAATCAATCCCTTCTATTGGTGAGTACCCTTGAGCAACTAGCCTTGCTTTATTTCTGATTACATTGCCTGACTCGTCGAATTTATTCTCGAAGACCCATTTGGTTCCAATGAGATTTGTATCGAGTGGTCTTGGAACCAATTGTCATACCTCATTTCTCTGAAATTGTTGGAGTTCTTCTTGCATAGCATTTATCCAGTGTTCATCTTGAAGAGCTTCTACAATATTCTTGGGTTCAATCTTTGAGGTAAAGCAGAAATGGCTATAGATATTTTCTATCTATCGTCGAGTTCTTACACCATCATTAGGATCTCCAATAATTTGTTCTCAAGGGTGATCCTTAATGATGGGTATGTTAGATGATGATTGGGGTTCATTGGACAATGGGGATTTGTCATCCAATTTATCTAGTATGCATGAATCTACATCATCTTCTAATTCATTCACAGGAGTATCTTCTTCATGAGGTTGATCATCGATTACCACATTGACTGACTCCTGAATAGTTAGGGTTCTTAGATTGTATACTCTATATGCACGACTATTCATAGCATACCCTAGAAAGATACCTTCATCACTTTTAGACTCAAATTTTCCTAGGTGATCTCTGTGTCTCAAGATATAACATTTACTACCAAAGACTCGAAAATATCTCACACTAGGCAGTTTCCCATACCATAGTTCATATGGAGTTTTATTCAGACCTGCTCTAAGATATACTCTATTTATGATGTAGCAGGCAGTATTAACAGCTTCTACCCAGAAACTTTTTGCCATATCTTTCCTATTTAACACAACTGATCTCATTTCCTACAATACTCGATTTTTTCTTTCAACGACTCCATTTTGTTGTGGGGTTTTTGGGACTTAGAATTCATGACGAATTCCTTTCTCATTGCAATATTTTTCGAATATTTCCTTTCAAATTCCCCACCATGATCACTTTTGATGCGATTGATGCCATATCCCTTTTCATTTTGGAGTCGCTTTGCCAGGATCACAATTTCTTCAAAGGCATCCGATTTCTCTCGAAGAAATGCAACCCAAGTAAATCTGGTGTAGTCGTCTACTACCACCAAGAAGTATGTTTTCTTGCCATGGCTCTCCACTTTAGTTGGACCAACTAGATCCATATGTAGCAGATCTAAAGGTTTTGTTGTTGCTATGGTGGTTGTCTTTTTGTGTCCGACTTTTATCTGTTTTCCTTTCAGACAATCTCCACAGACAACTTTTTCTTCTTTTCTAATCTTGGAAAGTCCTCTAACCAAATTTTTTTTTTTAACTGAGCTTTGCTAAATTTCGGTAGTGAACATGTCCCATCCTTTGGTGCCATAATTGGATTCATTCTTTATGGCCATATTAAACTTTGTGGATAGCACACTCTCACTTGTACTTTCAATGACATAACAGTTATCACTAGTGCGTAAACCTTTTATGAGAGATTTTCCTGTATGATCTAAAATTCTACACACATCCTGTGAGAAAGTGACCAGAAGTTCTTTGTCATAGATTTGGGAGATACTAAGGAGATTATGTTTTAGACCTTCTACACAGAGGACATATTTGATCTTTGGAAGGCCTGGTACAGCTATTGTTCCTTGTCCAACAATTTTAGCTGAGCTACCATCTCCAAATGTGACTGATCCTCCATCAAAGTTTGAATACTCACAAAAGTGAGTTTGATCACCAGTCATGTGTCTGGAGCATCCACTATCAAGGTACCATTTTGACCTGTTGCCGACTTTTAGAGCAGTATGAATTACGAGACAATTATTCTGGTTTGTCACACCCTCTTAAACACTTTTGAACATGATTCCGACTTAAGTCAAGATCACTCTCTAGGCGGTGAAGCCCTTAAAGAGATACCCACTCTGATACCAATTGAAATAGTGATGAAGACCGCTTTAGTTGAAGTAGGAATATGCCAATATGTCCTAGAGGGGGGTGAATAGGACTTTTAAAAGTTTTTATGGTTTATTTAAAATCCTATTGCACTAACTTTAACAACATGCTCATATTAGGATTACTCAAAAGTAACTTTACTGGCTTCCAAGCCCGGTAGAGGATCCAATCACAAACTATTTAAGAAGTGAACAATATGCAAACTAGTTTATAATGGATATGACTGTGTATGTGTGTGAGGTGTGAGCTCAGATATTTAGATATGAAAATATTAAAGTAAATCATACAATCAGAAGAATAGCAATCTTAAACACAGTCATTTTTATAGTGGTTTGACTAGTTGTCTACTCCACTCCCTGTAACCACATTCAACCCTTGAGTATACCGGATTTCACTAAGAAGGTTTCACAGTGGTTCACCTCAAACCTAAGGTTTTAAATCAGGTTCACCTTCAACCTTTACAACCTATACTGAGGCTAATTGTTTATGCTCTCATGAGCAAGGGTCAACACAACACACCCACTTTTAGGCACACTAGCCAAGGATCTTCCATAAGACCCTAACTGAGGTTTCACACGGCTCACCTCAAACCTAAGGTCTTAGACAGGTTCACCTTCAACCGGAAGTTTATGCTCTCCACAGAGTAAGGGTCAACACTACGTACCTATCATGTACACTCCCGCCGAAGGCTTCCTACGAGGATTTGCAAGGGTGAGAAACACCTTAGACTCAATCCCAAAAAGGAATGATCACAAGTATCCTATAGACTCTAATAACTTACAAATAAGAAACATATTGACGAAGATCTCCTCCTTGTTGATGAAGAATCTTCGATTTCCTTGATCCGCAACACAGATGATGTACCAATACGAGGCTTCGGGTTGGGTCACGGTTAAGTCGGAATCCTACTTTATAAAATATTTTCCTATAGGGAAGATAGAGTAATTCCGATTATGCATTTAAGGCATCCCAGTATAATGATTTGCCATTAAGGTAGTAGCTGGAGGATCCTTAAACGTGGAAGTTCATTCCCCAATCCACTCTATTGAATATCAATGATGAGGGTGGATTGGAGGATAAACTTCCCTGAGAGAAAGGGCTTTGGGTATATGATCTAAGGTAAAACACTCAAAAGCACACTCTACTTTCTCTGCCAGCAATAATAGACAAGTCCTCTTTATATAGGCAAAAGGGTTCAATGGATATAAAACGGTCACATTTATGATAGAGTTCGATATCATCGATCAGGGTCGATATCATCGAGCGTGTACTCTCGATTGCATCGACTTGCCGCTCGATGACACAAACTCAAATGTCATACGCTTTTGACACCTTTTGCCAGCTGGTTGATGGAATTGAAACACTAGTTGATGTCATCAGATTTCGAACTCCGATATCATCGAGACTAGTGTCGATTCATCGATACTTGAAAAATGAGAGAGACTTGCTATAAAATATTTCAGCTTTTCAAGAATGATTGAGGGACCTTCGAGACATCGGAATTTGAATGTTGATGCATCGATAAATCCAAGGGATTTTCGTTTAAGCTTGTTGGACAGTTTCCCTGTTCGATGCCATCGAAACCGTACCGATATCATTAATATTTGAATATCGATTCTATCGAGTGACCCCCGATCAAAGATAAACTATCCTAAAATATTTTGCTGGAAAAATAGGCGTCCAGCACCAATAACATCAAGACCCTTCCGATATCATCGAGATTTGAACTTCGATGGTATCGAGAAGGGCTTCGATATATCGATGCACATGTGATTTTCTTAAGTAAAAACAAGGGCACTAGAGATTTGTCTATCGATATTATCGAGTTACATTCAATGGACTCGAGATTCAAATATCGATGATATCGATAGGTATATCAATACATCGATAAATCCGTCCAGAGATATATGTGGTTGCTGGACGTATTTTGTCCTCATTTCGATGATATCGTTTAAGCACCGAGGACATCGACAGCACAGGTCGATCATATCGAGATGTGTATCGATAAAATTGAAAAAGCAAGAAAACTTAGAGAATTTTCTGATTTTGAAAAAGTTTTCTTAACTTAAAAACCCTATGATGTTCTAGTTTGTTTTAAGGGTTTTATATACCTGGTGTTTTGAGACATGGGATGTGAGGCTTAGATTTACTTGTGACGAGCTTGCACACATCCGGTTGAGATAGACGCTTTAAATTGATCTTCCTATGAGGCTCTGCAGTATAGCTGACTCAACACTCACACTAATTGACAAACCAGGGCACTTTCACCTCTTTCTTAGGCCCATATGATAAAATTTTATGGAATCACGGTAGGGCCCATAGAGAAGCGACCACTACCTAGTGGCAGGGTCACTAGCCAATTCGCATCCATCTTGGACACCGGCATGTGGCCCTGTCAATCCAGTCAAGCCTTGGATCTACCTTATTTTGGGGCTCATACTCTAAAATGATATGATTAAATGATGTATGAAATGGATCCTCACAGACAGGGAGGGGCAACAATCACTTCCATTTTGAATGCCCATGCCGTTTATTTATATGGAGGGCAGATTGCCTGTGAATCTCTCCGACCTTGCTGTGCAACGTTACAGAGATGTCCGCAACATATCAGCTATGTTCATTTATTTTTAAAGAACAAAATAGTACATGGTACCAAAAATCAAGTGAATCTAAAACTCATGTGGGCTATACCAACTAGGGGTGCACATTGAACTAGTACAAACCGTGGAACCAGATCAGAACCGTTGGATCGGTCCGGTTTGGTCCAGCTCTAGATAGCGCCGGTTCCGGTTCCGGTT
The DNA here is from genome assembly GCA_021015155.1 of Magnolia officinalis. Classification (NCBI taxonomy): domain Eukaryota; kingdom Viridiplantae; phylum Streptophyta; class Magnoliopsida; order Magnoliales; family Magnoliaceae; genus Magnolia; species Magnolia officinalis. The sequence goes on from JAJHSJ010000011.1 coordinate 53,601,864, forward strand.
CCAAAATTGCAAGAACCGTTGGATACGGTTTGGTTCCGGTTTAAGAGCATGTAGAACCGAACCGAACCGTTAACAGAACCGTGGACCCGAATCGTGGAACCGATCCGTTGAACCGTGGCCCAGAATCGTGGATATGAACCTGGATCCGAACTGTTGATCCCAACTTAAAGATCGAAAAAAAAAAAAAAACCTATCTCTTTCTCATTCTCTCATTGTCTCCCTCTCTCTCATCGTCTCTCACCCTGCAATTGCGTGCGGCTCTCTCTCTGGTTGTCCCTCCCTCTCACTTGCCGTCTCTTCACTCGCCCCTGCCCAATCTCTTCACTCGCCGTGTCTCTCTCTCTCTCAGTCTCTCTCTCTCTCACCGTCTCCCTCTCTCTCGCCATCTGCGTGGTGCAGTGCGTGCAATCTCCCAGGCCCCTGCCCTCTCTCTCTCTCTCTCTCTCTCTCTCTCTCTCGTCGTTCGGTTGCCAGTTGCCCAGTCCCCTGCGTGCGATTACTCAGGCCCATGTGTGCGATTGCTTGGCCTTTGAACAGGTTGTCATCCATCTTCTCCCTCTGTGTTTGTTGTTGTTAGCTTGTCAACACTTTATTTGCATTCCAAGAAAGAATGCCTGATGGTGGAAATCTCTACTCAAGTTGAAGTGCACTCCTGGAAAGAGGAGCAAATTGCAATTGAGCTGGATTTTAAAAAACCCAGAACCGTGAAACCGATCCGAAACCGAACCGGTTTTCACAGTTCGGTTTTGGTTCGGTTCTAGTGTGCTAACGGTCCGGTTTCGGTTCCGAAAATCCCAGAACCGTTATGAATGGTTCGGTTCCGGTTTAACCCCAGAACCGGACCGAACTGACCCATGTAAACCCCTAATACCAACAAAACAGTGGTAACAGCTACGCCCATCATTGAAACCTTCTTGGAGCTGACCATGATGTTGATATGCCATCCAAATGGTTCTTAGAACTATTATTATTTAGATAAACTTTAGGAACAAATATCATCCTAATACAAAACTTCTTTCAATATTAAGTGTTCAATCCCCACTGTTACGTGTGTGATGGCTCACATGAGTTTTGGATCTACCTGATTTTTAAAATCCTATCCTATTGTGGTCCTTCGAAAAAGATGGACGGAGTGGATTTGTCACGGACATCATCTTATCCCCACATAGCCATGGGTGCAGGAACTTCTTCCATATCTATACAACCTACTGGACAAGTTGGATGGAAAATAAACATTCCCATGAGCCTTAAGAAGGTTTCTAGCATGGGTCTCATTATCACATTACTTCATGTGGCGTAGTCCACTTGAGCCTTAAATGTATATCATTTATAGAATTATAGCCTAAAATAATATGAAAAAAATGAATGGACGGGGTAGAGTAACCCATGCATTATTACAGTGGACCCATTAAAGCCCCATCCTGCTATGAGCTTGGGACAGGCGGAGTTAGTGCCCAATTTACATCATCGCTTGAGCCCGAACTGCTTTTAAAAATGGATACGGATTGCGTCCTACCCTCCCCGTCTCTGGCAAAGAATGGGTACATCTGTGTGGGGGCCATTGTGATGTGCTTGTTTATCCATGCTGTCCATTTCTTTTCTCATATCATTTATCATTTTAAGGTATGAGCCTAAAAAGAGGTAGGTAGTTCACTTGAGCTTTCAATCTTTCTTATTTTTAGGCCATAAATTAAAATGATTTGATAAAAAAGATGGACTATATTAATAAATATATACACATCACTGTGGACCTCACACATATGTGTACGTTCATGACTAGAGACAACCGGGGAGGACGCGGATGCGTCCTTTAATAATGCGTCTACGTGGCTCCATTAAAAGAGGAATGCGGTTTGGCCAATGAGGTTAGTGTTTTGTGGGGCCCACCATAATGTATGTGTTTTATCTAGGTCGTCCATCCATTTTACCGTATCATTTTAGGGCTCAGAGCCTAAAAAAAATAGGCAAATCTAAATCTAAGATGGGCCGCATCATAAGAAAATAGTAGTGATTGAATGTCCACCATTAAAATCCTTCTAAGGCCCATTGATATGTTTATTTGACATCCAACCTATTCATTAGGTCATACAAACTTGAATGAAAGTTAAAAACAAACATAAGCTTAATCGAAAACTTCGGTGACCTTTAGAAGTTTTTAATAGTGAGCATTCAATAAACATCATTTTCGTATAATGTGGTCCATTTGAGATTTAAATATGCCTCTTTATTGGGCCATACAATAAAATTATATGGAAAAAAGATGGACGACATGGATGAAACACATGCATCTTGGTGGGGTCCACAAAGCACCGACCACTAACCATTGGCTAGCAACAGGTACGGACATTGCCATGTGGCCCAATCAAACGGACACTGGCATGTGGCCCAATCAATCCAGTCAAGCCTTGGATCTGCCTCATTTTTGGGCTCATACTCTAAAACGCTATCGTAAAATAGATGGATGAAATGGATTAAACTATAAATCAAGGTGGGCCTCACAGACAGGGACAAGCCACAATCACTTTCATTTTGAATGGCCATGCCTATTATTTATGATGGGGTTTTCCTCAGTTCAGGGGAGAGACAGTGTAACGGGTTGAAAATTCGGAGTATTTCACCGCGTTGCTCGACAGGTTGTGGGTGGCGCTTGACTAGTTGAGTGGGGCTCGACTCAAAGTCCAGCGACCAATTTATGTATTTTCTCTTAGGTGCTCGACCAGTCGAGGGACGTGCCCGACCGGTCGAGTGGGCCTCTTGACCAGTCGAGGACTCGGCTCGACCGGTCGAGGACTGCGGAAATTTGAGTCCGGATCGAATTTACGTAGATTTGAGTCCGAAAATCTGTGAAAATCTGAGGACCGGTCAAGTTTACGTAGATTTGAGTCCGGATCTTGTGCGGACTGCGGAAATCTGAGACCTTTCGCGACAAGGTGAGGAAGGGAGTTTCCTAAACTATAAATAGGGGTGCTTAGGGATTTTCTAAGTAATGCATGAGGGTTTCCTAAAGCTTTGCAAGGGTTTGCTAAAGGGTTTAGGACTATCAAAGGTGTGTGAGAGAGAGAGAGAGAGAAAGAAAGAGAGGAAGCTTGTAGAAGGGAGTTTATGCTCGTGGAGGTGATCTACTGTGCAATCAACATCTCAGCGCTTCTACGTCCTCGTGATCTGTGAGATCTCTCCATTTTTCTTTTATTCTCTTATTGTTTATCCACTCCCGCGTAAGTGAAGAAGGTTGTAACGTTCTACTTCATAGTGGATTGTTGATCTGGACAAGATCCCGTGGTTTTTACCTCTTTGAGGGTTTTCCACGTAAAAATCTCTTGTGTCGTGTAGTTTGTGCTTTGATTTATTTCATTACTTTATTATCCCATAATTCTGGTTTGATTTGGGAGGCTAGATCCTAAGGTTTTGTGCAAGGCCCCCAACAAAGTGGTATCAAAGCTAAGTTTATTGAACAAAGTAGGATCAGTTTTGAATTATGGAAGGTGGCTCATCAAGGATGATCAGCCTCAATGGTTCTAACTGGACCATATGGAAGGCTAAGATGGAGGACTTACTTTATTACAAGGACCTATATTCTCCAATTTTAGGCATACCGGCAAAATCCAAGGATATGTCGATGATGATTGGAAGAAGATGGACCAGAGGTCGGTGGCTTTTATTAGACAATGGCTGGATGATTTTGTGTTCCACAATGTATCTATGGAGACCTCAACTGCTAGCTGTAAGGCCCGTATCCTAGTCCGTACTGTTCCATCGACTCCCTCGATCCTTCCCTGTGAATTTCGGTAACCTGCAACCTATAATCGACGTTTGTGCGTGACCCTAAGTCGTATCCCATAGATTTGAGTCGGCTTAATCCGAGACTTTTAATATTGTAACCGTACCATCACCGCGGTTCCAACACCGCGTCTTGCACACCGATCCGATACCCTGGCCGGGAGATGTGGGCCGGCGTTAATTTCGAAAAAATGTCACGCTTTTACGAACCTAAAAGAATCTCTACGACCCATCCCATCAATCAATCAATCAAAGTACACGCCCAAACTTTCTTTCTCCCCAAGTCAAGCAACCACCAAGTCAACTCTCAAGTCAAGTACACCATCACCTCACATCCATCACCTCTCTCTTACAACCACCATTTCTCTCTCTTTTCTCTTCACATTTTCCAAGCAACAAAAAAAAATCTCAAGCAAAAGTGGTGGACGTCCAAGCATCCTAAGTGAGAGAAAAGTGTGTTGTGTGGCCCACTTCCTACCCTAAAATTCTTCATCCTAGCTATTCATTTCTCATCATCTTCCATCAAAGTGAGACACAAGGAGATCGACATTCCATCGGACCAAGAAGATCGAACAGTGGGTGCTTCATAGGCCTAGATTTTCATGTTTTGATGATGGGTCAAGTGAGGCTTACCGATTGATGGTATGGATCTCACTTTAGACCCTAGGTGTGGCCAATGGCCCACCTTGATCCTCATGACCATTCCATGATATGGCCATTCTCCATGGACCCCATCATGATGTTTATTTTCCTTGCACAAATAGGGTCATCTAGACCTTGCATTTTGGTGGAGAAAGGATCTCCACCGTTGATTTTGATCGGTGGGCCCATATGAAATGGGACCCACTTGATGTATGTTGTAAATCATGTAAGGGAGGGCCCATAGTGCCAGGGTCCCTCCATCATCACGTGTCTCTCTCTCTCTCCTTCCTTTATTTTATGGCCCACTTAATGTGTACGTGATGTCCAAACCGTCCATCTAATGGACCCCATGGCCTTCCAAGCCATGTGGGCCCTACCCTCTGGATGATGGGAAAACACAAATATCAGATTGATACAAATCAAGTGGGCCACGTCCATGTGGGACCCACCTAGATGAAATGTTTTCCAAACGTCCAGCGTCCGTGGACGCTGGACGTGCAGTGGAGTGTGAACAGACAGTGGGTGTATTAACAAAAAAAAATACTTGATTTTAAGGCTTTTGGGTGGTCCGCTCATGCTGGCCCCACCTTGATGTATGGATTTAATCCACGCCGTCCATCCTATTCCTCAGCTTATTTTAGGCATTAAGCTGAAAAATGAAGTCAATCCGATAATCAAGCGGGTCATACCATAGAAAACAACGATATTGACCTTTAAAGACTATTAGGACCCACTCTGATGTTTCTATGCACCGAAACACATCGAATATTCGGCTCATTTGGACTGTCTTGAGCCGTAGAATGCAATGGTTGGGTTGGATTCACCTGATGTGGACCCCACCTATGAAAAACCTTAGAAAAATTGATATTTTTTAAAATATATATAGGTTCAGCAGGCACTACTGCTGCTCGTCCAGAGGACGCTGCAACAGCGTCCTGCTGCTATGCTAAGGACGGAAGCAGGCAGGGACGACGGGTCCGAGCCGTGGGCCCCATCGTGATGTGTGTTGACATCAACACCATGCATTTGATGGCCCCTTTTTAAACAGTGGGCCCCCCTAAGATCAGTTGTACAAGGATGATCAGGTGGTCCACACGGCAGGAAGCAGTGGCTGATTGAACGTCTACCATTGAAACCCTTTGGTTGCACAGAGCTCAGGTGGTCCACGTCACAGGAAGCAGTTGTGGATTGAACATCTACCATTGAAACCCTCTGGTCCCAGAGGTTCTGGATGAATATAAAATTTATTTATTTATTTATTTATTTTATTAGGTCTGTGTGACCTTATCAACTATTGGAAGGAAAATAAACGTTATGGTGGGCCGCACGTGGGACCCACCTGTGATGGGATTGGTTTGGCTGATGTACCACACACCAGCCCTATTGCTGCTTTGATGTGGCGAGCTATGTGGAGCCCACCATGGTGACGTGTGCACCCGATTGTGGGGTCCTCTTTGACGTATGTGTTGTATCTAAACTGTCCATCTAATTGGCAATTCCGTCTAATGTTTAAAGACAAAAAATGAGGCAGATTCATCAGGTGGACCACACCACAGAAAACAGTGGAGAGATGAACGCCTACCATTGAAGTTCTTTTTCGACCATAGTAGTCTTGGATTAAATTGATATTTGTTTTTCCTCCCAATCAAGTCTTTGTGACTTTACTAACAGACTAGATGAGAAATAAACTTGATGGTGGGCCTTAGAATTGTAAATGGTGAAAATCATTATCTCCACTACTATTTGTGGAATGGTCCAGATCCTTCAATATGATTCTTTTTGGGAATGTATGAGGTCCACGTATATGAGGCCCACCTTGATATATATGAGGCCCATGTGATGCGGCCCATTTAATGTATTTGAGGCCCATGGGTCGAGGCCCAATGGGATGTACATAAGGCTCATTGTAATGTGATTCTACCATGGTTTATGTAATGATGTTTATGGCGGGCTATGCCTTAAGAGGAATGATGGTTTGACGTCCACATTGTAAGATTAATGTTGGTTAAATGTCCGCATTGTAATTCTCCCTAAGGCCCGTTGATAGGCCCATACTTGTTATATGTAGGCCATCTAGGCCCATCCTCGTTAGAAGGATAGTTCATCACCATATAACATGCTTAGTATAATTCCATGCTTCATACCCATTCGCATCATATGTATACTTGGCATGAGTGACCGATCATAGCATATGCCATTGGGCAAACTATTTATGGGACTCACTGATAGGAGTTACCCACATGAGCGTATGGTATGCGCAGGATTGTTGCATGATTGGACAGTGTGATTCATGCATCTCGCATTTGTGTGTCATGATCATTGTACGTCCTAGTGACATCAAAGTCGTGGCTCCACAGGCATATCGTGGATGGCCGTATCGAATACCGAAAATACTTGGTTCTAACACTGTGGGCACTTAAGATGTCCTTGGGTGAGAGTCTCAGAATCTTTTTGGTATCAGGAGATGCTCCAACGTCTAGACCAAGTGGATATACGAGCGCCCGAGTACCGAATACCAGTAGGCCGCGTCTCCCACTATGTCGTGGTCGGTTGGAAGGGGGTGTGGCCTTATCCTCCCGAGTGAGGGAGTTCTAAGCTAGGCTGAGTTTGACCAGCTCGAAAATGAGTCTGCTATCGACGAGCCGGGTATGTATTGGCAGACTACTGTCAGGTGAATAGTATAGTCTCTTCCACTTACTGGGCTGTACGGCTAGGGAGGCCGCAGTCAGTGTGAAGTGTATTATACCCCGGTGATATCCTAGGGAGAAACTGTACTGATATGTGTACTTGATGAGTACTAGCATTCTTGTATTGTATCTCGCATATGACATCCTACTACGTAAGCCTCGCATTGCATCGGTTTGGCTGATAGCATTCATGTCTCGCATCGCATGGTCTTGGTATGGCCGATAGCATTCATGCCTTACATCGCATAGCTTCGGCACGGCTGATAGCATTTATGGACTTACCCACATATTTCTGCATTACTCTGATATTATACCCTTGGCGCTTGCCTTATGCACACACTTACACCACCCTCTAAGCTTTTATAAGCTTATGCACGACAGTTGTGTGCAAGTGTCGTTGGATCATAACAGCGTTGAGACAGGAGCGCGTATCGGACTACTTTGGAGCTTTTTTATCGCCTTGTATTTCCCTTTCACTTTGTACTTAAAGTTTTTAATATAGTAGATATGTGGTGATATTGTTTCGTGACTTGGTTATGCTTGTGGTTATGCTCCATTACAAAAAAAAATTTCATACTGAAAATCCTCCTTGTAGGATCCTAGGATCAGAATCTGGCAAATGGGTGCTGGAAGCCAAGAATGGAGCACTACGAAGGGTTTCAGTGCTGGATTCGGCGATCGAGAATTTTGTCAGCCCATTTTCCGAGTTTAGGGTGTGACAGTAGCCTATGGATAAAATTGGAAGGGCTGTATGAGAGGAAGATAGCTAGCAATAAAATCTTCCTGATAAGACGACTTGTGAATCTCAAGTTCAAAGATGGTGGTTCTGTGGCTGAGCACATGAATGAGGTCAGCAATATAGTGAACCAGCTCTCCGCTATGAAGATGGCCCTGGATGATGAATTGCAGGCTTTGCTATTGCTTAGTTCATTGCCTGAAAGTTGGGAGACATTGGTGGTGTCTCTAAGTAACTCCATGCCAAACGGAAAGATATCCATGGAACAAGTAACCATTGTCTCTTCAATGAGAAGATAAGGAGGAAGTCTCAGGGGTCTACTCAGTAAGAGGCCCTTGTGACACAGGAACGGGGGAGAACAAATAACAAGAAGGGCGGGAAGGCCCGAGATAAATCAAGAGGCAAGTCGAGTACCAGAAAGGATGTTGAATGTTGGAATTGTGACAAGAAGAGTCACTACAAGCATGAATGTCGTGGTAAGAAGAACGACAAGAAAGGAAAAGGAAAAGAGAAGGAAGATGAATCAGATTCCACTGTGGTCGCTTCAGATGACGACGTTGTAGTTATTCTTTCAGCAGATCATGATTTTTGTCTCACAGCTACGAGTCAAGACACCGACTGGGTGATTGACTCGAGAGCCTCTTTTCATGCGACTCCACGCAGGGACTACTTCACAAGCTACAAGTCAGGTGACTATGAGACCATGAAGATGAAAAATTCTGGCGTATCGAAGATTGTATGGTCGGTGATATTTGTGTGAAGATCGATGTGGGCTGCACATTGGTTCTCAGGGATGTGAGGCACATTCCAGACCTTTGCTTCAACTTGATGTTGACGGAAGGTTGATGATGATGGCTATGAAAGGCGGTTTGCTGGTGGGCGCTGGAAGCTCATCAACGGTTCGTTGATCGCAGCCAGAGGAAAGAAGTGTTACACCCTTTACAAGGCAAGTGTCTGTGTGTGAAAGGGTGGGTTGAACGCAGCGAAAGATTCAGCAATTGACATGTGACACAGGCGTCTAGGCTACATGAGTGAAAAGGGGGCTTCAAGTACTAGCGAGGAAGCGGTTCCTTCCAAACATGACAGGTATACCTCTCAAAACCTGTATTGACTGTTTATCAAGGAAACAACACAGAGTTTCATTTGTTAAAACTGCTTCTCATGTTAATAAAGTGCATACATTAGATTTGGTTTATTCTAATATTTGTGGTCCTATGAGGACAAACCTTGGGTGGGGCATTGTATTTTGTCACTTTTATAGATGATGCATCTAGGAGGGTTTGGGTTTATGCTTTGAAATTCAAGGACGAGGTCTTTGGTGTGTTTAAATTGTTTCATGCTATGATCGAGAGAGAGACAGGTAGATCATCGAAGTGCATGCACTGACAATGGTGGTGAATACATTGACGACTTTCATAAGTATTGTAAGTCCTTGGGTATACGGCATGGACAGACTGTTCCCAAGACCCCCCAGCATAATGGTGTGGTTGAGCGAATGAATCACACCATTGTAGAGAGAATCAGATGCATGTTATCCCATGTAAAATTGCCCAAGACGTTCTGGAGAGAAGCAATGCACACAACAGTGTTCTGATAAACAGGTCTCCATCAGCCCCGTTGAATAGAGAAGTGTCTGAGAAGGTGTGGACTGGACACGATCCATCGTACAGTCATCTCAGGGTGTTTGGATGCAGGGTATCCGTTCATGTACCAAAGGACAAGAGGTCCAAGCTCGATATGAAGATTAGGCAGTGTGCATTCTTGGGGTACAGTGATGAAAAGTTCAGTTACAGATTGTGGGATCCGACCGAGAGGAAGCTCGTCAAGAGCAGAGATGTGGTTTTCTTTGAAGATCAGTGTATATAAGACATTGGTAAGCCAAAGAAGAACCAGCCTAGTTCAGGTGAGCTAGACGATATGGATCTGATTATTCCTCCCGTGGTGCCTGATGACGGGGGAGTATAACAAGGTGCAGAGGACGAGGGAGTTCTTTCAAAAGATGGACCAGGGGAGCCGCCCCCACTTGATCCACCTGTTGAGCCACATGTGAGGAGGTCATCTAGAGATAGATAGTCGTCCAAGAGGTACTCGCCACATGAGTACATTATGCTCACTAATGGGGGAGATCCAGAAGACTATTTTGAGGCCCTAGCCGACGAGCATAAGGGGGAGTAGTTAAAAGCTATGCAAGAGGAGATGGAATCCTTACATAAGAACCACACCTATGATATGGTGAAATTGCCTAAAGGCAAGAAAGCTTTGAGCAATAAGTAGGTGTTCAGAAAGAAGGTTGAGCAGAAGAATTCACAGACGAGGTTCAAGGTCAGACTTGTGGTGAAAGGGTTTGGTCAGAGGAAAGGTATAGACTTCGAGGAGATATTCTCACCAGTGGTGAAGATGACATCCATACGGGTGTTGCTTGGGTTAGCGGCTAGCATGGATATGGAGATAGAACAGTTAGATATTAAAACTGCCTTCCTCCATGGTGACCTGGAAGAAGAGATCTACATACACCAACCAGAGGGGTTCGAAGTCAAGGGCAAAGAGTATATGTGTGTAGGCTGAGGAAGAGCTTATATGGGCTGAAACAAGCTCCACGGCAATGGTACAAGAAGTTCGACTCGTTCATGATTAAGCATGGATATGACAGAACGGAGTCAAACTACTGTGTGTTCATGCGCAAGTTCTTAGATGGTAATTTTTTAGTTTTGTTGTTATATGTTGATGACATGCTGATCATGGGAAAAAACATTAAGAAGATTGACAAGCTGAAACAGGAGTTGGGCAAGTCATTTGCGATGAAAGACTTAGGCCCGACTAAACAGATCTTAGGAATGGAGATAACCTGTGACAGAAGCAGCGGGAAGCTTTGGCTATCATAAGAGTGGTATATTGAGAAAGTCCTAGACCGGTTCAATATTAATGCAGCGAGTACTCCACTAGATGGTCACTTCAGATTGAGCAACATGCAGTGTCCCAAGACGAAGGCAGAGGTGGAAGAGATGTAGAAGATACCCTACGCATCAGGTGTAGGAAGTTTGTTGTATATTATGGTGTGTACACACTTAGACATATCATATGCGATTGGTGTTGTCAGCCGGTATCTTGCCAATCCTGACAAAGAGCATTGGGTAGCGGTGAAATGGATACTGCGGTATCTAAGAGACTCATCCAAGGTGAGCATATGGTATGGTGACTGAAAACCTGTGATAGAGGGTTACACAGATGCAAATATGGCAGGCGACATAGACTCCAGGAAGTCTACATCGGGGTTCATGTTCACATTTGCGGGGGGAGCGATCTCTTGGTAGAGTAAGCTACAGAAGGTCGTAGCATTGTCAACAACAGAGGCCAAGTACATTACAGCCATAGAAGTATGTAAAGAGATGTTTTGGATGAAAAGGTTCCTACAGGAACTTAGCCTGAAGCAGGAGGAGCACGTGGTCTATTGCGATAGTCAAAGTGCTATACACTTGAGCAAGAATCCAAGTCAGCATTCTAAGTCGAAGCACATAGAGATTCGGTATCACTGGATCAGGGATACTTTGGAACAGAAGGTGATACAGCTTGAGAAGGTTCACACGAATGATAATGGGTCAGACATGATGACCAAGGCTTTGCTCAAGGGCAAGTTTGAGGTTTGTAGAAACCAGGCTGGCTTGAAGAAGGTGAATTCCTCCAAAGTCGGAAAGGGGGAGATTTGATGGAGTTTTCCTCCTCAGTTCAGGGGAGAGATGTTGAGGGTCAAATATTGCATATTAGACCCTAGTTATTGCCTGGATTTACAAAGATGGTACTGTTTAACGGTTCAATTTAATCGTGTTTGTGATGCAACATGTATTTACGAGCTTGGACTGAAACAGGATGCTTAATGCATGGATTTAATGCTCTGATGACACCAAAGGTAAGGGACAGACCCCGGGGGAGAAAATTTGATGGATTTACACGCTAGAGATCCGAGAAAATTGTGAAATTGAAGCTCAAGCAGCCTCAAAGACGTCTAGAATACAAGATCACGGGGTTCCCACCATCTGTTCAGCTCGAAACTTTATACAGGGCCTGAAGATCATAAATTAACCATACAAGTCGAATTTTAAGCCTCAGATCTCTATGGAAGTGGTCCAACGGTCATATCAACCCATGAATTGTCAATATGAGGCCCACCTGACATCTAGATATGCTTCGCTTTTGGTATCAACCCCTTAATTGAGGTGAAAAAATGGATGGACGGATCAGATTTCACATATACATCAAGGTGGGACCCACCTTATACGAATGGGAGTGCACAGTAGCTGTGCACTCGCAATACACCGAACCAGCAGCAGCCGGTCAACACAACGCTGACCGTGCTCCTCACGTAGCAGTAGCTTCTCGCTGCAAATTTTGGAAACAGGGACTTGTGGTCCTCTGTTGTGGGCCACCACCACGATTTGATGGTCCGATCCGGACCGTCCATCAGATCTTAAAGGATCCTATGATCACGTTCTAGGTGACAGATTTCAAGAAGGCATCAACGAACGATTTCCAATTGTCCAAACGCAGGTCGGACGACAGAGTGAAAGAGTTTGTGGGCCACACCGAAACTGAGTAGAAGTCATCCATACCCGACTGGTTTTGAGAGGGGAAACCAGTGGACGGAATGGATTTTCCAAGCATCACCGATCATGGGCCCCACCGAGCATCAGCGCAGCTCCCTACGTTAAGATACGCACGCCCGAGAGAAGACCGGACTTTCGTCCGTTTCACGATCATGGAGGTGATCGAACCGTCCATTTGGACCATCCAAAACCTTCCCAAGGGCGGGCCATCAGTCGCCAAGGAGCCTGAATGGCTCAGATCCCACAACAGGATCATTTCTGTGATGATTCTGGGTACGCCAAAAGGTTCGTTACGCAGGGGTACGTAAATCTCCCGCACCGACTTCAGCTGTGCTCTTCTTGCTATGCACGTCAGGAATCGACCGACCACCAGCCGACCTATGAATTGGCTATTAAAGGAGAGAGAGAGAGAGAGAGAGAGAGAGAGAGAGAGAGAGAGAACGATTAAGGTATCCAAGCCGCGGAGAGTGGCTGGGAACGTCAGTAATAGGGAGAGAGAGAGAGAGAGAGAGAGAGAGAGAGAGAGAGAGAGAGAGAGAGAGATAGGGAGTAGTTTTTAGCATTGTTTATTTGTTTTATTTACGGTCTTTTTATCATGGTTTTCCTGAGATCTGGTCCAATAATGTTGGGCTAAACCTCTTAGCTAGGGCTAAGAGGTGAAGCTTGTGGCGTGATGGGACTGACTCTACAGCTTTGATTTATGCTATACTGAACTTATGTTGATTTTAGTTTGATTAATAGGAATACTCTCAGTTTTTAATGGTTTGTTGTGACTAAAATTACAATAGATCTGCGATGGCTTTGAGTATTTCTTTCTCCTTTCGATGTTTATGACGTCAAGAAGTCCTGTTGTTCACCATCGTCTCCTGGGCATGGTCGGATGACAGTACCCTTCCTAACCTTCATACATTGTTGATAGGTTGGTAATTAGTTTAATTTATTGTTTACTTTGTTTCCTGGGCATGGTTTGGTAATAGAATTCATTCTAATTCATATATTTTTCATCTCTTAAAAACTATATCAAAGGAAGTTCAGTCTTGATTTCCGTGGTTACACTCTTCAACTGGATGAAGATGGGACTCTAAGTTCAGTTGAGTTCTTGAAGCAGACATAAGATCTTCCTGATCTCTACAAGTGGATCCTCTGAATCCCTAGTTTCCTACCTCTGAATTCTTTAAGTTTTAGATTAATAATTCACCATTACTCCCTCAAATTCATTTGATTTAGATTTCAACTTAGTCTAGTTCTATTTCTACTTAGTTTCAGATTACGTGCAGGTCAGTCCCTTGGGATTCGACCTCGGTCTCACCGAGTTTATTACTACATGACAACCCTATACTTGGGGAGTGAACAAGAGACAGTGTAACAGGTTAAAAATTCAGAGTAGTTCACCGCGCTGCTCGACCGGTCGAGTGGGCAGCTCGACCGGTCGTAGGTGGCACTCGACCAGTCGAGTGGGGCTCGACTCAAAGTCCAGCGACCAATTTATGTATTTTCTCTGAGGTGCTCGACCAGTTGAGGGAGGTGATCGACCGGTCGAGTGGGCCGCTCAACCGGTCAAGGACTCGGCTTGACCAGTCGAGCTTACGCAGATTTGAACACGGATCTTTTACGGACTGCGGAAATCTGAGGCCTTTCGCGACGAGGTGCGGAATGGAGTTTCTTAAACTATAAATAGGGATGTCTAGGGCTTTTTTAGGTAATGCAAGAGGGTTTCCTAAAGCTTTGCAAGGGTTTGTTAAAGGGTTTAGGGCTATCAGAGGTGTGTGTGTGTGTGTGTGTGTGTGAGAGAGAGAGAGAGAGAGAGAGGAAGCTCGTAGAAAGGAGGTTATACTCGTAGAGGTGATCTACTATGTAATCAACATCTCGGTGCTTCTACGTCCTCGTGATCGATGAGATCTCTCCGTTTTTCTTTTATTCTCTTATTGTTTATCCACTCCTATGTGAGTGAAGAAGGTTGTAACGTTCTACTTCATAGTGGATTATTGATCTGGACGAGGTCCCGTGGTTTTTACCTCTTTGAGGGTTTTCTACATAAAAATCTCTTATGTCGTGTAGTTTGTGCTTTGATTTATTTCATTGCTTTATTATCCCATAATTCTGGTTTGATTTGGGAGGCTAGATCCTAAGGTTTTATGCAAGGCCCCCCAACAATTTATATGGAGAGCGGATTGACTGTGGGCTCGGGTACGATGTCCGCATCATATCCACGTTGTTCATCTGTTTGAAAAAAACAAAATAGTACATGATTCCAAAAATTAGGTGAATCTAAAACTCATATGGGCTACACCAATAAAACAATGGTAACAGCTACTTCCACCATCTAAACATTCTTGGAGCTGACCTTGATATACATGTACCATCCAAATGGTTTATAGAACTATTATTATTTAGATAAACTTTAGGAACAAATATCATCCTAATACAAAACTTCTATAGATATTAGGTGTTCAATTCCCACTGTTACATATGGGATGGCTCACAAGAGTTTTGGATCTGACTGATTTTTATAATCCTATCCTATTATGTTCTTTCTAAAAAGATGAACGGAGTAGATTTGTTACGGACATCTTAGCCCCACACGGCTATGGGCACAGGAATATCTTCCTTCCCTTTGGGTCCATATCTATACAACCTTAGAACAAATTTGATGGAAAATAAATAATCCGTTGAGCCATAAGAAGGTTTCAACTGTGGGTGTCCTTATCACAATTGCTTCCCATGGTGTGGTCCACTTATCCTTGAATCTACCTCATTTATGTAATTATGGCCTAAAATGATATGAAAAAGATGGATGAAGCGGTGTGGATAAACTCATGCATTACGGTGGACCCATTAGGGCCCCAACCTGCTATGAGTTCGGGACAAGTGCCCAATCCACGTCACCGTTGGAGCCCGAACTGCTTTTAAGAATGGACTGGGATTGCATCCTACTCTCACTCTCTGGCTAAGAACGGTTACATCTATGAGGGCCCATCCATACTATTCATTTCTTTTCTCACATCATTTATTATCTTAAGGTGCGAGCTTAAAAAGAGGTAGATCCAACGGTCTTATATTCAATGTTTCGTACATTTAATGTAAACCAAGATTACTATTTGATGTGATTAACTTGGGTGTTTAAATCTATCTTATTTTTGGGCACATACCTTAAAATGATCTAAGAAAAGAGATAAATGATATGGGAAAACTGATACATCACTGTGGGCCTCACATAGATGTGCCCGTTCATGGCTAGAGACAGCGGGTGAAGATGCCATCTGCGTCCTTTAATAATGCGTCCTCATGTTGATCCATCAAAAGAAGGATGGGATTTGGCCAGTGAGCTCAGTGTTTTGTTGGGTCCATCATAAATATATATTTTATCCATGCCATCTGTCCATTTTTTCAGAATACCATGCATTAAAATTCTCTTAAGGCCCATTGTGATATTTATTTTACAGCCAACTTGTTGATTAGATCATATAGATTTGGATGAAGGTTAAAAACAATATTTGCTTGATTCAAAACTTCAGTGACCTCTAGAAGTTTTTAATGGTGAGCGTTCAATAAACATTGTTTCCTCTAATGTGGTCCATTTGAGATTTAAATCTACTTATTTTTTGGGCTCATACAATAAAATTATATGAAAAACGGATGGACGGCATGGATGAAACACATACATCATGGTGGGGACCACTGAGCACCGACCACTAGCCATTGGCTGGTGGCAGGGTCACTAGCCAATCTGCGTCCATCTTGGACACCGGCATGTGGCCCAATCAATCCAATCAAGCTATGGATCTGCCTCATTTTAGGCTCATAATCTATAATGATATGGTAAAATGGATGAATGAAATGGATCATACCGTAAATCAAGGTGGGCCTCACAAACAGCAGCGGGACCCAATCGCTTCCATTTTGAATGACCCATACCATTTATTTATATGGAGAGCAAATGCCTGCGACCCCGGGTACCGAGATATCTCTGTCCCCGTGGTTGTGTCAGGTGAACCGAGATGTCTACAACATATCTTCTCTGTTTATCTGTTTTTAAAGACCACAATATAACTTCAAATCGCCGATGATCTTGATGCAGGTTGCATCAAGTTGTTGTGCTGCTGTGAGGCCTGTGATGAGAAATTAACATCCAAAGATGTGCTGTTACCCACTATAGTCAGCTAGTGTTATTTCACCTTTTTGTTTCCGTGCTGTTATCTGAATAATGGGTCTAAGAGTGACAATCGCTACTATGATTGTAACATGTATGATACTAAATATAATTGGAATAATCACATTAATAGAGTCAAAGTACCAGTGACGGTGATGTCGGTTGCGTAACGTAATATGGATTCAGTCAGCGAAAGTCCGAGTGACGCTGACTGAATCGGATTCAGTCAGCGAAAGTCCCTCCAACTCAATCAATATCAACAAAGTCACGAAGGCGAACCCGCAGTGACCAAGGAGAAACAATGACATGACCTAAGCCATTCTCCCAACCAGAAAAAGTTGGGCTTCAGCCCAAAGGCGAAGAAGGGTTCCGAAGGGACGATAGCTTTTCTTCTACGCTTGACTTGCTTGAAGAACGGAGCGAGCAAGCCTATTTCCTTGTTCACTACTACTGGCCTTTCCGTGGTGTAGTCTTTCGCATAGCATGATGAAACGTCGCATGGAAAGTGCAGTCAGAGAACTCGGTCTGGGCGAACTATGTAAGAGATAAAGATCTCACCAATTCCATTGAATGGTTTGCAATACCTAAACCCCCCTCTTTCTTTTTCTATTGATGATAAGTAGGGTTTCCCTCACTAGATTAAACTACTAAGCGATGCGCGCAAACCCATCTCTAGGGAAGGAGAAGTTTTTAGACTCATATGAGAAGGTGGTTGGGCTCTGCCTTACTAGGTTTGCGAGCCCTTCCCTTCCAGGCTTCTTAGGCTTCTGAGTTACAGCTTTGAACTCCTTATCCAAAAAGAGAGCAATGAAGGAAGCGAAAGCCCCTATCATACAGGCGACCCGTCGATCCTAACCCGGTATGAGATTGGTGTTTTTCGGGTATTATTCTCAAGTATTCTATTTATTACGAAACAGTGATTTACCAACGACTTTTTGCCAGCCCGCCGATTGAAGGGAGGTAACTGGTTTGCGAGTTTGCTTGCAAGGCGAAGGAGATCCTGTGGTTTGACCTGAATTCCGCTCCTTCTTTCATTTCTACTCATTCCTGGATTTTTGAAAGTGGTTTTAGCTAGCTCTTAGATTTGCTTGGCCTGGCAGGTAAATGAGTGATTTCACACTTTAATTGAAAGATTGGGTCAGTAGACTCCCTCCCATTCATTCCCTTAAACGGAAAGGGGTAAAGGTGACGTGCAGACTTTAGAATATATCCGAATAGAATAATGAGGCGGGCTATAAAAGAAAAGAGAGAAAGATTTATCCGAGAGAAAATCTAAACAGTTACATCAAATCACAAACTACACGAAAGTTGCCCGATGATCTGATTATCTCATGCTACTCTATCCCTCCTCAGAATGGTTACTGGACAAGGGCGAGATGAGCTACACCTCCCGTAGAACGGATCATGTCGTAATCCGCCTTCAGCCGTCAGAGCGAAGCAGTACAAAATCAATCTGATTTATTTCGTACCCTTCGCTCGATGAGAAAATGGGTCAGATTCTACAGGATCAAACCTATGGGACTTAAGGAATGATGGAAGGGAATAAAAAGAAAAAAGGACCAAATTCGATTCAGTGGGATCTTTCACTCACATTTTTTTCCACCAAGAACGTTTTATGAAACTCTTTGACCCCTGAATTTGGAGTATCCTACTTTCACGTGATTCACAGGGTTCAACAAGCAATCGATATTTCACGATCAAAGGTGTAGTAAAAATTCAAGGAATCTAAAACTAATGTGAGCTATACGGACAAAACAAAATAGTAATAACTGCCACGTTCATCATTAAAACCTTCTTTGAGCTGAACATAATGTTTATATGCCATCCAAATAGTTTATAAAACAATTACTATTTAAATAAATGGTAGGAACAAATATCATCCAAATACAAAACTTCT
Source organism: Magnolia officinalis (assembly GCA_021015155.1). Lineage (NCBI taxonomy): Eukaryota > Viridiplantae > Streptophyta > Magnoliopsida > Magnoliales > Magnoliaceae > Magnolia > Magnolia officinalis. The sequence goes on from JAJHSJ010000011.1 coordinate 53,620,351, forward strand.
ATCACTGTTAGGTGTTCAATTCCCACTGTTACATGTGGGATGGCTCACATGAGTTTTGAATCTGCTTGATTTTTAGAATCCTATCCTCTTGTGGTGAACGGAGTAGATTTGTCGCGGACATCTCCTTAGCCCTACACAGCTATGGGCGTAGGAATATCTCCCTTCCCTTCGTCCAGATCTATACAGCCTACCGAACAAGTTGCATCGAAAATAAGCATTCGGTTTCTCGTGGTGTGGTCCACCCTAGTCTTAAATTGACCTCATTTATGGAATAATGGCCTAAAATAATATGAAAAAACTGGATGAACAGTGTGGATAAACCCATGCATTATGGTGGACCCATTAGAGCCCCAGCCTGTTATGAGCTCCAGACAGGCGGGGTTTTCTCCCATCACATCCTCGTTGGAGCGTTGGAGCCGAACTGCTTTAAATGGACGCGGATGGTGCTCTACCCTCTCTGTCTCTGGCCGTTTCGGTTTATCCATGCTGTCCTCCTTTATCAGGTCATTTATCATTTTAAGATAGGAGCCTAAAATGAGTAGATCCAACGATCTTTCATTTAATGTTTTCTACATTTAATGCAACCCAAGATAGTTCGTTGGTGTGGTTCACTTGAGTAATCATTCTGCCTTAGGGCATAGGTAAACAGATACATCACTGTAGGCCTGACGTTGATGAGCCCTTTAGTAGCTAGGTACGGCTGGGGATCGCAATCCGCAGAGTTTAATAATGCGTCTACGTGTCCACGTGGCTCCATCAAAAGAGGGACGCAGTTTGGCAAGTGACGTGGATGTTTTGTGGGGCCCACCATAATGTATGTGTTTTATTAACGCCGTCCATCCTTTTTTTTTCTTTTTTTTTTTTCATATCATTTTAGGGCTCGGAAATAAAGAGTAGGCAAATCTAAATCTAGGACCGCACCATAAGAGAACAATAGTGATTGAATACTCACCATTAAAATCTTCCTAAAGCTCATTGAGATGTTTATTTGACAATTAACCTGTTCATTAGGTCATACAGACTTAGATGAAAGTTAAAAACTAATATCCAAAAGGTTAATGTCCAAGATGTATTCGAGCAAACTTTGGGGTGGTCCCACTTTTCATGTGGGACTCAGGAATTGTACACGCAGCTTGCATCAACTCAATCAAACCGTCCAAATTGAGGGACTCTGTAGACTGGCGATCATTAGAATCAGATTGGTTGATTGATCCTAATTTCTGATTAAATGGCGTTTGGTTTTTTGAATTGGGACCATTGACTGTCAATTCTAAACCGTCCAATATATGTTCAGCAGTTGCACGTTGATGCAGTTAAATTATTTGTTGATGCAAAAATCTGGCTCACCCTCACCGAGCTCCGAGCACTCACACCAAGCCTTGTATGCCCGCACAAGGAAATGACAAAGGAGAGCAGGGGACCGTCTGATACCAAAGTCAAGCTAGAAATCTGGGTCTAAGTAGTGTGGGTAGGTTTCGCGTGAGAGATTTTGCGTACCTATTCCTGTGGGTTTGATTCCTACTTATACCGTTCAATTGGAGTGAACGTGCCCATCATTCTCGGCACGATCTTGGCCTCTGATCACGAACGACGTGCATGCTGATATGGGCAGTTATTCCGAGATCGTGCAGCGACGGTTACTCCTCGTGTGTTACTGGAGATGATTCCCTATTATGATCGCAGGTCACGTCTCTATTCGAGCCGACCTCTTGGCTTTAACAACCATGCTCTTGCCGCCCGAACTGATAGGTAGGTTTAATGTTGGCACTAAGAGGCTGAGTCCGAGCTCAGTTTGGGCATGCCGAGCTGAGTGTCGGTTCGATGAGCCCTGCTACTCGGTGAGATCATTCACTTAATCTTACTACGACTTCCTCAGGTGGAATTGACTTTAGATTTTTTCATAACAGAAGCCCCCTTACTTTCTGAGTTCGATTTCGAACTCAGGGAGTAAATGCATGGGGAAACGATCCGCTGCACCCTCTGTTACTAGGAATCGGCATAATTGAAACGTATGGTCGTAATTATGATTCTCTGTTATCGAGACAGCGTGTCGTGACAGCTCTTCGACCGCAAACCCGTAGTTGTCGAACACATGGCAACGGTTATGGATTCGAATCGTCGAGGTAGTTATGATGCTGCCATGTGGACTTCAAAAGACGGAATAGAGATGTTACAGCTATTCGATGCCAACAGCACGTGGCTCGGTATGTCTAGGCTAATGACCTGCCACCATGTACTTCGCGGGCTCGGCCCGGAGGTGCTTCAGCTTCGGAGACAGCTATTCGTCATAATTGCAGGTGGTAACCTTGGGTTATATAAACTATTATTCCCTCCCTCAGAGTAACTCTGCTCTTGTACTTCTAGAAGGAGTTTGTTGAAAGTTCCTTGATACAAGCGATTTCCGGTGAGTTTTTCCTCCTTCCAGCCTTTTTTTAGTCTTTTCTTTTTCTTTCGTTCTACATGTCGGATGGGTTGGGTGAGGTTCGAGAAGGATATGCATACGAAAGTGAATCCGAGCCAGAGAGCTTGAACTCTAGGCCTAAGGCCTCGGAGGGTCCATTGGAAGCGATACCCTCCATCCTCGCCCTCAAAAGAGTAAAGGCCCTAAAGCTAGTGCTCACTCCAAGGGCATAAAAAGGATACCCCGAGACCCGATGGGAAGGGCTATCGCGGACCATCAAGCGGCCGACCTGCGGAGCTCGTCCCTGGGGGCTCGTGTTCGTCGAGTCTCAAATGGCTAGATGCGCGAATTTCAGATTCCTCATTCTGTACCATACAGCTCGAGCTCGGTATCCTGCTGGGGTGTCTTCCTGTTCTCTGATTCCGCTTTTTTGCTCATTCTCTCGATGCATCGATCCTCTTCACTCATTGCCCTTCTGCTGCAGACTTCTCCCTCTCTTGCTCGCTTTCACTGCTCGCCTCTCCATTCCATCTCGTGTCTTTGCACATCGCTCCTTCCTTCCCACTCCACATACCCACTCACGCCAATGTTCTATGCAATGCTTCAACTTCTGCATCCCGCACGCCATGACTGCACACTTGTTATCTCCGAGCAACTTGTCCCAGGCCTGGACTTGATGTTCGTATGTGATATCACCAGGCCAAGAATCAAGAGCTGACACCCGACGAGTTCTTGTCCCTTTACCAAGCCAAACATGACCTCCACGAGCCGTACTGGTACTAGTTTGCGGCCAGGGCCCATCAGGCTCAGGCCTCGTGCTCAGACTTCCTTCTTCCAACAAAGATTGGAAGAATAAGTGGTTCTGGGCCTCAGGAGAATGGGAAGCGCCCGCGGCTGAACTTAGAAATCTGCGGGTCAGAGTACCCACCAAATTCTTCACCCCAGGTCAAATTTTCAAGAGATGCATGTTCCTACATTGGTTCCTCGACCTGTGCCACTGTGACCCATTTTTGTTTATTTTTGTAGAATACCCGAAGGGAGCCCCAAAGCTCTCCTCTCTTCTCAGGACTCAGGTGGCCAAGGTGAGGTTACTTAAAGAAAAGCAGTGCGTTTGGCACTACATAATCAATCCAGATAACCTTCATCAGTCCGGACTTTGCAAATGCAGGCCCCTCCCTTCTGCCTTAAGTTGGTATCATCTCATTATGTCAAAAAAATCTCTTTAGTTGCAGATGTTTCCTTAACTTTCGTTGCGTGCATAGGTATGACCGAGGCTTCGGGAACCAGAAAGAGGAAGCCCTCATCTATCCAGGAGATGTTACGCTTCGAACCCCGAGTAAAAGTTACTACTCAGAGGAGGAAGGAGACTCCTCAAGTCGAGGTCACTCTCGTTGCAGTCCCTGATGTCGTTCCTAAGGTTGGGACTACCGCTGCCTCTGGGGCTAGGGTCGCCCCTACCTCTGAAGTCCGACCTATTGTCGTCTTCACCCAAGTCCCCGAGATGCCCCAGACTGCCTCCACACATCCGCCCATGGAAGGGAGAGAAAGATTTGGAGAGGCTGTAATCGCAATTCCCTCTTCTTCTGAGTGCGAGGGAGCCGATCATACTGCTGGAGGCATGCACACCCTGCCAGAGGATGGAGGCGTCACGATGGTCGAGGCTCAGGTCTCGGCAACTAGTGGTGTGGGTGAGGCGACAGGGTCTGCTCCTCTCCCTGAAATCGGAGGACTCCCACCGAGCTATCACATTGTTCGGCTTCGTTAACTGGGTGGCAAACACACCCCCAAGGAGGAGATTGTTGAACTCCTTACTCACCGCCATGAGTCTTTCGTCAATGACCTCGCCTCTGTCTACTACAAGGTAACATTCTTGCATGATTTTTCTCTTGTATGGTTCCGAACTGTTCTTAACTATTTCCTTGGCTCAGTCATTGCCTGCTTCTGTCGACTCGAGAGAGATTACAGAAAGTGACCAAGAAGGATGGGGAGATTGAAACTCTCCAAGACAAAGTCGAAGCACTTCGGTAGGAGCGGGACGAGTTACATGGCTTACTGGCGAAGGAGAAGGTAAAGGAGTTGTTGTACCAAGGGGACATCAACGAGCTTCAGGCATGTTGCGGTGCTTCCGAGTCTGAACTCTCGAAGATTAAGACCTATCTCGTCTCAGTGGAGGAGGATAATGCTCGACTGGCAGCCAAATTGGGGCGGTTAAGGTTGACGCTGCCGCACAAAGCTGGAGATTGAGGTTAAGAAAGTTAAGGTAGCTCAACGCGCTGAGTTTGAGGCCTCAGCTGCTTTAATGATCTCTGTCGCCATTGAGGAGTACAAATCTTCAGCGGAAAGGATTGCCAAAGCTGACAGGTTCTATTATTGTGGCCACAATTCCTGTATAGACAACGTCTAAGACCTTTATCCAGACCTCAACCTCGATGCCCTAGCTGTTGATGATGCTTGGGAGAAGCAGGCTGAAGGCGCTCCTTCCAGCCAACCCCCTGGCTCCGATCTTCCTCCTATCGCTCAACCCCTTAGTGTCGACCTTCCTTTTCCCACTTAATCCACCATTACCCCTTTTTTTGTATCTTTTTGTCGAACTTAAAGAATACTACAACACCTCAGTGTTATTTTGAATGTTTTTGAATGATGATTGTTGATTATGTGGATTGCGTTTGATATGATTTGTCAAATTATGAGCCGACCTCTTCTATAAGAGTCTGCCCGTCGAAGGGTTCCGTCGCTGCACATAAGAGATGATCTTTCGTAGCGTACTCGGATGACGAGTCGACCACTCTTGTCAAGTGGTCGGCTCATCCGTGAGACCTTATTCCTCACGGAGGTCCCATGTAGGTTGCGTAGAAAGGAACTGGACAATTTCATGTAGAAAGATGCATTTTTATTAAAGCAGTAGATTTCTGGTGAGATGAGCCGACCCTTACATCGTTTCCCTCAAGAGTAGTAGACTTTCATATGTTCGGCGTTCCATGGGTGCGGCAGGGAACGCCCTTCCAAGTCCTCGAGTCAATATGAGTGGGGCTTTACCGATCTGACAAGTCGATAAGGACCTTCCCAATTAGGTCATAGGGATCCTACTCCTGGTTCTGACGTGTTTTGGAACACACGACGCAGGACAGGTCACTCGGTCGGAAACGCCTCGTCTTGGTCTTATAGTAGTAGAAGCGGGTGACTTGTTGGTGTCAAACTACGATTCGTAACCTGGCAGTATCTCTTAGTTCTTCGATCAAATCGAGGCTCATCGTCATTTAGTCGGCATTCTACCTGTCGTGATATGATCACACTCGGGCGGTAGGGAGTCTTATCTCAACTGGAATGATCGCTTCAGCACCGTAGGAAAGGGAGAATGTCGTTTCCCCTGTTGCTGACCGAGCTGTAGTTCTGTATGCCTATTACACAAATGGGAGTTCATCAATCCACGTGCCTTTTGCCTTTTCCAACTTAGTCTTGAGGTGACTCTTTATTATTTTATGTACTGCTCCACTTGGCTATTTGACTGAGGATGCCGAGGTGATAAATAGGTGTTCTTGATGCCGAGCTTTTGACACATGCTCCTAAACCTATCCTTGTCAAACTGCTTCCTGTTGTCTAAAACAATGGTATGCGGGATGCCAAATCGACAGACGATATTCTTCCAGACGAAGTCTGTTATCTTTTGCTCGGTGATCTTGGCGATAGGCTCGACTTCGACCCACTTGGTAAAGTAATCCACTACTACGATCACGTACTTGGTCTATCCCTTACCCTAGGGTAGAACCGATGATGTCGATTCCCCACTTAGCGAACGGCCACAGCCCACTCATGGGGTCAGTTCTTCCATCGGCTGTCTGAGGATGTTAACACCCAACCCAAATTGGAACGGTGTCCTGAGGCGCCCACGTGCGAATTGGCGCAAGACCGTATGAATTGGTCACACCTGCGGATATATTACCAGTAAATTAATCTAAATTAAACCACTAATGGGATGCAAGCCCACTACGTTCAGGTATAGCACAGACCATAGAGCCAGTCAGTCTAATAGTACTTGGCGGCTGCCTGTACGACCCGTGCACCGCTCGAGGTGGGACAAAAAAATTCTGAAACTTAGGGAGGCCAAGGACCTCACTGGGCTTATAATCTATCGTGGACGTCAGGCTCAAACGGTGCCCAAAAATGGACAAATTGTGTCGTCCAGTCAGCACTTGGAAAAAGCAAGTCGCCCCGCTTAGGAATGAATAACTGAAAATTTTAAATCAATTAGCCTCACTTCTTAAGTTAGTGAGTCTGGGCATTTCAGTCGTCGGACCTCTTCTAAATTTACACCGAATGCTAGAAATATTTCCCTGCACTCGCCCACAAAATCTAACCTCGATCGAGGATCGGTGACCGTTGATCACAAATCGGGTCATTGCGACAAAGCCCCGCATCCGCTTGAGGTCAAACTTTACCCAGCCCTTCATCAAGCCATGGGGCACTTATTCCATGAATTAGATGTGCCAGGGGGCCATCAGGGCAGCCCTAACAACAAGAAATGGGCCTCACAAGGCCGTTGAAGGCAATTAGTGAAACATATGGCCAAATGATTTAATTCCAGAATATATATAACATTTAAACCTCTCTCACTCCCAAAAATATCCAGTAGCTGAGAGAAGGAGAGAGAGAGAGAGAGAGAGAGAGAGAGGGAGAGAAAAAGGAGGGAGAGAGAGAAGGAGAGAGAGTGATGGGTGGTGCTTGGGGATTGAAATTCCCCGCACATACGCCTCTCTATTGCCGGGAATTCTGACCCGATCACCATAGGAGCAAACCCCATCCGATCCAAGGTAGGATTCGGACTCCAATCCATCCCTCTCTAGCCTCTAGCCACATGCATACACCTTACAACAACTCCATGTAATGCAGGGCCCCGGCACATCGAGTTTGCGTACTTGGCGACATTAGGACGATTGCAAAGGCTTCCAGTCAACAATAGGTGCGGACCATTACTTTTGGGTGGCCGATTATCGTGCCTTGCGTAGATTTTAGTCAATCTGTATGGTGTGTTATCCTTGCATGTTACTGGATTTGGGACTATAGACTTAGGATTTCCCGAAAATGTGGGAAGGGGTATATGCCCCGAACACCCCCGAATGTGTGGAATGCTGGTTTGCATGTTTAATTAGGGTGTAAGCATTCAATTTCCCCAAATGTTGCTGAATTGTTGTTTAACCTTATTGCATGTAAAATATGCTGGGCATAGGAGTGAAATGTTGTCAAATTGTTGAATTGTTGAATTAATTGTACTTGATTTCCACTATATCGCTGAATTGCATAATTCATGCCGACACATGTGAAATTAAATTGTTATGAATGGGTGTATGGCTTTCCATCTTGTTAAATTGTTGGAAAAAGTTGAATATGATCCTCATGGTTTGGTGGAGTTTAGTATATTGTTATCCATATGCCAAAAATGTTGAATTATACTTGTCAATTATGAAATTATCCCTGAATTTGTTGAACATATGTTTTCTATCTGTGCACATGTCCCCTCATGGATTGGCCGATCAACCGGAATTACTTGGGCAACCTTTCATTAGATCAGCCCACGGGTAAGTCTGGCCCGACTAGTTAAACCATAAATTGTCGGTCGTAATTGGACTATATGAGACGCCATTCTCAGGCCGTTCAGTCTATGGTTCAGCTTGTGAGGGCATATTAGCTCATAAATCGGTCATCCTTATATGTTAACCATGGTTGTACACGCCTGTATGAACCCGAGGTACCTTGAGACCCTTGCTCCCACTATCAATTATAATTTATGGCCTACAAGACTCATGAGTCGAGGATGGTAGTATGGGACAATATGCCCATGTTGTCGGCCTCCACTAGGGTGACGAGCCTCCCCGTAGTGACCAGTGAGCACCAAGACTCGTGAGCCAGAGATGGTGGTATGGGACACTGTGCCCATGCTGTCGACCTATGCTGGGGTGACGACCTCCCCATAGTGACCACGAGTAGGACTTTGAAGTCCCAACTATTATCGTCTGAGCTTAAGAACTATGGGATTGACGAACTCATGAGAGCTAAGGACCGCGAGAGTCATACGACCACGGCCATAGAGTTGCACGATCGGATTAGGGCGATGTTTTTGACAAGGATATCTCGGTTTTCCCAACTTGCTGGATGAATAACCCTAATTAATCAACTTGGCTAACATTTACATGACATTGCATTATTTATTGTGGCGATTAGGCAGTTGAGGTCACACTGAGGGAGTGTTGGTCATTGCGATCGTTAGATGTCGCTTAAGGAAGTATTGGTTGTGAGAGGCATGCATCGTATCATTAATCATGTATTGCATTAACCAAAGTATCTAAGATTCTATGATGTATGTTGTTCGCTAAATTCACTCTTGCATATGATAATTTTTGTAACCTATTGGTAATGGTACCACTGAGTTATCTACTCACTCCCACTCTGGGACGGTGTTCTAAAACACCTACCAGAATCTGGCTTAGATACAGGGACTTCGGAGCTAGATGCGCTGAAGGATGCTGGTGTTGACGACGAAGAGGAGTGGGCGTACTTCCAAACTTTTGGCGACCTTACTAGTTCGGTCGGTGACTATGGGATTAGGCCAGGACCCTAGTCTATTTGGGGAGTGCAGTGAGAATGGGACTAGGTCCCTGACGGATAATATTTCAGATATTTGAAGTTATGTTTGGATATCTTTATTTTATTAGTAGCACTTGAATCTTCTGTTTGGTTTAAATGTTAACTTATGCTTGGTTTATTCTCCATCGTCCATAGGATACCTTATATTCATATGCATTTGAGGCCCATTAGGGCATACATGGCACTCGAAAAATTCAGGTGTTGAGTTCTTACTCTGCCCCTGAAATTCGTGGCGCTACAACTTGGTATCAAAGCATGGTTCGGATTAAACTGGGCCTAGGGTAGTGGGCCTATTGTGACGTAATTCTGACTTTGGAGGGAGCAATCTAAATCACTTCTAACTATAAGCTCGAGGATTTGAGTCGATTCGAATCAAACATTGTAGGTTTGAGCTGTGTGAATAACTCACGAGATTTCAACCGTCTAGCATACGGGTCCAACATTCCTATCTAACAAAGGATTCACTCGATTCCCAGTTAGGGTGAGACAGAACGTTCCCACATCAAACCTAAGGGACCTTAGGCCCACCTTATATGGTGTTTAGAGGATCTCTAAGCTTAAGAAATCCCCATCAATGTCGAAAAACAGTATTTGGGTCGCGATGGGAGGACCCTAGGAGTGCACATTTAACCGTTGAAACCATGTAACCGGACCAAAACAGTTGGATCGGTCTGGTTTGGTCCGATTCCAAGGTGCTAACGGTCCGGCTCCGGTTCCCAAAATTTGAAAACCGTTGATTACAGATCGGTTCCGGTTTAGGGTCCTGTAGAACCGAACCGAACTATTAACCGAACCGTATATCCGAACCGTAGAACCGATCCGTGACAAGAGTTGTGGATCCGAACCGTCGATCCGATGTTTGTATGCGAACTCACCTCGGTCTCCTCTAACCGAGAATTGCATTCTTCAGGCCAAAACTGCAAGCCCCACTAAGCCCAACATCAACCTCAACCACAATCTTATCACCATCACTCCACATATATATGATCATCCTCCACGTAAACACCTGGGAAAAGCATTTCCCCATTTCATCGATCCAAGCAACTGATCGCTATGAACTGGTTTTCAGTTCAGTCATAACCATGTCGACAAAATCAACAAGATAGTTCATATTTCTCATCGAATCTCTACTGTTGATCTCTTAAACCTAAAAGCATCAATAATCAAAGTAATAACATTTTCTGGAAAATCAATCCATTCTCCACAATTGAAGAACATCACACACGTTGGGGCGATCCACTCTTGACAAAGTTCAAGTAGTTCTTGATAATGGATTTCGAATCAAAGGGACAAGACGAGTGTCTATTCTTCGCACCAACCCGCTGGAACTTAGACTGTACATCGGTGACATAACCATCGCAGCGGATTGACCGCTTCCACTTCTTCAATCCAGAAACTTTAACTGAATTAACGGTTTCCATATGTAAATCTAAAGCTGCTATAAACTAATCAAGGAAAAACAAAGCCCTAGGTATATTTACAGGAATTTATAGGTCTTACCCTCCATTTTCAAAGGATATAAACCGAAGAAACCCTGTAATTACAAATGATGAAATACAATGATTAAAACCTAAAATTTTAAAAGCCCAGAACCGTGGATCCAATCCGGGACCGAACCATTCTTCACGATCCGGTTCTAGTTCGGTTCTAGGGTGCTAACGGTCGATTCTGGTTCCAATATTTGCAGAACCATTAGGAACGGTTCGATTCCGGTTCCAATATTTGTAAAACTGTTAGGAACGGTTCGGTTCCGGTTTCACCCCAAAACCGGACCGAACTGACCCGTGTGCACCCCTAGCGGACCCAATGATCAAAGACCCAACCGACACATAGAAGGGGGACCGACCAGCCCCCAACATCAAAGGAGACCCATGGGATGTAACACCCTGAAAGTCGGGGGTCGAGCATAACTCAACTCTCGAGTTTCCAGAACATCACTTATGCAACATAGATAATGATAATTGAATGTTGTCTGTATTAGTGCATTGAACATGAGCGAGATTAAGCCAAAACAGAATATCATACTCCAGAGACAGTTAAATTGCAAGCGGAAGACTGTGATAGATAGATAACATATATAAACTATGGTGAGTCTCCAGAGTGTGATAATGTTACCAGTTAAAGACAATTACAAGTATAATTTCAAAATATACCAAAGGTGTAGTGTCATCTAGTCAACATCCCTGTAACCCCTCGATCAAGGCACTCACATGAAGCCGCCAGAAAATAACATATGCAAGAAAGTGTCCTCATCGTCGCAGAGGTCTGGCTCCGCCTCACAAGCATCGCCAACACCTGCAGCTACAACAGGGTCTGGTTGGTGTTTAAAAATACCATCCTGTAACGTGGGAGTGAGTGATCAACTCAGTGGAACAATAAAGCATAGGTTAACATGTTATCAATTCAGTCAAGTAGTAATGATAAAGCAGTAAAATCAAACACTCCTAACTACTCTTATTTAATGCAAGTATGAACATGATGTATGCCCTTGCCAAACCACCCTCATGCGACACCAACTCCGTGACGCTTCATTCCTCCATGCTTTCATCCCTCAATGCACAATCACATTTTCCAGGCACATGCATGCATGATGAGCATGATTACCGAGTTATTATTAGTCCATTTCAAACAGTAGTATTGGGAAACTAAGGTACCTCCCTTGTATCATTCTCAAACATGAATCCATTCTAGTCTCAATCAATCCTCTTAATCTCAGACGATGGTGTATTTTATAGGTTGCTGCAAGGGCTGCCAGGGCTGTTATACGAAATCGTTACACCACACCCCCCATCACCCTTTTAACGTTCACTACTATAGATACAGGCCTAGTTCATACTTTATACACTGCGGCAAAACTCGTCGTCTCACCGCAATTCAGAGTATGCTTGAGGTCACTACAAAGGGCTGTCAGGGCTGTTACACGAAGAGTCGTTGCACCACTCCCCCATCACCTATCAATGTAGGCCGACAGCACTAATATAGTGTCCCATACCACTATAAACGGCTCACGAGTCTGGTTGCTCACTGGTCACTATAGGGAGGCACGTGGCCCCAGCATAGGCCGACAGCTGACCACGATGTCCCATACCACCATGCCCAGCTCATGAGTCTTAGCGGATCGAGGTATCATGGTTAAAAGGGATTTCACTAGTAAGTTTGGTACCCTAAGTTCAAGCAGTGGTGACCAAACATGGTGAACATACATTAGACAGATCGGGTTACTTGACGAGCTCGGCTAGCTCGAGCGCACAACAAGTTGAACGATATGAAGCGCATAAGCACTTCGTGTGGCCAACCACTATTGTCAACCGAAGTACGACTCGAGTTCGTCGAACACATCTCACGTGGCAAATGAATCACAGCCATGAATTCAATTCTGGTACCAATTGTCTAGACTATAATCATAGCCTCAAACACAATCAATTGCAGATAGATAAAGCAGTAGTGGATTAAGATTCAACTCATACAATCAAGATCTGGTATTATCTGTTTAGGGCTGCTAGGGCTGTTGCACGGAATCGTTACACCACTCCCCCATCACCCATGACGGATCTTATAACGTAAACATGAATTTAAGCATATGCATTACATAGATAAAATCATACAATCAGTTGAGCATGTTATGAAGCACAATACAAGCATGAGTTTGTACATATTTAATTCCTAATCACACAGCTATCCAAGGAAATCATACACATAGTTAAAGGAGTTGAGAATCATATCTCAACACCCTTATACATTACCATTTACTAACTACTACTCATTCAAACATATCAACAAACACTTAGACTACATACATCAACATGCATGACATATGTTGTTCACATAAGTATTAGGCCAAATCCTTTCACTAGGGAATTGCCCCAATCATAACATGTGTACACCCACGACGGATAGTCATGGAAAGTAGGAATCCAAGTTTCATATTCATTTGAACATTTTCACAAACACTTGGGCTACACATTTCAACATATATAGCGTATAGTGGCCGTGGCTTGATTCAGGGCAAATCCTTTGTCAAAGGGGTATCGCCAATACAACAACCATATATCTATGACAATTAGTCATGGCGAGCACGAATGAGAGTTCTATACTCATTCAGCCATTTTCACAAACACTTAGAATACACTATTACAACATACATGGTGTATGTTAGCAAAACATGTATTAGGGCTATCCTTTTGCCAAGCAAGTATTTTATGCATATATAATATATGGATACAACAAATAATCATGGCAACCACATCTCTAAAATATATATGTATACGGTACTTTTTATAATACAGTATTTCTACATACATAGTGTATATTAGTAAAACATGTATTTGGGCGAATCCTTTCGCCAAATAAGTATTTTATCCATATATCGTATATTCATACAACAAATAATCATGTCAAACACATTTTCAAAATTTATACGTATACGGTATTTTCTACGAATACCTAGAATACCTAGAATATGTAAAATTCCATAATCTACATCTTTAATCGAAATAGAAAACAGAAAGCACTTTGTACATGTACAATTACATGCAGATCATGAATCTATCATTATCTGACATTGAAAGCGTTGAAAACCATAACCTATACATCTAAAGTCCACACCTTTTATCGTAGAATCGTAACAAATCAGCTAGGTTTGCTAAGCCTTCGTATTTGGCAGTTTTGGCGACCTATAGAACGAAATAGGTTAGCTATTTCATAACCTAAACAACATCAAAACCACAAATCAGTTTAGGGTTAGGGTTTCTTACCTAGAAACGGAGTTAGAATCGCCGGGAAGTGATTAGAACGGAGTGGTGGAGCTCGTGGAGCGGCAGGGAAGGATGGCAGGGAGAATCTCCCACTGCTCCCACACTTTCTCTCTCTTCTCTCTCAATCTCAAATTCGTATGGCTATGAGAGAGAGGATTCAAAGGCCCTTATATAGCCTAAAATCTCACCAAAACAGACTTGGGAACAAGGTATACTTGGATTTTGTCCAAAGGGCATCTGTTTCAGCTCAACGGAGGACTTCTGGCGGGCCTCCTTGAGCCAAAGGTCGGACTTAAGCTCACCAACACCGGATCTACGTTCTATTAAGTTTTCATTTCAGTGAAATTTCCAGATCACGCGTGGCGGACCAGTTTCAGTTCAACGGTCAGCGGATCTCGATCGGAGATTCTGAGTACATGTAAATGTGTATGAAATTTCTCCTGATCCGAGGATGTAATTTGGTCTGATTCTGATGGTCGGGTTGCTTAAAACTGATCCGTAAGCGAGAGGTGCCAGATTACTATTTGAGATATTTATTTTAAATTAATTTCACATTTCTCACACTCTTCACTCCGAGCTCAAGCGAATAGCGCTGGGACACTATCTGGATTTGATTTCCGAGATGGTTGTCAAACCCAGCAAGGCGGTCCTAGTTCCTTAACTTCGTGTTAATCGGACTTCCGACGTGCGGTCCAGATCCGATACGGAGTTTCGAGATGCTCCCGAGAGCAGCCGGTAATGAGATTGATCCTAGATTTTAGGGTAACCTAGCGTCATGATTCTACAAGTTTTAGGTCTTGCAGATCGTATTTAAAGTGATTGATGCTAATTTCACAGGCACTCTAGTTTAACACTAGCTAAATCTCGCCTAATTTCTAAAGGATTTAGTCCTGAGTGATTTCTGTCTGAGGAGGTACTTAGACCTTTGTTGCAATGTTTAGTTTAAGTATTGTTCTTCATCACCTAAACTTTAAGGTAGTGTCTAATGTGAAAGTACTTAGAAGGATTTAAGGAATGAGGTAATGAAAGGTGAGATTTGTGAAGAAAATGGTTTGAAAAGGGACTTAAGACCCTTGAGTTGAGTTTTTGTGAGTTTAAACAAAGTTAGGATTGTCCCATCGCCCAAGGACGTCTAATTCCAGGTTGGGAAAAATTCGGGCTATTACATGAGAGGTGGGCCACCCGCCGAATCAGTGGCACACTGCCGGAACCACCAGAAGGTGGCGGCAGCACCGCCGAATCAGCAGCGTGCCGCCGCTAGCACCAAAGGACGGCGGCGCGCCCCAAGTATGGCATACATGTGGAGCCCTCTCACATGTGGGGACCCCCTCTAACCTATTTCTACCCTCTAAAAATGTGGGAACCCCTCCCCCAAGCCATTTCCTATTCTCTAAACCCCTCTTAAACCCTTCTGCTCCTCAAAATCTCCATTTTTAAGCTACAAAAACCCATTTTCTTCCTTACATGCACCATCTCCAATTATTTTAAACTCCAATCATCCCAATCATCTTTATACCCACATAATCTTACCCATTTAAGCACAAAACCCCTCCACTAAGGAACGTACAACCCTCATTCTTCAAGATCCATCACCTAGCAACCACCTCTATCTTCTCTAAGGACCTTCATCCCATGGCCTTTTTTCAAGGTAGTATTGTCTATCTTCTCCATCTCCATGCTCTTATCGCTCATGGCAAAGAAGCGGGCGGCCCCCAATGAAGTCGAGCCGAGCCAAGAGAGAAGATCCAAGAAGAAGTTGGACGCCCGGTGCAAGCCCAAGCAACGAGCCGAGGTAAAAAAGGGATCTCGATCCCCAACCCCAACCCCGCCAGAAAGAGTGCTACCGCCAGGCACTGAGTACGATACATTTAGAAACCGTAAGATCGTATTCAAAGCTCACGTGGATGAGAAGCTGTTCGGCAAGCATTCGCTACTGGACCACCTTCTCGAGAATGGTTGGGGTCCGATATTTGAAGGGAAGTATCAGGCCAGTGAGGACCTTGTACAGACCTTTTATGTGCACATACGGAAGCCATCTCTCGACCCCCTTGGATTTTCCATTCCTCTAGGCAGAGAGGAGACTCTAGTCAACGTGGATATAATCACACGCATCCTCAGGGTAGAGCGCGGTGTTGTTCATGCCAGCGAGGATAAATTAGCGGAAAGGCGGGAAGGGGACCGCCGCACGTGCCACCTGTGCGGCTGACAGGTCAAGCGGAGGCGCAAAAACAGCGTCAAGCTGATAGATATGACCCCCGACTACCACCTACTCCATCACATTTGCACCTATAACGTGTATTCGAGGTCGAACACCGCACGGAATGCACTAGGTTCATGGTAGACTTCCTCTACCGAGTGGACAAGGAGAGAAGGTTTGCCTGCCTACACTCATACTAACTCGATCGTGAAGGCGGTGCAATCCCTTCGGAGAACCAGTCACTCCCATTTGGGCCGACTAATCTGTAAGATTACCCATAATTATGGGTACAGGCAGTATGCAGAGCGCCTCATCCAATCAAGATGATTGATAAGAACACCCTCAACAATATGAAGACTGGCCCTAAAGCATAGGGCCTGACTAGAAGAATTCGGGGATGAGATAGAAGAGGAGAGTGAAGAGGAAGAGGAGAATGAAGCTGAAGAAGAGGAAGAAGGTGAGGCCCAGGACGCCGACTGGGAGCCTCCCGTCACTCGTGGCGAGCGCCAGAGTCAGAATATGCTAGACGCCCGCCTAGCCAAGATAGAGGAGAACCAAGAGAACATGAGGAGAAAATTGAAGAAAATGTCTCGCATGCTAAAGGCTCTCCTATGCTGCACGCAGGATAAGGGAGCACCTCCACCTTCATCGGAGTTAGAGGATTAGGAGTGTAGTAATGTATTGTTTTTCTTTTTATAATAACCTTGGATGGTCTTAGTTTGTATATCTTAGGTTGTAGGCCTTTGAAGCTTTCATAGCTGATCGGCGACCATGCATTTTTCGTCTTTGTACATGTAATGCCCTAGCATATGTACACTGACAATTTTGCTTAATGAAATGCATGAAGTTGCCTATATTTGAGTAATGTGTTGGAATGTTGTGATAAACTAATAATGCTTGTGCAATGTTGTTCTCTAAATGTGTATGCGCTAAATGGTGTATCCATCGATTTTATGTAACTAAACGTCATGGGAATGCCTTTCAAGACAATGAGACCCCAAGGCAATAGTTGCCTAGTCCGCCTAGCTCTGGACGGAAGAGATGAGCGAGGGCGCACCGCCCCTAATGAACAACAAGCTTGCCCAGGCGGAGCCAATCAGCCCGATGTCAGAAATGACTTACCGATCAATTCCCGGAGGCGCCATCGACTCAAGGCGAGACCTCTTCATACCAGGCAACCCCAACTATGGGCACCATGGAGCAGATGTTGCACGTTATGCAGCAACAGCAGCATTGCTACACATCTTAGTGGGGGCCATGGCCCACCATATGAATATGCCCTCGCCAGATCAACCCGGGACAGCAGCCTCTCCATACAACCTCTTTGAGCGCTTCCAGAGGCTCAGGCCGTCCACTTTTGTCGGCATACACCAACCTAAGGAGGCCGAGAGTTAGCTAAATCGGGTCATCAAGCAATCGACCTCTCCACTGTACTGAAGCAGAACAGGTGGAGCTGATCTCTTACCTGTTTGAAAAGGAGGCCGACGTATGGTGGGATAGTGTGCTAAGAACCATCCTCGCCAACTTCGTATGGACCTGAGAAGACTCTGAGACGCACTTCTTCCAGAAGTACTTCCCCCGCACTTACCGGATTGAGAAGGAAAATGAATTTTTGTGCCTCCAGCAAGGGGGATGTCGGTAACTTAGTATGAGAACTAGTTCACCGAGCTATCTCGATATGCCCCTCGAATCATTGCCATGAAGAAACCCGACTGAGGTGCTTTACCGAGGGATTGAGGTCGGTATTCGTACCAAATGTGTTGCGCAAATATACGGACCTATGACGAGTTAGTGGAGATGTCTTTGTGATCAGAGCAAGATGAAGAACGGGTTCTCCCAAGCACGCCTCCAAGTCGATTCAGGAGGAAGGTCAGGAGGACAGTCTCTTCCTCATTAGGGAGGAGAATGCAGCCAAGCTCGCCTCCCCAGCATGGTCCTCCTCCATCGCATACGCCTGACCTGATCGTGTTTACGGGTACTGCATGAAAGTGGGGCATTCGGAAGCTTACTACTTCTCGATGATGAGGGATCATGGTTATGCACCCCTCAACGTATGAACCGACCGCCCCAAAAAGCATTGCCAACTCCCCCTCAACGAGCCACGGGCCCAGCTCAACAGTTTCGTAGGTCACTGGCACCTCAAGTTAGGCCCCCGCCTCGGCCTACACATCAGCCTAACAGACTACAACAAGCCCAGGTACACGATCTAACCGCTGAAGGTGTGGATGCAGCCACGACTGCACCCATGACGTTTGAAGTCACGGCTCATATTCAAGGTATCCCTGTCTTTCTTCTTGTTGACACTACGTCCACAACATTACTCATATCATACACGGCCGTCAAGAATATAAGGTTACCGACTGCTCCATGTCAAGAGTAAGGATTATAGCGGCAAACCGAAACCTTCACTGAAGCTACATCCGTCTGCCGTGTTTGCCCCACCTCGACCTAGTGGGTAAGAGGGTACGTGTGGATCTTATAGTCACAAGAGTCTTCCATTATGACGTAATCTTGGGCATGAACTGGCTCTCCACAATGAGAGTCGAGATCGATTGCGAGGACCGGACGGTGACGATTACGAAGATGGTAACTCACCCTTTACGTTTCCAGTTCAGGTTAGCTATCCATAATGAGTCCTATGCTATGCATCGCTAGAAGAAGGCAATGAAGAGCTTTCATTAACATGCACACCCGTTGTTAGAGACTACGTTAATGTATTCAAACACATATCGAGACTCCCTCCCCGGAGAGGGATTGATTTCACTACATATTTAGTGCCAGGCACTGAGCCCATCTCACTTCCAACCTACCGAATGCTCCCATGTGAAATGGAGGAACTTCGGATTCAGATCGATGATTTATTGAACTCAGGTTTCATTCGACCCAGTGTGTCGCCATGGGGCCCCAGTGTGTTTGTGAGGAAGAAGGATGGCTCCTTACAGTTATGCATCGATTACCGAAGATTGAATCAAGCCACCGTAAGGAATAAATACCCCGCTACCTCGGATTGATGACCTTTTCGATCAATTGAGAGGTGCCCAATACTTCTCGAAGATCGACTTACAATCCGGATACCATCAACTACGGGTTAGAGAGAGATGTGCCAAAAACGGCATTCAGAAACTAGCTTTGGACGTTATGAGTTCCTGGTCATGGCCTTTCGGACTCATGAATGCGCCAGCTGTGTTCGTGGATCTAATGAACAGATTTTCAGACCTTTCCTATACCGATTTGTCATTGTGTTCGTAGATGACTGTTTCGATAAGAAAATAACTGTGTTTGATTTGGGGGATTTATTAATGATAACAAAGAATTTTTGTTGAGAGAACATTGATCACATTTATCTGAGTTCATTTACATCCTCTGATTCCCTGATTCTGAAAATAAAATACAATTAATGCAATGCAATTAAAGAGAAGATGTTCATAGAAATTTCGTCAGCATTTCGACGCTATTTTAGTCATCTCCTAGATACTTAGGAGGAATTGCTGATCTGATCAACCAGCCTCAATGAGATGGAGCATCCTCCTGGTCATTCTTCCTTGAGGCTTCCTTGAAATGTGGAGCGATCCTGTTAAACGGGCCTAAGAACTCGCCCAATGTAAGATTATGGGGTTTCCCACCATCCAATCATCTCGAAACTTTACATGTAGCTTTGGGACCACGAATTAGCTGTACACGTCAAATTTTAGCTCCTGGATCATTCTGAAAATGGCCAAACTGACAGGTCAGTCCCTGAAATCATGATTTGGGGCCCACTTGATATCTGGATGTGCTTCAAACTCGGTCTCAATGCGTTAAATGTAATGCAAAGCTAATGGACGGATTTGATTTCCCACGAACAATCACACTGAGATCACGTGTACATCGCATGTATATAGGGAAACCCCATGGCCATCTTTCACTTACGCGGTTCGCGCAACCATATTCTTCGTTGTGCGGCCAGTGCACTGCATCCCTTGTTGCGCGGTTCGCGTAACTGCAGCTCTCCCTTGCGTGGTTCTCGCGCAACCAGCAGCTCTCTTTCTCTCTTTCCTTACTTCTTCTGACC
>JAJHSJ010000011.1:53640492-53714884 GCA_021015155.1 Magnolia officinalis
TTTATACATGGATAAAATACTAGCTTGGCTTAAAGGATAGCGCTAATACATGTTTTGCTAACTGCACCATGTATGTTGTAATTAGTGTCTTCTAAGTGTTTGTGAAAATGACTGAATGAGTATTGAATTCTCATTCGTGCTCGCCATGACTAATGTCATGGATTCATGATTGTTGTATTGGCGATAACCCCTCTGACAAAAGGATTTGCCCTAAATCACGCCACGGCCAATATACACTATATATGCTAAAATGTGTTGGCCCAAGTGTTTGTGGAAATGACTGAATGAATATGGAACTTGGATTCCTACTTGCCATGACTATCCGTCGTGGGTGTACGCGTGTTATGATTGGGGCAACTCCCTAGTGAAAGGATTTGGCCTAATGCCTATGTGATCGACATATGTCATGTATGTTGATGTATGTTTGTTTAAGTGTTCTTGAAATGTCTGAATGAGTAGTAGTTAGCAAATTGTAATGTATAAGGGTGTTGAGATATGATTCTCAACCTCTTTTAACCATGTGTATGATCTCCTTTGATAGTTGTGTGATTAGGAATTGAACATGTACAAAACTCATGCTTGTGTTGTGATTCATAACATGCTCAACTGCTTTATGATTTTTACTATGTAATGCGTATGTTTTAAATTTATATTTACGTTGTATGATCCATCATGGGTGATGGGGGAGCGGAGCAACGAGTGCGTGCAACAGCCCTGGCAGCCCTAAACGGATAATACCAGACCTTGATTGTATGAGTTGAATCTTGATTCACTACTGCTTTATCTATCTGCAATTGATTGTGTTGGGGCTATGATTATAGTCTAGACAATCGGTACCAGAGTTGAATTCATGGCTGTGATTCATTTGCACGTGAGATGTGCTCGACGAACTCGAGTCGTACTTCGGTTAACAATAGTGGTTGGCCACACGAAGTGCTCATGCGCTTCATATTGTTCACTTGATGTGCGCTCGAGCTAGCCGAGCTCGTCAAGTAACCCGATCTGTCTTATGTATGTTCACCATGTTTGGATGTCTCTGCTTGAACCTAGGGTACCAAACTTACCAGTGGAATCCCTTTTAACCATGGTACTTCGATCCCCTAAGACTCATGAGCCGGGCATTGTGGTATGGGACATCATGGTCAAGCTGTCGGCCTACGCTGGGGCCACGCGCCTCCCCGTGGTGACCAGTGAGTGACCAGACTCGTGAGCCGATTATGGTGGTATGGGACACTATATTCGTGTTGTCGGCTTACATTGATAAGGTGATAGGGGATTGGTGCAACGATTCCATGTGTGAAGCCCTGACAGCCCTTTGTAGTGACCTCGAACATACTCTAAAATCGCAGTGCGCCTTAAGGTGTGCCGCGGTATATAGAGTATGAACTACGCCTGTTTCTGTACAGTGATGAATCGTTAAAGAGGTGATGGGGAAGCGGTGTAACCTTTGGGCGTAACAGCCCTGGCAGCCTTTGCAGTGACCTAGAAAACACACCGTCGTCTTATATTAACTAGGACTGACGACCCTAGAATGGATCATGTTTGGGATGATACAAGGAAGGGTACTTAGTTTCCCAATACTGTTGTTTGAAATGGAATAATAATAACTTGGTAATCATTTTCATCATCGCACCGCATGTGCCTTGTAGATGTGGAGCACTGAGGGAGTTAAGCATTCGCGAACATAAGATGATGTCGCATGAGGGTGGTTTGACAAAGGCAACATCATCATGTCATCCCATTCTTGCATTTAACGAGAGTAGTTAAACTTGTTTAATTGTACTGCTTATCATTACTGCTTGATTGAATTGATAACATGTTAACCTATGCTTTATTGTTCCACTGAGTTAGTTACTCACTCCACGTTACGGGACGGTGGTTGTACACACCAACCAGATTTGTTGAGTTTCAGGTGATGGCGATGCTTGTGAAGCAGAGCCGGACTACTTCTATGATGATAGGAGGAGCTCTCCTATCTGTATCTCTCTGGCAGGTCAATGAAGACCTGATATTGTATTGACGGGGCCATGGTACTTGGGATAGGAGACATTACACTTCCTCACATTGGTATATTTTAGAACCGTACTTGTAATTATTTAACCTGGTAATGTTATCAAACTCTAGAGACTCATCATAGTTTATATATTTTATCTATCTATCACAGTCTTCTGCTTGCAAATTTAACTGTCTCTGGAGTATGATATACTGTTTTGGCTTAATCTCACTGATGTTCAATGCACGAATACAGTCAACATTCAATCATCATTCATTTTGTTGCATAAGTGATGTTCTAGAACTCGGGAGCTGAGTTTATGCTCGACCCCCGATTTTCAGCGCGTTACAAGATGGTATCAAACCATGATTTGGATTAAACCGGACCTGAGTTATGGTCACACGACGCACACTGACGCACTCTGACTTAGGAGGGAACGACGGAACATAGAAACAGTCATAGGTATCCCGATTTCGCCAATTGGCGAAGTTCATTGAAAACGAACGCCGAAATCGAGTATGTTTCCAACCATGGTGGCACGGGTCGACCTTAAAACATTTCTAGGTTGTCTAGTGAAGGGTCTAGATCACAATCCACCTCATCCCAATCATTGAGAATCAGTAAAATGTGCGATAAACGTGATGAGGATAACTACTCCGAATCCTTGGAGCTTCTCTGGACTTCTCGAATCTACACGAGGAGAAAGCAGAAAATAGAAATAAATTGTAATAAATTCGAAACTGATTAATGAATGACTAAAAACGAGTTCACAACCCTTTAAATAAGGATACCAGGTAATGGGAAAGAAATCAGGAACAAACTACAACTAAAACTCTTAGAATTCGCAATTTACTATAGGGTCGTGATGTCTATTAAGTGCACAAGGCTTTCACCCAAAAATAGTAAGTGTCCTATTTGGCTTCACCAAACCGTTCTCCTAATTATTCCAAGCCCTTTTCACAATGGACGTAACTCCTAAAGCTCGACCGATGAAGAGTAATTAAACTGAAACTACCATTTTTAGCAAAACGAAATTGAAACGGGGAAATGGCCATCAATCGGAGGGTTTTCTCACAATTTTGGGCTGCGCAACCCAGCATAGTAGGGTTGGTTGGCTTCATTAGCTCGTTCTACCCCAAATTCATATATTTTACATCAGATAACTCATTCCGGATTGCAAGTTACGTCCAATTATCCCGAAGCTACCCGAAATGGAGCGAATCGGATTTGGGGACCTCCCCACTTAAATCTGATGGGACCCAGGGTCGAACCAGGGTGCATTTGGCACCTTGGGACCACAGAGAACACGGCCCCACTGCGGCGGCGTGGTTCCGGTGGCCCATCTGAGGTGGGTCCAGGGCTGGGGTTGGTCGGCCCGACCTCCCCTACCCCCTGACACGTGCGGTTTTGGCAAATGATTGAGATTTTGGGGGCTGGAGCACCCCACTCTCTCATTTCACCCTCCCAAGCCCTCCAACTTATTGTTTCTCTCTCCAATCTCCCTCTCAATCCTATATTCCACCTTTTTCGACCACCATCCATCCTTCCACAATGTTTACAGTAATACCTACCTTCCCCCCCCCCATTCATTCTCTCTCAATTGAGCTCCTACACCCCCCATTTGAGGCTCAAATCCTGTAAACTCTCAACCCAGCCCATCTCTTCACTTCCTTTCTTTAAATCCTGTCTGTTGGGCCTCTACAACGTCTGTTGAGACCCCAATCCGTGGAGAACCAAACCTCCAGCCCTATCTCTCTCTCTCCATCACTTTTCATTCGCTTTTCCATGGCTCTATCCGAGCATGTACGACCATTCTCTTGGATGTCTAATCATCCATACTGTTGCCTCGTAGTTTGCATGGGTTACTGTCTTAGGGTGCTTATGATTTCATGTTGATGGTTGTAGTTGTTGGTAGGATATTTTAGATATTTGAGGGCGTTTAGGGCCCGTTTGGCCAATTGCATTAGGTGAGTTTAGGGTGGATAGAATTGAAAAGGTAACAATAAATGTATGTGTAAGGTATGGCCCTAGATTGGTTGTATCCCATGTTTTCTAATACCATGTTTGGATTGTATGCCATTAAACGTAAACTCTGTTGTCCTTTCAAATTACACATAAGAATTCATTATCTTGGGATTTGGAAATCCCAACTCACACTTTCCAACACAATGCTCATTTTCCAAAGCCTATAAAGTAATTTTAATCCCCGCCTACCCTCCTGCCAAATATGCCATTCCCAATCCCAATGTGGGATTAGCAATACAGTCCCATTTTAATATAACTTAAGACCATTGGCCAAGTAGTGATACCGTGATAAAGTCCCTTGATATACAGTAACCCACCACACTCTGACAGCTTGATTAGGCTGGAGCAAGACTCCATTCCTTCGTTGAATCCCCTTAATACTTTAGGCTTCCTTAGTAACTCTTAGGGAGCTTGTTTGACGTAGAAACTATTCACGATTAGAGAAAACCTATATATCCCTTGGATTCAATGTTAGGTTCAATCAATACATCCCTTAGAATTTCCTTCTTAAGGACTTAGTACAATCGGGAACACGAAGTAGAGAAACTACATATAAGCGAGGTATTCGCGGTTTGAATCGCATTCTCAATCCTGGTAGTGACCAGTGAACCCTATGCTCTGATCAAGCAGAAGGTCGGGATCGACTAGGATTAAGAAATGATATGGCAACTTTCTGTTCTAGCTAGGCAGGAGGTCCATGTATCCGACTCAGACCCACTACACAACATTCCTTCCGTGTTGGCCCGACCACTTACAACTAAAAGTTTATAACTTCGTCTTCGAGAAGTGTTAAGAACATATAGCCAATAGAGATTTTCTTTTAGGCCCCAAGGAATTACCCAAATGGGCAACAAGTAGTTAGGAATTAGGTCTCAAATCGCATGCCACTTCGGCATACATATTGTGCTTATGAATGTAGAAAAATAGCCTGCCTGTTAAGTCAGACATCGTTAAATAGGATAAGTCTGGACCGCGACAAAAACCCCTTGGTAGAATTAGGCATCTTGCCTCAAACTCCCACCTGCCCCTGACATCAACCACATTACCCATCATTTTTAGCTCCTCTCGATCCCCATAGGTATCAATGTCATCATACACATCGTCGATGAAAGGCAGACCAATGTATTTCCCATTTCGTGTCAAGGATAGGTTATAAATTACACCTTGTTCCGACATACGGATCAGGGCATAGCTCTTGAGCCTTGAGGGTGAAACTAAATTTTAAGGGGGGTAGAACATTATGAGCCCAATCTAGTTAGGTCACCTGATACGCCTCTTTGATCAAAGTGGCGCAGCGAAAACGCAGTGGACCCTACCCCACCGGCCCAGGATCGAAACGGTGCTCGTTGAATACGAACATTATAGAAGCCCTAGCCTGCCCTACTATGAGAAACCGTTTTAGGATGATCTAGTAAGATTTGATTCACTATTTCCTTGGACATAGATAATAATGAGGACTCTCTTAGACTAAGACCTAAAGGGCAACCTTAGAATAAACAATTTGAGCCTTTCAATGATGGACATTCCCTACTCTTAGAGAGTGATCGGACTACGGAGTTACTGAAATATACAACTGCGAAGCATACGCGGCTTGACCCAATTCTCAATCCTGGGTGACTGCCAACGGACTCACTGCTTAGCCGAGCAGAAGACCAGGATCCATCAGGATTAGGGAGGGATGCGATGAGCCTTCTACCCTGGCAAGGTAGATGATTAATGTATCGGGATCAAGCCCACTACAAACGTCTCTCCGTGTTGGTCAAACATTGAAAACAGCTATCTTGCTCTAAATTGCTGGGAATTGTCGTCGAGACTCCAAATAGGTATAGAAATAAATTGTAGCAAACCATCAGGGTATGAGAAATGGATAGAGAAATAAGTTTTAAGGGGGGTAGACTAAACTAAACCAGCTGGTATATACCCTACCACGCGTAGAAACTTGGAATCAATAAGTCTTAGGCAGGTGAAATAATAGAAATCTTCCCTTATTACCCTTAGCCAATTTCGGGGACGAAATTTTGTTTTAAGGGGGGTAGATTGTAACATCCCGAATTTTTGCCAACCTAGGATTAGACGTCCTTAGGTAATGGGTCGCTCCTAAGACCTTATCAACTTGTCAAAACTCAATCCCACAGTCTAAAATCGCTCCTTAATCCATTTCCTTCACAAATCCCACCCTTCACCACCTTGCTCCTTAAATTTTCAAAGTACTTTCACCCTAGACACTATCTTAAACTAGCTAAGTAGTATACCTTGGATCACTTTATATACAAACTATAAAGGCCCAGGTACCACCTCAGACAGAAATCTTACAGGACTAAACCCTTTAGAAATTAAGTGAGATTTAGCTAGTGTTAAACTAGAGTGCTTGTGAAATTAGCACTAATCACTTTAAATATAATTTGCAAGACCCAAAACTTGCAAAAACATTGACTCTAAGTTACCCTAAAGTTTAGGATCAAACTCATTACCCGGCTACTCTCGGGAATGACTTGAAACTTCGTATTAGGTCTAGACCGCATATCGGAAGTCCGATTAACACGAAGTTAAGGAACTAGGACCGCCTCACTGGGCTTGACAACTACCTCGGAAATCAGGTCCAGTCGATGTCCCACGGCCATTCGCTTGAGTCCGGAGCGAGGGAGTGTGAAAATCACTCTTTCCTTTACAAAATAAATATCTGGAATAGTGATCTGGCACCATTCGCTTGCGGATCAGTATTAAGCAACCAGACCGTCAGAATCAGACCAGATTACACCCTCGGATCAGGAAAAATTTCAGGAACATTTACATGTACTTGGAATTTCGGATCGTGGCCCACCGACCGTTGAACTGAAAATGGTCCGCCACGTGCAATCTGGGAATCTGATCGAGTCGAAAGCGTAATCCCACGTAGATCCATGTGTTGAGAGCTTAAGTCTGACGTTTGGCTCAAGGAGGGCCACCAAAAATCCTCTTTTGAGCTGGAAAAGTGCCGAAATACCTATAATAGTCGTACCCCTTGAACAAGAGTCTATTTCAGTGAGTTTTGAGACTATATAAGGACCTTAAACCCTCTCTCATGGTAGCCATACGAATTTGAGATTTGAGAGAGGGAAAAGAAAGAGAAAGTGTGGGAGTTGTGGGAAGATCTCCCCGCCGCTCTACCCTGCTGCTATCGGTGCTTAACCACCTCATTCTTGTCGCTTTCCCGGCGATTCCGGCATCATTTTTAGGTAATAAACCCTAACCCTAACCTATTTGGGGGATTTGATAGTTGTAGGTTATGAAGTAGCTAACCTATTTCCTTCTCTTGGTTGCCTAGTTGCCCTATACGGAAGCTAGACAAACCCATCGATTCCGTTGCGATTCTACGACAAAAGGTGCAGACATTAGATGTATAGGTTATGGTTTTCAACGCTTTCAATGTCAAATAATGATAGATTCATGATCTGCATGCAATTGCACATGTACAAAGTGCTGTCTATTTTCCGTTTCGATTAAAGATGAAAAATATGGAATTCTACATACTCTAGGTATTTGTAGAAAGTACGGTATACGTATATTTTTTGAAAATGTGTTTGACATGTTTATTTGCTGTATGGATATACGATATATGGATAAAATACTTATTTGGCGAAAGGATTCGCCTAAATACATGTTTTACTTATATACACTATGTATGTTGAAATTGTGTATTCTAGAAAATACTGTATACGTATAAATTTTGGAGATGTATGTATCATGATTATTTGTTGTAGTAGTATATTATACATGGATAAAATACTTGCTTGGCTAAAGGATAGCCCTAATACATGTTTTGCTAACATGCATCATGTATGTTGTAATAGTGTCTTCTAAGTGTTTGTGAAAATGACTGAATGAGTATTGAATTCTCATTCATGCTCGCCATGACTAATTGTCATGGATTCATGATTGTTGTATTGGCGATACCCGTCTGACGAAAGGATTTGCCCTAAATCACGCCATGGCCAATATACACTATATATGCTAAAATGTGTGGCCCAAGTGTTTGTGGAAATGACTGAATGAATATGGAACTTGGATTCCTGCTTGCCATGACTATCCGTCGTGGGTGTACGCGTGTTATGATTGGGGCAACTCCCTAGTGAAAGGATTTGGCCTAATGCCTATGTGATCGACATATGTCATGTATGTTGATGTATGTTTGTTTAAGTGTTTCTTGAAATGTCTGAATGAGTAGTAGTTAGCAAATTGTAATGTATAAGGGTGTTGAGATATGATTCTCAACCTCTTTTAACTATGTGTATGATCTCCTTTGATAGTTGTGTGATTAGGAATTGAACATGTACAAACTCATGCTTGTGTTGTGATTCATAACATGCTCAACTGCTTTATGATTTTTACTATGTAATGCGTATGTTTAAATTTATATTTACGTTGTATGATCCGTCATGGGTGATGGGGGAGCGGAGCAACGAGTGCGTGCAACAGCCTTGGCAGCCCTAAACGGATAATACCAGACCTTGATTGTATGAGTTGAATCTTGATTCACTACTGCTTTATCTATCTGCAATTGATTGTGTTTGGGGCTATGATTATAGTCTAGACAATCGGTACCAGAGTTGAATTCGTGGTTGTGATTCATTTGCCACGTGAGATGTGCTCGACGAACTCGAGTCATACTTCGGTTGGCAATAGTGGTTGGCCACATGAAGTGCTCATGCGCTTCATATTGTTCAACTTGATGTGCGCTCGAGCTAGCCGAGCCCGTCAAGTAACCCGATCTGTCTTATGTATGTTCACCATGTTTGGACGCCTCTGCTTGAACCTAGGGTACCAAACTTACAAGTGGAATCCCTTTTAACCATGGTACTTCGATCCCCTAAGACTCATGAGCCGGGCATGGTGGTATGGGACACCGTGGTCGAGCTGTCGGCCTACGCTGGGGCCACGCGCCTCCCCGTGGTGACCAGTGAGCGACCAGACTCGTGAGCCGATTATGGTGGTATGGGACACTATATTCGTGCTGTCGACCTACATTGATAAGGTGATGGGAGAGTGGTGCAACGATTCCGTGTAACAGCCCTGACAGCCCTTTGTAGTGACCTCGAGCATACTCTGAAATCGCAGTGCGCCTTATAGCGTGCCGTGGTATATAGAGTATGAACTAGGCCTGTTTCTATACAGTGATGAATCGTTAAAGAGGTGATGGGGGAGCGGTGTAACCTTTGGGCGTAACAGCCCTGGCAGCCTTTGCAGTGACCTAGAAAACACACCGTCGTCTGATATTAACTAGGACTGACGACCCTAGAATGGATCATGTTTGGGAATGATACAAGGAAGGTACCTTAGTTTCCCAATACTGCTATTTGAAATGGAATAATAATAACTTGGTAATCATTTTCATCATCGCACTGCATGTGCCTTGTAGATGTGGAGCACTGAGGGAGTTAAGCATTCGCGAACGTAAGATGATGTCGCATGAGGGTGGTTTGGCAAGGGCATACATCATCATGTCATCCCATTCTTGCATTTAACAAGAGTAGTTAAACTTGTTTGATTTGTACTGCTTTATCATTACTGCTTGATTGAATTGATAACATGTTAACCTATGCTTTATTATTCTACTGAGTTAGCTACTCACTCCCACGTTACGGGACGGTGTTGTACACACCAACCAGATTTGTTGAGTTTCAGGTGATGACGATGCTTGTGAAGCAGAGCCGGACTACTTCTATGATGATAGGAGGAGCTCTCCTATCTGTATCTCTCTGGCAGGTCAATGAAGACCTGATATTGTATTGACGGGGCCATGGTACTTGGGATAGGAGACATTACACTTCCTCACATTGGTATATTTTAGAACCGTACTTATAATTATTTAACCTGGTAATGTTATCAAACTCTGGAGACTCATCATAGTTTATATATTTTATCTATCTATCACAATCTTCCGCTTACAAATTTAACTGTCTCTGGAGTATGATATACTGTTTTGGCTTAATCTCACTGATGTTCAATGCACGAATACAGTCAACATTCAATCATCATTCATTTTGTTGCATAAGTGATGTTCTGGAACTCGGGAGCTGAGTTTATGCTCGACCCTCAATTTTCAGGGCGTTACAATGAGGTAGAGCCACATACACCGGTTGTGAGGAGGTCTACTCGGGAGAGGAGACGCACGGTCCGATATTCACCCTCCTTATATTATCTACTGCTGAGAGATAATGGTGAGCCAGAGTGTTTTGAAGTGACATTACAGTCAGATACACGGGTTAAGTGGGAGCAGGCCGTGGATGAGGAGATGAACTCTCTTGAGTCTAATCGTACATGGGAGCTAGTCACTCTACCTAAGGGTAAGAAAGCTCTTCATAACAAGTGGGTTTACAGATTGAAGGAGGAGCACGATGGTTCGAAATGGTACAAGGCTAGACTGGTTGTGAAAGGGTTTTAATAAAAGGCAAGTATCGATTTCACTGAAATATTTTCACATGTGGTGCAAATGTCTACGATTCGCATGGTCTTGAGTATAGTGGCTACAAAGGACTTACATCTAGAGCAGCTAGATGTTAAGACAGCCTTTCTTCATGGGGACCTTGAAGAAGAGATATATATGCACAGCCGACAAGATACGTGGCACCAGGAAAGGAGAACAAGGTGTGTATACTGAAGAAGAGTTTATATGGCCTGAAGCAGGCCCCGAGGTAGTGGTACAAGAAGTTCGACAGTTTCATATCGGGAAATGGCTTTAGGAAATGTCATGCAGACCACTGTTGTTACTTGAAGAAGTTTGATACGTCATACATCATTCTTCTTCTGTACGTTGATGATATGTTTGTGGTCGGTTCAAGCATGAAGGACATCTCAGATCTCAAAAGACAATTGTCTAGAGAATTTGCCATGAAGGATTTAGGAGCTGTAAAACAAATCCTAGGCATGAGGATAAAGCGTGACAGGGAAAACAGGAAACTAGTTTTGTCACAGGCAGAGTACATAGCCAAGGTACTTGACCGATTCAATATAGGAGGTGCTAAGCCGGTTAGCACTCCATTCGCCAACCACTTCAAGCTATCTAAGGAGTAAGGGGCAAAGACACAGAAGGAATGAGACTAGATGGTTAAAGTCTCATACGCGTCAGCTATTGGGAGTCTCATGTATGCTATGGTGAGCATGAGGCCAGACATTGCTCAAGCAGTGGGAGTTGTTAGCAGATTCATGAACAACCCCGGGAAGGAACATTGGGAAGCTGTGAAGTGGATCCTTAGATATTTGGTAGGTACTAAGGATGTAGGGTTATGCTATGATAGATCGAAAATCAAGCTACAAGGCTACGTGGATTCAGATTTGACAGGAGATATTGATAGCAGGAGAAGCACTACAGGTTATGTCTTTACTCTGGGTAGTGCTGTAATCAGTTGGGTCTCTCAATTACAGAAGATAGTATCTATCAGTACGACAGAAACAGAATATGTTGCGGCTACAGAAGCATGCAAGGAGATGGTGTGCATGCAAGGTTTCATGGAAGAGTTGGGTAAGAAGCAAGTAGATTGCAAGCTGTACAGTAACAGTCAGAGTGCAATACACTTGGCCAAGAATTCAGCCTTCATTTAAGGACCAAGCATATTGCCATCAGATATCACTTCATACGTTCGTTGCTGGAAGATGGATCGATTGCTCTGGAGAAGATTCATACAAGTGAGAATCTTGCGGATATATTGACCAAGGCGGTCACACGAGAGAAGCTGAAGCTCTGTTCAGCTTTGATTGGTCTTCAGGCTTGAAGACGGGTTAGTGGTGCACTCTGGATGAAGAAGACAAAGGTTTATGGCAATGTATCTCCAAGTGGGAGATTGTTGAGAAGTGGAGCCACATGCGCGGATTTCGTGTCGCAAGTCCTTTCGCAACTGGGATGCGGAAAGGAGTTTCACAGATTTCGTGTCGCAAGTCCTTTTGCAACTAGGATGCGAAAAGGAGTTTCGCGGATTTCGTGTCGCAAGTCCTTTCGCAACTAGGATGCGGAAAGGGAAGTTGCCAAAACTATAAATTGGGGTCCCTAGGGCTATTCTAGGGTTAAGGTGAATATTGAGAAATATTTTTAAGGTGTGGGCAAGGGATTTTCTCTGTACTTCCAAGGGAGAGATTAGTATATTGCCTTGTAATCTTCGTTCTTCATAGTGGAAGTTTGCATTCGTGGTTTTTTACCCTAGATTGGGGTTTTTCTACGTATATCTTGTCTTGTGGTTTGTTTTGGATTGCTTTGATCTGTTTCTAGTTTATATTTCTTCTTGTTTATCATTTGTGGGTGAGGCCTAAGATTGGTTCTAGGCTCACTGCATTGTTGGCGTGCTGTGCAACAAAGACAAAGACCGTTATTCAAGCCAGTGGGTATTCTATTTAATTGTGGCCAGTTGGGTATGAGTATTGTGCAAAAGACCACTATGTAGACCACCGAGATGGTTGTAGCTGGTTGGGTGAGCATCGTACAAAAGACTACTATGTAGATCAATGGGGTTGGTTGTGGCTGGTTTGGTGAACCTAGGTGTGTACAAAAGACTGTTATGCAGAAGATTGACAGTGTAGGATGACTGGATGAAATCGGCCCAAGATATTCTACTGATAACCGTACTGAGACAGTTAATACATACTTGCAAATATTGCATTACATACATATTTCTAAAGACTTAGTTTAATATTCTTTTGGATTTGAATACTTGATTGCTTTTATTACCGTGAAATTCTCTTTATTACTTTAAACTCTGATTATGTGTTAAACTATATGAGGCTATCTCATTGACTTTTATAGTTGACTCTTTATTTGAGAAAAAATATATAATTTCAAGTAATGACATTGAGGAGAATTTCCTATAAGAGAAGGAATACTAGAAGACTTCGTCGTAGTTTTATTCATTTCGATTATTAAAGCATCAATGTAATAAAGGTCCATTAGATGACCATTAGATTAAATAGTTGAAAACTTGATTAGTTGATTTATAGATGAGGATTGGTGAATTAACTATAGGTATTGATTTCATAATTGACTATTTAATATAAGTTGGTTCTTATAAATTAAATAGCTGATTAATGTGAATGTGGCTGTGGATAAGGAAGTGAATGAGAATGTGATTCAAATGTGGGGAGATTGTGAAGCATTCATTCATTATTTATCTTACACCCTTAAATTTGGGATATGAGTCCCTGTACTTGGGTGTTGGTTTTGGGGTGTTACACGACTAGCACTACCTTTACTGCGCTTTTTATTTATGTGAATGACATCATCATGATAGGAAATGATAACCGCTCTATTACCTTCTCGAAAGCTTTTCTTCATAACAAATTTCACATTAAAGATCTTAACATTCTCAAATATTTCTTTGGCATTGAGGTTGTTTACTCTCCAAAAAGAATTTTCTTCAATCAACGCAAGTATATATACACTTGATATACTCAATGATAGTAGCCACCTTAGAGCTCGACCAACAACTTCTCCTAAGGAACAAAACTTAGGTCTAAAAAATGATCGAGGAGAGCTTCGTAATGATCCAGGGTACATATCACAGACCTGTTAGACAATTGATTTACTTAACAATCAAGACGCAAGACATTGTTTATTCCATCAATATTTTAAGGCAATTTATGCTCAACTCATCAAACTCAGTATGATGTTGCGGTTCGCATACTAGATACATCAAATCCTCACCAAGCAAAAAAAAATAATAATAAAATTTCACCTTCTTATAGCTTATTCCAGCTCTTTGCTTACTCCGATTCTGAATGGACAGGTTGTTTCATGATACGTCACTCCATGACCGATTTATTTCACCATGCTTGGCCATTACCCTCTTTTTTGGAAGATGAAGAAACAAACTATGGTCTTCCATTCCTCTGGTGAGGTCGATTACTGATGCAGGGATGAACGTGATGAGAATAACTACTCCGAATCCACGGAGCTTCTCTCGACTCCTCACAGAGACTTCTCGAATCCACGAGGAAAGAAAGCAGGAAATAGAAATAAATTCTAATAAATTCGAACTTGATTAATTAATGACTAAAAATGAGTTCACAACCCTTTAAATAGGGGTACCAAGCAATGGGAAAGAAATCAGAATCAAACTACAACCAAAACTCCTAGAATCCGTGACTTACTATAAATAGTAAACTTACTATTTATAGACAGTCGTGATGTCTACTAGTGCGCTAGGTTTTCGGCCAAAAATAGTAAGTATCCTATTTAGCTTCACCAAACCATTCTTCTAATTATTCTAAGCTCTTTTCACGTTGGGCGCAACTCCTAAAGCCCGACGGATGAAGAGTTATAATCAAACTAAAACTTACTATTTATAGTAAAAACGAAATTAAAGCAGGGAAATGAACGTCGATCCAGGGGTTTTTCGTAATTCTGGGTGTCGCAACCCAACATAGCAGGGTTGGTTGGCTAAAGTAGCTCGTTCTACCCCAAAATCACATATTTTACGTCAGGTAACTCATTCCGGATTGTGAGATACGCCAGATCTAAGGTCCGACGGTCCGGATCACTTCTGTCGTCGACCGGGCCTTTTCTGATCCATCTTGGCCATGAAATTGTCTGCGACCCGCTCTACATCAATTACCAAGCCATGGCCGCCACCACTTATAAGTTAATTTAAATCTTCATGATCTTGGTATTTCTCATAATTAATCCATGTAATTATACTATGACAACCGACGGCTTTTCATATTGTTGTCAAGCCAATGTTTCAACTAAACATGTTGAAATAGATTATCACCTTATTTCAGAAAAATTTAACTTTGGGCACCCGCTTCACCTATCATGTGTCAACTCGATATCAACTTGCTAATATTTTTACTAAAGCACTTGGATGCGATCAATTTCATCTTCTACTTGGCAAGTTGGGCATTATAGAACTTCATGCACCAACTTAATGGAAAGTATTAGAAAACCTTTTAAAATTTGAACTTATGAAGAAACCTTTTAAATTTTAAATTAAAATTATTAAGAAACCTTTTAAATTTTGAATTTAAATTTTATATTCTCTCTTGGACACTAGTGTAGCATATATATTCACTTCATACAAATGGAAGCAAAAGTAAGAAAGTTCTATAATTATTGTTCTTTTATAAAATTTATTAATTTAGATCAACAACCTAAATTAGAGGTCAGCTAGTTGCAATCATCGCAAATAGGATGATGCAGAGATTGAGTGGTGAGCGGCAGCAGCAACAAGTGAAGTCCAAATGAGAAAATCGATTAAAGAAGAAAATATACCAATGGTTAGTGTATAATCCTTTGTACATATGAGATCTGCGCTAAAATCTGATTCGATCCGATGGGGCGACAAATTTGGATGTTGATGGGTTTGGGGATCTAGCAGCACATGGTGGATCTTTCATAGTTATGCCTAATATACATGTTGCTGGATTGAAGGAAATGCAACGCATGAAGGCTAGTGAGAGATGGAGATTCAATAGTTTGGATGGAAGCAGATCATAGCTTTGATATCATGTTATTCTACAAGAGATATCGTGGAAACTATGATATATCTATTTCATTGATAATGACAAGAATATATAGCGAGAATGGAGATATACGGAGATTTACAAGAAAACTTAATAGATATACATGAATACCCATCTATAGTATGTAATGTTGTACATAAATATTATTTACTTAGATATGATTCATTTTAGACGTCCTATAAATGTCTAGAAGTCTAATAGTTAGATAATCAAATAAGTGTTCGTTTTATAGTCGGGTACTAAATAAACATTCATTGTTTATTTATGATACATCTAAACAAGAAATCAAAATTTAAACTTAGTTGTATGCCACTAATGCAATTTCTAAGTGCCTGCATATTATCGATCACTACTTTAGTATTTAGAAGTTTTTCTCTAAGTGCCTGCATATCATCGATCACTACTTTAGTATTTAGAAGTTTTTCTCTAAAGAGATATAAAAGTGGTTCAATTTCAACTCAATAACATTCCTAACTTGGATATCGAAATCTCCCAATGTAAGAGACCTTTTATGAATGGTCCATCTACTGTGATTTATGCATCGTGAAAAATACTAAATCTTGAAAATCCTGCGATATTTGCAGTGAATTTTGATTTAATGATATTATTGTGACAATATTACAAGATTTTCAAAGCTGTTCAGTGTTAATTCTTCATGATTTTTGTCGTGAAATTATAGATACTTAAAATTGAAAAATATTTAGAAGTTTAGATAAGTCATCATATACTTTCATATTCGAAATTTTAAAATTATTCAATAATTTATAATAAATATTTTTAAATATTTTATTTTCAATTAGATTTTCTTGTTTATCAAAATCTAAAAAATCTTTAGGCCCATTGTGTTTCTTCCGTGAGATCCACTTAATCTATCAAGGGTCTGTTTGGCCGGACTGATCCCACGGTATTAGGAGGCATGGGATTGCCATATCCCAGGATATGCATGACGAGCCAAACATACCAGTGAACTTGTCCCGGGATATAAGCAATCCCACGGATCTTAAAACAATCCACCGACATCACCATCATTACCTTAAAATTGATCCCATCCCTTGGTTGGATGGATTGGAAGGTAAAATCCCGGGATATGCCGGGAGTGCCAAACAGACTCAGTGAACTTGTCCCGGGATATAGCAATCCCATGGATCTTAAACCAATCCACTGACACCCCCATCATTACCTTAAAATCCATCCCATCCCTCCTAATCTCATGGGATTCGCCCCGCCAAACAGGCCCTTTCATTTTTTTTTTTTTTATTTCGTAGTTTAGATTTTGAGTGATTTGAGTTTTAGAGGAATTAAAATCTCTCTAAGCCATCTTTTTCATTCTTACTTCTAGGCTGATTTGTAAAAACCACTTAATTCCAAAAGTTGCAAAATTCATTGGATTTAAAATTCAATCTGCTAAACCAGCCCTTATATTCGTTGTACATACATACAAAAGGTCAACCCAATTCAAAACTTAATGGGCCACAACAATGTCATCCTAATTAAAAATTTAATGAGCCACAACAATGTTATAGCCCACTTGAGTGTTGGATCAAGCTAATTTTTCTATTTTCACTTCAACTTGGTGTGTCACATCCCATAAGGTATTTGATGAAGATAATCACCATGGACCACACATAGATCTATATTTGGCATCTATCATGATCACCACTTTACCCATGGTGGCCCACCTGAGCTCTTGATCTTTCTGAATTTTTGGCCCAGGACCTAGCATCCAGGAGCCCACGTGAAAGATGGAGTGGATCTCAAATTTAGAATATGGTGGCACATTGAGCTCCCTCCCTAAGAACAGACGAGCTCTGAGGGGCCAACCATGATGTATGGGTTTTATCCACACCGTCCATATATTTTTCCACATCATTTTAGTATACTAGCCCAAAAATGAGCTAGACCCAAGGCTCAAGTGGACCACACAGTGGGGATTAAACACCTACTGTTGAAAACTTTTTGAGGAACACAAGTTTTGAATCAGTTCCTTCATCCAGGTCTATGTGATATTACGAACAGGTTGAATGGCAATTAACCAATCACGGTGGGCCCTAGGAAGGTTTCAATAGTGAGTGTCATTATCCTCGTTGCTTCATGTGGTGTGGTCCACTTGAGTCTTAGATGGTTGGACAGTGTGAAAAAATGATATGGCTTGCTTCAATAGTGAGTGTCATTATCAACGTTGCCTCATTCTTGGCTTGCACCTAAAATGATCTGAAAAATGGTTGGATAGTGTGGATGTAACCCAGACATCACGCTGGCCCCTCAAAGCCCCTGTCCAGGGAAACGGATTGGCTACTCCCCCTGCCACTAGCCCGGTGGCTAGTGGTCAGTGCTCTGCGGGCCCACTATGAAGTATGTCTTTTATCCATGCTATTCATCCAATTTTACAGAACATTTTAGGGCTTGGTGACAAAAATGAGAGGAATATAAATCTAAGGTGGACCATGCCACGGGAAAACAATGGTGATCGGATATCAATCCACCATTAAAGTCCTCCTAAGGCCCATTGTACTGTTTATTTTACATCCAATCTGTTGATTAGGTCATACAGATTTAGATGAAGGGAAAAGACAAAGATCAGATTGATCCAAAACTTTTATAGCCCCCAAAAAGTTTTTTATGGTCCACGTTTGTTCACTGTAATATGGTCCACTTGAGATTGGGATATATCTCATTTTTGGGCCATATCATAAAATGATATAGGAAATTAGATGGACGGAATCGATGAAATACATACATCATTCTGGGCCCTCAAAGCACCGACCACTAGA
The DNA here is from genome assembly GCA_021015155.1 of Magnolia officinalis. Taxonomy (NCBI): domain Eukaryota; kingdom Viridiplantae; phylum Streptophyta; class Magnoliopsida; order Magnoliales; family Magnoliaceae; genus Magnolia; species Magnolia officinalis. The sequence continues at coordinate 53,658,763 of JAJHSJ010000011.1, forward strand.
CATTGGCTAGTGGCAGGGGAGTAGCCAATCCGTTCTCACCGAGTAAAAAGAAGCGACAGAGGATTCTAGTTCGAAGCGTAAAAGAGGTCGGTTCTCTAGAAGTCTACGAAGAGTCAGCTTCATTCCGGGAACGGATTGGCTACTCCCCCTGACACCAGCCATTGGCTGGTGGTCGGTGCTATGTGGGGCCCACCATGATGTATGTGTGTCATCCATGTTGTCTATTTATTTTTATATATCATTTTATGATATGATTAAAAAAATGAAGTATACCTCAATCTCAAGTGGACCACATTACCAGAAACAGTGTTGAATGAATTTTGACCATTAAAAACTTTTTGGAGCCATAAAAGTTTTGGATCAAGCAAATATTTATTTTTTCCATTCATCTGGGTCTTTATGACCAAATCAATAGATTTGATGTCAAATAAACAGTACAGTGGGCCTTAGGAGGATTTTAATTGTGAATATCCATTCATTATTTTTGTCACGTGGTGTGGCCCACCTAAGATTTATATTCCTATCCTTTTCTATACAAAGCAATAAAATGATCTATAAAAATGAATTAACGGAATGGATGAAACACGTACATCATGGTGGGGCCCACAGAGCACTGACCACCAGCTACGGGGCTGGTGTCAGGGGGAGTAGCCAATCCGTTCCCCTTTATTCCAGCGTCCAAAAGTTAGTCACTTGTTCGTCTGTTTACACCCGTGTGGGCCCACCATGTTGTTCGTATTCCTTCCAACCTGTGCATTAGCGTACTCCATGACAGGAAACGGATTGCATACTGACATCATTTGCCTTTTATCCATTTTGGATCATTATTTTAAGTCATGACCTTAAAAATGAGACAGATCCAAATCTAAAGTGGACCAGAACACAAAAATAATGATTGAACATCCACGGTTATAAGCTTCCTAAGGCCTATTACAATGTTTGTTTGTTGTAACTTATCAATTAGGTCATACGGACTTGGAAAGGAGAAAACACAAATATCAGCTAATCGAAAACTTATCTCTTAATTTTTTATATTTTTTTCATGGTGGGTGATCACTACTTTTTTCTTATAAAAAGCGTGGTTCACCTGAGATTTAGATTTACTTCATTTTTTAACTCATGCCTATAAAATTACCTGTCAAAATAGATAAAACACATGCATCATGATGGGACCAAGGGAACATCATACAGTAAGCAAGTCACGATAGGAGGTGTCCATGTGCAATCTGCGTCCAGCTCGATGATGGGATGCTCCAGAAATCAGGGTTTTCTAATTGTTTGGTAGGCCACACCATAGAAAATAAATAACAACCACCTAAAATCTTTTGATCAGTTTACATGGTGGGCCACATGATGGTTGAATTATCTTTATTTTTGAATTGCTCTACTTTATTGGTTGGACAAACCTTCTGGAAAATGCACATGATGGAGAATCCACGTACAAGCTTTGCAGTATAAGCTTTTTTCTAAATATAAAGGCTGGTACGTTGAGGAACCAGCCTCTAAAAGTAAAGACAAAAAAAACAATGGGAGCTCTAGAAGTTGCTCCAAGTAGCATAGGTCTGTTCAATTAATCCATCTGAACCGTCCAGTACTTCCAAAACACATTTCGTGAGCTACAATTCCAAAATAGCAACTGTTGTGTTCCAATCCATCTTTGATTGTACTTTTTTTTTTTTTTTTTTTTTGCCATCCATGGTTGGGATGATTAGGATTTCCTAACATAAGTTATTCTCCAGAATCTAAGCAATCCATGATGGTTCCTGACAAATGGATGGATCAGATCGTTGATTGGATTTGTTTTAAACGGCCTTGACCAATCATATTTAAGGCCATTGATCAAATGATTAATATATGTCGGATAGACCAAATGAACAGTTTAGACTAATGCATTGGAGTGTAACATTTCTCAAAAATAAAGCTAAAGTATCTTACTTGACTTTGAAAGAGGCCCTTAATAAACAATAAATACACCCAATCCTTCTATTTCTGAAACCATATACAACATTGTATGTTAACGTAATATATTTCCACAAATGGGGGTAACTTGTGTATGACATCTGAGCCGTGAAAAGGTGGGCCACATTATAAGGATCACTTGAAACTAAATCCAGGATGTTACAATTGTCAGGAGGGCTAAACCGTTGAAATCAATGTATGTGTTTGGCTCACTTGATGAGTAACTTGTTTTAAAATTTCCTCCAGCTGATCTTTATTGTGTGGTCCACTCTTTTGCACGTTTGAGTGTTCATGTAAGCAGAAATTACAAAAAAAAACAAAAAAAAAAAAAAAAACATTGCATGTTGAGTTAGTATACAACCTATTAGTATCCACTTTAGGTGACATCAACGGTGCAACTTATGGGGTGAATTAAGCAAATTACTCTAAATCACACAGTCAAGTTCAAACACAAACCATCTGATTTTAATATAGAAAAACCCTAACACAGGCAATCCCATTTTAAAATAGAAAAACCCTAAGGGGATAAAACACAAGCTGTAATTTGTGTTTTCTCCCTTCATCCAGAGGTCTTTCAAGACTTAATCAATAGGTTAGATGGCAAATAAATATTAAGTAGGCCTGGGAAGTTTTTAATGGTGGGCAACCAATCACCACTGTTTTCATGTGATACGGTCTACTTGAGATTTGGATCTGCTACTTTTTAGAACCATGTCCTAAAATGATCCGGCAAAATGGATGGCAGTGTGGGTAAATAATATATACATCAATGTGGGCTCCACGGTTAGGGTCTCACCCACTAAGTTGCTACCCATGCCTCACCTCGATTTGCTGGTGTTGCCAGCACCACCCCAGCTGTGGTGTGTGATGTGATGGGCTGTGGGGGCAGCCTAGTATTTGTTTTATTACAGCTAGTTTTAATGCATGAACCTTAAAACAAAGCAGATGTGAAGCTCAAGTGGACCACACGATCAGAAATAAATTGAACGCATACTGTTAAAACCTTTTTAGGAGCTACAAATGTTTTGGATCAAGCTGATATTTGTATTTATCTTTCATCCAAATTTGTGTCACCTTATCAAGAGGTTGGATGGAAAATAGTCATTACCGTGGGCCCTAAGAAGGTTTCAATGGTGGATGTCATTGTCTCCACTCGTTCCTGTGGTGTCGTCTACTTGATCTTCAAATCTAGTTATTTGGGTTCATTACTTAAAATGAGCTGGAAAAATCGATGGACGGTGTGGATATAAAATATGTACATAGATCAGCGTGCGCCTCACATTGCCCAACACATCATACACCACCGCTGGTGGCATTGGCAACGCCACCAAATCCGGGTCCCTGCACGTGTTTCCTTCTTTTGCCACTCTTGCTTGCTTGACATGCACGTGCATGCTCCACTTAGGAACAAATCATGAGCTTCCACTCCATAAATTGTAGTTTTGATGATGGGTTAAGCATATTTATAGGTGGTGAACAAGATGAACAGATCAGAATCTCAATTTGATATGTGTACGAGCGGATGTAAATATTAGGTAACTAGTTTACTATGATCGGGTGGTCCAAACTCAATGTGGATGGTTAGATATCTTTACCTATCAGTGGATAGTTGGCTTAACAGTTGGTTATAATGGACAAGTGGGAATACTTGGACATATAATGATCCTGTCTTAAAATCAAGGGTCGGATGGCTTGATCTATGGATAAAGATCATTCTCAACAATTAGGTTCATGTTGGAGAATAGATATAAGATTAGAATAGGCTAAATTGATGACATACATATGTATATATTAAATTAAATTTCATGGTAACACTCGAGAACTGTCAATACACAGTTATTGAAAAGTTAGGGGTGTTACAATTTACTGTTGAGGGTCAAATATTGCATATTATCCCCCATTTATTATTTGGTTTTATGAACGTAATAATGCTTAATGTTTTATTTTAATCATGTTTGTGTCGCAACGTGAATTTAAGAGCTTGGATTGAAAAGGATGAATTTAACGCTCAAGAATCACCAAAGCAATGATGGATCTTATGAGACCAAAAATGAAAAATTTATATGTCAAAGATCCAAGAAAATCAAAAAGGAATGAAGAGAATTGAAGACTTGAAGTGAGGCAAAGGAACCTTAAAAATATGTCTGCTTCAACTAGTATAAGCCCTCCTTCGACTAGTTTAAGACTCCTACTCGACTAGTCGAAGATTCCTCGACTCTAACTCTAGCAACATGAACTTTTAATATCACGCAATCCTCGACCAGTCGAAGACTTTTCTCGACAAGTCGAAGGTGCCCTCGACCAGTTGAAGGTTTTCCATGACTCGTTTAAGGTTACGCAGACAGCACACGGACTACGTAAATTGAGGCAGTTTCTAAAGTTTTTCAACTCGGTGCGAAAGTTGGAGTTGCAAAACTATAAATACGTGTCCTTAGGATGTTCTTAAGCATCTTATAGGGTTTAAAGAGTAGAGCAAAAGCGTTAAGAAGCCTTCGCCAAGAGTTTTTCTTCTTCTTCCTTGGTTGTTTTTATGCTTTTCTTAAGAGAATTTAGTTTAATCATGTCTATGGTTGGATAAACCTCTTAACTAGGGCTAAGAGGTGAAGCTTATAGCGTGATGGGATGTTTCTTTTACTTTGATTCATGCTTATGTTGAACCTTCTTTGTTTTAGTTTGATTTTATGTAACGCCCTGAAATCGAGGGTCGAGCATAAACTCAACTCCCGAGTTCCAGAACATCACTTATGCAACAAAATGAATGATGATTGAATGTTGACTGTATTTGTGCATTGAACATGAGTGAGATTAAGCCAAAACAGCATATCATACTCCAGAGACAGTTAAGTTTGCAAGCGGAAGACTGTGATAGATAGATAAAATATATAACTTATGATGAGTCTCCAGAGTGTGATAACATTACCAGGTTAAATAAATACAAGTGCAGTTCTAAAATTTACCAAATTTGAGGAAGTGTAATGCATTCTATCCCAAGAACCATAACCCCGTCAATACAATACCAGGTCTTCATTGGCCTGTCAGAAAGTTACATGTAGGAGAACTCCTCCTCCACATCATAAAAGTCCGGCTCTGCTTCATAAGCATCGCCATCACCTGAAACTCAACAAATCTGGTGGGTGTTCGGAACACCGTCCCGTAACGTGGGAGTGAGTGATCAACTCAGTGGAACAGTAAAGCATAGGTTAACATGTTATCAATTCAATCAAGCAGTAATGATAAAGCAGTACAAATCAACCATTTCTAACTACTCTTGTTAAGTGCGAAAATGAAATGACATGATGCTGTATGCCCTTGCCAAACCACCCTCAAGCGACATCATCTTACGTTCGCGAATGCTTACTCCCTCAGTGCGCCACATCTACAAAGCACATGCGGTGCGATGATGCTCATGATTACCAAGTTTTTATTAGTCCATTTCAAACAGCAGTATTGGGAAACTAAGGTACCTCCCTTGTATCATTTCCAAACATGATCCATTCTAGGGTCGTCAATCCTAGTTATTCTCATACGATATTATAGTTTGAGAAGCTTAGTGAAGGCATCGCAAAGGGCTCGTCACCCGTCAGCGCGGATACAGATCTCACCGTATGCGGCTCAATTGCTGGCCGTCAGCTCGAGTACAGGTCTCACCGTACTCGGCTCAATCACTAGCCGTCAGCTCAAGTACAGGTCTCACCGTACTCGGCTCAACTCACACTCTAGTTGCTGTGAAAGACTCGTCGCCAATCACAGACCCTTGTAGTGTACTCGATGATACCACGGAGGACTCGTCGCCCGTCAGCACGAGCACAGATCTCACCGTACTCGGCTCTCGCCGAAGTATCGACAGCTCGATTACAGTGTCCCATACCACCGTATTCGGCTCACGAGTTAGTTGCGCAATGGTCACTACGGGGAGGCACATGGCCCCAGCGTAGGCCGACAGCTCGACCACGGTGTCCCATACCACCATGCCCGGCTCATGCGACTTAGCGGATCTAGGTACCATGGTTTTAAACGGGGATCGCCACTGGTAAGTTTGGTACCCTAGGTTCAAGCAGTAGCGACCAAACAGGGTGAACACACATAAGGCAGATCGGGTTACTTGACGAGCTCGACTAGCACGATCGCCCGTTGAGCTGCACGACATGAAGTGCATAAACAACCACCTAAAATCTTTTGATCAGTTTACATGGTGGGCCACATGATGGTTGAATTATCTTTATTTTTGAATTGCTCTACTTTATTGGTTGGACAAACCTTCTGGAAAATGCACATGATGGAGAATCCACGTACAAGCTTTGCAGTATAAGCTTTTTTCTAAATATAAGGCTGGTACGTTGAGGAACCAGCCTCTAAAAGTAAAGACAAAAAAAACAATGGGAGCTCTAGAAGTTGCTCCAAGTAGCATAGGTCTGTTCAATTAATCCATCTGAACCGTCCAGTACTTCCAAAACACATTTCGTGAGCTACAATTCCAAAATAGCAACTGTTGTGTTCTAATCCATCTTTGATTGTACCTTTTTTTTTTTTTTTTTTTCTTGCCATCCATGGTTGGGATGATTAGGATTACCTAACATAAGTTATTCTCCAGAATCTAAGCAATCCATGATGGTTCCTGACAAATGGATGGATCAGATCGTTCATTGGATTTGTTTAAATGGCCTTGACCAATCATATTTAAGGCCATTGATCAAATGGTTAATATATGTCGGATAGACCAAATGAACAGTTTAGACTAATGCATTGGAGTGTAGCATTTCTCAAAAACAAAGCTAAAGTATCTTACTTGACTTTGAAAGAGGCCCTTAATAAACAATATATACACCCAATCTTTCTATTTCTGAAACCATATACAACATTGTATGTTAACGTAATATATTTTCCACAAATAGGGGTGACTTGTGTATGACATCTGAGCCGTGAAAAAGGCGGGCCACATTATAAGGATCACTTGAAACTAAATCCAGGATGTTACAATTGTCAGGAGGGCTAAACCGTTGAAATCAATGTATGTGTTTGGCTCACTTGATGAGTAACTTGTTTTAAATTTTCCTCCAGCTGATCTTTATTGTGTGGTCCACTCTTTTGCACGTTTGAGTGTTCATGTAAGCAGAAATTACCAAAAAAAAAAAAAAAAAAAACATTACATGTTGAGTTAGTATACAACCTATTAGTATCCACTTTGGGTGACATCAACGGTGCAACTGATGGGGTGGATTAAGCAAATTACTCTAAATCACACAATCAAGTTCAAACACAAACCATCTGATTTTAATATAGAAAAACCCTAACACTAGCAATCCCATTTTAAAATAGAAAAACCCTAAGGGGATAAAACACAAGCTGTAATTTGTGTTTTCCCCTCATCCGAAGGTCTTGCAAGACTTTATCAATAGGTTAGATGGCAAATAAATATTAAGTAGGCCTGGGAAGTTTTTAATGGTGGGCAACCAATCACCACTGTTTTCATGTGATACGGTCTACTTGAGATTTGGATCTGCTACTTTTTAGAACCATGTCCTAAAATGAGCTGGTAAAATGGATGGCAGTGTGGGTAAATAATATATACATCAATGTGGGCTCCACGGTCAGGGTCTCACCCACTAAGTTGTTACCCATGCCTCACCTCGATTTGCTGGTGTTGCCAGCGCCACCCCCAGCTGCGGTGTGTGATGTGATGGGCTGTGAGGCAGCCTAGTATGTGTTTTATTCCAGCTCGTTTTAATACATGAACCTTAAAACAAAGCAGATGTGAAGCTCAAGTGGACCACACGATAAGAAATAAATTGAACGCATACTGTTAAAACCTTTTTAGGAGCTACAAATGTTTTGGATCAAGCTGAAATTTGTATTTACCTTTCATCCAAATTTGTGTGACCTTATCAAGATGTTGGATGGAAAATAATCATTACCGTTTGCCCTAAGAAGGTTTCAATGGTGGATGTCATTGTCTCCACTCGTTCCTATGGCGTCGTCTACTTGATCTTCAGATCTAGTTATTTTTGGGTTCATTACTTAAAATGAGCTGGAAAAACTGATGGACGGTGTGGATATAAAACACGTACATAGATCAACGTGCTCCTCACATCGCCCAACACATCATACACCACCACCGGTGGCATTGGCAACGCCACCAAATCCTGGTCCTGCACATGGTTCCTTCTTTTGGCACTCTTGCTTGCTTGACATGCACGTGCATGCTCCACTTAGGAACGAATTATGAGCTTCCACTCCACAAATTGTAGTTTTGATGATGGGTTAAACATATTCATAGGTAGTGAACAAGATGAACAGATCAGAATCTCAATTTGATATGTGTACGAGCGAATGCAAATATTAGGTAACTAGTTTACTATGATTGGGTGGTCCAAACTCAATGTGGATGGTTAGATATCTATACCTATCAATGGATAGTCGGCTTAACAGTTGGTTATAATGGACAAGTGGGAATACTTGGACATATAATGATCCTGTCTTAAAATCAAGGGTCGGATGGCTTGATCTATGGATAAAGATCATTCTCAATAATTAGGTTCATGTTGGAGAATAGATATAAGGTTAGGATAGGCTAAATTAATGACATACACATATATATATTAAATTAAATTTCATGATAACACTCGAGAACTGTCAATACACGGGTATTGAAAAGTTCGGGGTGTTACAATTTACTGTTGAGGGTCAAATATTGCATATTATCCCCCATTTATTATTTGGTTTTATGAACATAATAATGTTTAATATTTTATTTTAATCATGTTTATGTCGTAAGGTGAATTTAAGAGTTTGTATTGAAAAGGATGCTAAAAGCATGAATTTAACGCTCAAGAATCACCAAAGCAAGAATGGATCTTATAAGACCAAAAATGAAGAATTTATATGTCAAAGATCCAAGAAAATCAAACGAGGAATGAAGAGAATTAAAGACTTGAGGTGAAGCAAAGGAACCCTAAAAATATGTTTCCTTCAACTAGTATAAGCCCTCCTTCGACCAGTTTAAGGCTCCTACTCGACTAGTCGAAGATTCCTCGACTCTAACTCTAGCAAAATGAACTTTTAATATCACGCAATCCTCGACCAGTCGAAGACTTTTATCGACTATTCGAAGGTGTCCTTAACCAGTCAAAGGTTTTCCACAACTCGTTTAAGGTTACGTAGACAGCACACGGACTGCGTAAATTTGAGGCAGTTTCCAAAGTTTTCCAACTCGGTGCGAAAGTTGGAGTTGTAAAACTATAAATACGTGTCCTTAGGATGTTCTTAAGCATCTTATAGGATTTAAAGAGTAAAGCAAAAGCGTTAAGAAGCCTTCGCCAAGAGTTTTTCTTCTTCTTCCTTGGTTGTTTTTATATTTTTCTTAAGAAACTTTAGTTCAATCATGTCCATGGTTAAATAAACCTCTTAACTAGGGTTAAGAGGTGAAGCTTATAGCATGATGGGATGTTTCTTTTACTTTGATTCATGCTTATGTTGAACCTTCTTTGTTTTAGTTTCATTTTAAAGGAATACTTTCAATTCTTAATGGTTTATTGTGACTCAAATTACAGTAGATCTGCAATAACTTAGAGTATCTTCTTTTCCTGATTTTGAGATTGTGGGATTAGTAAATCTTGTTGTTAGCCATCGTCCTATGGGCTTGGTTTGGTGATGGAATCTCTTCAAATTATCACAATTCTCCTCAATTGAGAATTAGGTCAAGGAAAGTTCAGATTGATCTTAATTGTATATCTTCCAATTAGATAGGATAGGACTCCAATTCCAATAGTGTGACTTGAATCAAGTAAGAGGGCTCCCTGATCTCTATAAGTGGATCCTTGGAAACCCTAGTTACCACCCTTGAATTTGTTAGTTTTAATCACTTTAATCACAATTACTCTTTCAATTATTCAAATTTAGTTTTAGTTTTTCATCTAGTTCTAGTTCTAGTTAAATTCAAAAGACACAAAAGTTCAGTCTCTGTGGATTCGACCTCGGTCTCACCGAAATTATTACTACGTTGCGATCCTACACTGGGGTTGTAAACAAGTTTTTGGCGCCGTTGCCTGGGACTGACGGTTGCGTTTTTCTAAGAATAACTAGTTTTAGAATTATGTTAAGATTAGGGTTAGTTTACTTTCTATTTTTAGACTAGGGTTTTTCTGAATTATTTTTATAAACTAACTTTCTAATTCTAGGTTTAGAACTTTCCTTTCTAGTTTTTAAATACTAGGTTGCTTTTTAGAAACTTTTTAATTTTTCTATCTCTATTTTTAGAAATTTTTTTATTTCTATTTTTTAGAAACTAATTCACTTTTCCTTTTCTTTTACAAGATCCTAACATAGAAACTTCTAATTTGGTTACTTCTTTCCAATTCTCTCTCTTTCTATTTCTAGATTCTGAAATTGAGGGCTAAGAGTGTTTCATACCCAAGTAGGTCCGTGACAACACTCAATGTCTCTTGAGTGAAGGAGGATTGGTTGAGGGGTTATCTATCTATCACAGGGGTAGACACCACTTGATATCCTCAGAGTTAATTGAAGTCATGACTGTCAATCAACCGGCCAATCTACCTACAAATCCTCAACCTTAGGTTGAGGAAATCCAGGATGAAAACGAGGTGCATCAAGCACCCCCACCTCGTACTTTACGAGATTATTTAAAACCGGCGAGGGTGAGTACACCTTCATGTATGGTTTTTCCAGAAAATACAGGACATATGGATATCAAGCCAGGGGTGATTCGACTCCTTCATAAATTCCATGGACTTGAATTTAAAAATCCATATTTACACTTGAAAGAGTTTAATGAGATCATAGCCACTTTATACTTTCCTAATGTGTCTAATGATATGGTCAGGCTGAAACTCTTTCCCTTTTCTTTGAAAGAGAAAGCTAAGACGTGGTTACATTCACTACTTCATGATCTATTGGTAGATGGAACGACATGACAAGGGAGTTCATAAAGAAAATTTTCCCATATCATAAAACGAACACCCTTAGAAAGTCAATCATGAACTTCGCCCAAAAGGAAGACGAAACATTCTTCCAATGTTGGGAGCGGTTCAAAGATCTTGTCAATTCATGCCCACAACACTGTTTCGAAACGTCGCACATCACAAACTTTTTCTATGATGGACTGACATCTCTCATGCGCCAATTGGTCGACACAATGTGCAAAGAGGAATTCATGAATAAAAATGTCGATGATGTGTGAGACTATTTTGATGAGCGTGCTAAAAACACACAATCATGGGACATCTCCCCAAAATCGAGCACCACTTCTAAGCCTACTCAATCGAAGGAGAGGGGCGGAATATACCTCCTGAAAGAGGATGATGATATCAATGCTAAAATGGCTAATCTCATAGGAAAACTCGAGGCCATGGAATTAAAGAAGGATAAGGCTAAGGAAACTGTTTATAATATTTGTGCTTGCAACATTCACACAACTGAAAATTGTCCAACAATACCTGCTTTTCAAGAGGTATTGAATAAGCAATCTAATGCCGTAAACAATTACTAAAGACCTTTCAGTGGACCCACCTCCAATACATATAATCCTAGTTGGAAAAATCATTCAAATTTTAGTTGGAGGAACGGACAAACTGCTATTCCTCAAGGATTTCCTAATCAAATTTAAAGCATCTTCAAAATCAAGAGTTTTTTAATCAGGGTATACTACAAGTCTTTCAAGACCTTATAAAGGTCATTCAAGGGCTTGAGACAAAAAATGCGATTGGGAACAAGGGAAGCCTTTCGGCTCAACCTCTTCCCAATCCAAAACCCCAATATGAAGTCAGCGACCCGAGCTCTTCAAATCAAATGGAGAAAGCTAAGTTTATCACCACCCTTAGGAGTGGGAAAATAATTGACAATCTATTCCGGTAAGGGTTGAAAAATCCAAGGACCCAGAAATAGATGAAGCAGATAGAACTAGCACTGCTCCACAAGAATTAGAACCGGAACTTTAAGGCAAACGATTGCACCATTCCCCCAACGGTTGGTTGCACCAAAACATTTCTCTAACTCTCAGGACTTTCTAGAGGTGCTTAAACAAGTGAAGGTCAACATCCCTCTATTGGATGCCGTGAAACAAATTCTTTCATATGTCAAATTTCTGAAAGACCTATGCACGACCAATAGGCAGCAAAGTATCAAAAAGAAAATTTTTCTGACAGAAAAAGTGAGTGTCATCCTCAAGCAAGATATACCACAGAAATATAAAGATCTCGGTAGCCCAACCATACCTTGTGTAATTAAGAACTACCGGATTGAGCGCGCACTTCTTGACTTAGGAGCGAGCATAAATCTGATCCCTTGGTCTACGAACAATTGGGTCTAGGTGAATTAAAACTCACCCAGACCACATTACAACTTGCTGATTGCCTAGTTCGTGTGTCGAGAGGGATAATTGAGGATGTGTTGGTCCAAGTTGGCAAATTCTACTACCCGGTAGATTTTATCATGTTGGATACTCAACCCATCATTGATCTGAACACTCAAATTCTCGTCATTCTTGGTCGCTCATTCCTTGCTACATCAAATGCAATCATTAATTGCAGAAATGGAGTCATGAATTTGTTTTTTGGGAATATGACATTGAGCTCAATTACTTTTTCAATATGAGCAAACAGGCAGAGGATGATGATGATGCCCACGATGTTAACTTGATTAATTATTTCGTGGAAGATAGAACTCTAATGACCTTATCCTCGGACCCTCTAGAGACGTGCTTGACACACTCCCATGATTTGGATGATTATATGATTAGGGAGACAGGTGTCATGCCTGATATTGTGCCGGTACTTGAAGTTAACCGGTGCAGGCCACAATTCGGAGAGTTGCCCCAAACTGATGTAGTGCCTCTACCGTCTAACCTCAGCACACCGAAGCTTGACCTAAAACCATTGCCCTCTAATTTAAAATATGTCTATTTAGGTTAAGATGAGACATACCCAGTGGTTATCTCTTCCCACCTTGAACAAGAACAAGAGAGTATGCTTATCTCTACTCTCATTGAGCACAAAGGAGCCCTTGGATGGTCGATTACGGACCTCAAAGGAATCGACCCTTCGATTTGTACTCACCACATTTATCTAGAAGATAATGTGAAAACCTCCCGGCAACCACAACGTAGACTAAATCCAAACATGAAGGAAGTGGTTAAGGCCGAGGTTCTCAAGCTATTGTATATGGGTATCATATACCCAATATCCGATAGCCAATGGGTGAGTCTAACTTAAGTGGTTCCTAAGATGTCCGGAATCACTATCGTAACCAATGCCGACAATGAACTCGTGCCAACTAGAGTCACTACCAGTTGGAGAATGTGTATTGACTACAGGAAGTTGAATACCATCACGAGGAAGGACCACTTTCCTTTGCCCTTCATCGATCAAATTTTGGAAAGGCTAGCTGGTCATTCTTATTACCGTTTCCTTGACGAATACTCGGGCTACAATCAGATCGAGATAGCCCTTGAAGACCAAGAAAAGACTACGTTCACATGTCCTTTTGGCACCTTTGCTTATCGAAGAATGCCATTTGGACTGTGTAATGCCCCCGCCACCTTTCAGCGATGTATGATGAATATTTTTTCTGACATAGTGGGGCAATATTTAGAGGTCTTATAGATGACTTCTCTGTCTTTGGTCCATCCTTCAGCGATTGTTTGGAGAATCTTAAATGTGTGCTGAAGTGATGTGAGGAAAAGAATTTGGTACTGAATTGGGAGAAGTTTCATTTCATGGTTCGTAAGGGAATTATCCATGGACGTATTATCTCATCCAAGGAATTGAGGTAGATAAGGCTAAGATTGATCTTATCTCTAACTTACCTCCACTCAAGAACATACGAGATGTGCGATCCTTCTTAGGGCACGCCGGTTTTTACAAGAAATTCATAAAGGACTTTAATCACATTTCTCGTCCTTTATGTAATCTACTTCAAAAGGATGCACCATACAAGTGGACCGAGCAATGCCAGAAAGCTTTTACTAAGCTCAAGGGCATGTTAAGCACTGCACCTATTATACAGCCACCCAACTGGAGCCTTCCATTTGAACCTATGTACGACACGTCTGAGTATGCTCTAGGGGCGATTTTAGGCCAGAGAAAAAAAAAAAAAAAAAAGAAGCTCTACGTTATTCATTACGAAAGTAAAACTCTAAATCATGCCCAAGTGAATTACTCAACTATGGAGAAGTAACTCTTACCCGTAGTATTCACTTTGGACAAGTTTAGGTCCTACTTAATTGGATCCAAGATCATCATTTACACAAATCATGTGGTGCTTAAGTATCTTCTTTCTAAAAATGATATTAAGCCCCGCTTGATAAGATGGATCCTTCTGAAATAGCGGTGAAGACCGCTTGAGTTGAAGTTGGAATATGTCAATATATCCTAGAGGGGGGTGAATAGGACTTTTTAAAGATTTATAAGTTATTAAAATCCTATCACTCTAATCCTATTAAGTATGCAATTTTTTGGATTACTCAAATGTAACTCTACTGGCTTTCAAGCCCAATAGAGGATCCAATCATAAACTATGAAAGAAGTAAACAGTTATACAAACTAGTTTATGATGAGCATGACTGTGTAAGTATGTGAGGTATGATCTTAGGTATATGAATATGAAAATATTAACATAAAACACACACATAGAGGAATAACAATCGTAAACACAGTCATTTTTATAGTGGTTCGACTACGTGTCTACTCCACTACTGGCTGTTGCACTCAACCCTTGAGTGTACCGGATTTCACTAAGGAGGTTTCCCAGGGTTCACCTCAAACCTAAGATTTTAAAACAGGTTCACCTTCAACCTTTACAGAGGTTTTACGCGGTTCACCTTAAACCCAGAGTTTTACTGGTTCACTCATAACCAGATGTTTATGCTCACCATAGAGCAAGGGTCCAACAACGCACCCAGATTTTAGACCATACAGGTCAAGGATCTACACAAAAACCTAACAGTTTATGCCCTACACAAGAGCAAGGGTCCAACACTATGCACCCACTACGTACACTCCCGCCAGAGGCCTCCTTGAGGACTTCAAAGGGTGAGAACCACTTAAGACCAAGACCTAGGAAGGAATGATCACAAGTGTCCTCTAGACTCTGGATACTTACAGATAAGTTGATGAATCCCGTTAAGCGCAATGCCGAAGATCTTCCCCTCCTTGTTGACGAAGAGTCTTTAGCTCCCTTGATCTACAACACAAGATGATATACCAATGCTTGGCTTCGGGTTAGGTCAAGGGTGAGATGGAATCCTACTCTCTAAAGATTTTCCTATAAGGAAGATAGAGTGGTTCCTCTCTTATGCATTCAAGGCATCCCAACTTAATGATTTATCATTAAGATGGTAGCTGAAGGATCCTTGAATGCGAAAGTTCATTCCCCAATCCACTCAATTTGATATCAATGGTAAGGGTGGATTGGAGGATGAACTCCCTAGAGAGAAAGGCTTTAGGTATAAGATGTAAGTTGAAACACACAAAAGCTCTCTCTATTTTCTCTCTTACAGCAACAAAGAACAACTCCTCTATATATAGGCAAACAGTTCCAACGGATATAAAATGGTCATATTTATGACAGAGTTCGAAATCATCGAGCAGGTTTGATATCATCGAGCGTATACTCTCGATGGAATCGATGATCTGCTCGATAACTCGGACTCGATGTCATACACTTTTGAAACTCTTTGCCAATAGGTCGATGAATCGAATCTATTGTCGATGTCATCGAATTTCGAACTCTGATTGCATCGATGATAAGTTCGATCCATCGACACTTGAAAAATGAGAGAGACTTGACTTTGAGATATTTCAGGTTTCCATGAATGATCGGGGAAACCATCTAGGTCATCAGAATTTGAATGTCGATGGTATCGAGATCAGAGTCGAGGCATCGATAAATCCATTTGATTTGTCTTTGAACTTGCTGGACTAATTATGGCTTTGTGCGATGTAATCGATCTGGTGTCGATATCATCGATATTTGAATATCGATTAAATCGAAGGGCCCCCGATCATAGTTAAAAACACCTTGAAATAACTGCTGTAAGAAATGCGCGCCCACCATCGATATCATCGATGGACCTCCGATCTTATCGATATTTGATTTCAGATTATATCGGACGGTCATCGATATATCGAAGAATTTTGAGATTTTCATTAAAAACAAGGGCGTCGGAAATCTGCCTGTCGATCTTATCGAACCACTCCCGATGGTCTCGAGATTTGAATATCGATGATATCGATATGTGTATCGATACATCGATAATTTGTCCAGATATATTGTGAAGTTGTTGGACATATTTAGTGCTTGTATCGATGATATCGATAGGTGTATCGATACATCGATAAATCCGTCCAGATGAGTTTTTAGTTGCTGGACATTTTGGTCCTCTTATCGATCATATCGTTTAGGTAGCGAAGACATCGACAGTGCAGGTCGATCATATCGAGGGTGCTTCGATAGAATCAACAGGGCGAGAAGAACTTAGAGATTTTCCTATTTCGCCAAAAAGTTTTCTCACCTTAAAAACCCTAAGATGTCTATCTTGTTTTAAGGGTTTTATTCACCTGGTGTTTTGGGTTATGGGATGTGAGGTTATGATTTACCTATGGCGAGCTTCCACACATTCGTCTGTTTACACCCATGTGGGCCCACCATGTTGTTCGTATTCCTTCCAACCTGTGCATTAGCGTACTCCATGACAGGAAACGGATTGCATACTGACATCATTTGCCTTTTATCCATTTTGGATCATTATTTTAAGTCATGAGCTTAAAAATGAGACAGATCCAAATCTCAAGTGGACCAGAACACAAAAACAATGATTGAACATCCACGGTTATAAGCTTCCTACGGCCTATTACAATGTTTGTTTGTCGTAACTTATCAATTAGGTCACACAGACCTGGAAAGGAGAAAATACAAATATCAGCTAATCCAAAACTTATCTCTTAATTTTTTATATTTTTTATAGTGGGTGATCACTACTTTTTTCTTATAAAACACGTGGTTCACCTGAGATTTAGATTTACTTCATTTTTTAACTCATGCCTGTAAAATTACCTGCCAAAATAGATATAACACATGTATCACGATGGGACCAAGAGAACATCACACAGTAAGCAAGTCACGATAGGAGGTGTCGATGTGCAATCTGCGTCCAGCTTGATGATGGGATATTGCTCCAGAAATCAGGGTTTTCTAATTGTTTGGTAGGCCACACCATAGAAAATAAATAACAACCACCTAAAATCTTTTGATCAGTTTACATGGTGGGCCACATGATGGTTGAATTATCTTTAGTTTTGAATTGTTCTACTTTATTGGTTGAACAAACCTTCTGGAAAATGCACACGATGGAGAATCCACGTACAAGCTTTGCAGTATAAGCTTTTTTCTATATATAAAGGCTGGTACGTTGAGGAACCAGCCTCTAAAGGTAAAGACAAAAAAAAACAATGGGAGCACTAGAAGTTGCTCCAAGTAGCATAGGTCTGTTCAATTAATCCATCTGAACCGTCCAGTACTTCCAAAACACATTTCGTGAGCTACAATTCCAAAATAGCAACTGTTGTGTTCCAATCCATCTTTGATTGTACTTTTTTTTTTTTTTTTTTTCTTGCCATCCATGGTTGGGATGATTAGGATTTCCTAACATAAGTTATTCTCCAGAATCTAAGCAATCCATGATGGTTCCTGACAAATGGATGGATCAGATCGTTGATTGGATTTGTTTAAACGGCCTTGACCAATCATATTTAAGGCCATTGATCAAATGATTAATATATGTCGGATAGACCAAATGAACAGTTTAGACTAATGCATTGGAGTGTAACATTTCTCAAAAATAAAGCTAAAGTATCTTACTTGACTTTGAAAGAGGCCCTTGATAAACAATAAATACACCCAATCCTTCTATTTCTGAAACCATATACAACATTGTATGTTAACGTAATATATTTTCCACAAATGGGGGTAACTTGTGTATGACATCTGAGCCGTGAAAAAGGTGGGCCACATTATAAGGATCACTTGAAACTAAATCCAGGATGTTACAATTGTCAGGAGGGCTAAACCGTTGAAATCAATGTATGTGTTTGGCTCACTTGATGAGTAACTTGTTTTAAAATTTCCTCCAGCTGATCTTTATTGTGTGGTCCACTCTTTTGCACGTTTGAGTGTTCATGTAAGCAGAAATTACAAAAAAAAAAAAAAAAAAAAAAAAAACATTGCATGTTGAGTTAGTATACAACCTATTAGTATCCACTTTAGGTGACATCAACGGTGCAACTTATGGGGTGAATTAAGCAAATTACTCTAAATCACACAGTCAAGTTCAAACACAAACCATCTGATTTTAATATAGAAAAACCCTAACACAGGCAATCCCATTTTAAAATAGAAAAACCCTAAGGGGATAAAACACAAGCTGTAATTTGTGTTTTCTCCCTTCATCCAGAGGTCTTTCAAGACTTAATCAATAGGTTAGATGGCAAATAAATATTAAGTAGGCCTGGGAAGTTTTTAATGGTGGGCAACCAATCACCACTGTTTTCATGTGATACGGTCTACTTGAGATTTGGATCTGCTACTTTTTAGAACCATGTCCTAAAATGATCCGGCAAAATGGATGGCAGTGTGGGTAAATAATATATACATCAATGTGGGCTCCACGGTTAGGGTCTCACCCACTAAGTTGCTACCCATGCCTCACCTCGATTTGCTGGTGTTGCCAGCACCACCCCCAGCTGTGGTGTGTGATGTGATGGGCTGTGGGGGCAGCCTAGTATTTGTTTTATTACAGCTAGTTTTAATGCATGAACCTTAAAACAAAGCAGATGTGAAGCTCAAGTGGACCACACGATCAGAAATAAATTGAACGCATACTGTTAAAACCTTTTTAGGAGCTACAAATGTTTTGGATCAAGCTGATATTTGTATTTATCTTTCATCCAAATTTGTGTCACCTTATCAAGAGGTTGGATGGAAAATAGTCATTACCGTGGGCCCTAAGAAGGTTTCAATGGTGGATGTCATTGTCTCCACTCGTTCCTGTGGTGTCGTCTACTTGATCTTCAAATCTAGTTATTTTGGGTTCATTACTTAAAATGAGCTGGAAAAATCGATGGACGGTGTGGATATAAAATATGTACATAGATCAGCGTGCGCCTCACATTGCCCAACACATCATACACCACCGCTGGTGGCATTGGCAACGCCACCAAATCCGGGTCCCTGCACGTGTTTCCTTCTTTTGCCACTCTTGCTTGCTTGACATGCACGTGCATGCTCCACTTAGGAACAAATCATGAGCTTCCACTCCATAAATTGTAGTTTTGATGATGGGTTAAGCATATTTATAGGTGGTGAACAAGATGAACAGATCAGAATCTCAATTTGATATGTGTACGAGCGGATGTAAATATTAGGTAACTAGTTTACTATGATCGGGTGGTCCAAACTCAATGTGGATGGTTAGATATCTTTACCTATCAGTGGATAGTTGGCTTAACAGTTGGTTATAATGGACAAGTGGGAATACTTGGACATATAATGATCCTGTCTTAAAATCAAGGGTCGGATGGCTTGATCTATGGATAAAGATCATTCTCAACAATTAGGTTCATGTTGGAGAATAGATATAAGATTAGAATAGGCTAAATTGATGACATACATATGTATATATTAAATTAAATTTCATGGTAACACTCGAGAACTGTCAATACACAGTTATTGAAAAGTTAGGGGTGTTACAATTTACTGTTGAGGGTCAAATATTGCATATTATCCCCCATTTATTATTTGGTTTTATGAACGTAATAATGCTTAATGTTTTATTTTAATCATGTTTGTGTCGCAACGTGAATTTAAGAGCTTGGATTGAAAAGGATGAATTTAACGCTCAAGAATCACCAAAGCAATGATGGATCTTATGAGACCAAAAATG
Source organism: Magnolia officinalis (assembly GCA_021015155.1). Lineage (NCBI taxonomy): Eukaryota > Viridiplantae > Streptophyta > Magnoliopsida > Magnoliales > Magnoliaceae > Magnolia > Magnolia officinalis. The sequence goes on from JAJHSJ010000011.1 coordinate 53,678,669, forward strand.
AAAAATTTATATGTCAAAGATCCAAGAAAATCAAACAAGGAATGAAGAGAATTGAAGACTTGAAGTGAGGCAAAGGAACCTTAAAAATATGTCTGCTTCAACTAGTATAAGCCCTCCTTCGACTAGTTTAAGACTCCTACTCGACTAGTCGAAGATTCCTCGACTCTAACTCTAGCAACATGAACTTTTAATATCACGCAATCCTCGACCAGTCGAAGACTTTTCTCGACAAGTCGAAGGTGCCCTCGACCAGTTGAAGGTTTTCCATGACTCGTTTAAGGTTACGCAGACAGCACACGGACTACGTAAATTTGAGGCAGTTTCTAAAGTTTTTCAACTCGGTGCGAAAGTTGGAGTTGCAAAACTATAAATACGTGTCCTTAGGATGTTCTTAAGCATCTTATAGGGTTTAAAGAGTAGAGCAAAAGCGTTAAGAAGCCTTCGCCAAGAGTTTTTCTTCTTCTTCCTTGGTTGTTTTTATGCTTTTCTTAAGAGAATTTAGTTTAATCATGTCTATGGTTGGATAAACCTCTTAACTAGGGCTAAGAGGTGAAGCTTATAGCGTGATGGGATGTTTCTTTTACTTTGATTCATGCTTATGTTGAACCTTCTTTGTTTTAGTTTGATTTTATGTAACGCCCTGAAAATCGAGGGTCGAGCATAAACTCAACTCCCGAGTTCCAGAACATCACTTATGCAACAAAATGAATGATGATTGAATGTTGACTGTATTTGTGCATTGAACATGAGTGAGATTAAGCCAAAACAGCATATCATACTCCAGAGACAGTTAAGTTTGCAAGCGGAAGACTGTGATAGATAGATAAAATATATAACTTATGATGAGTCTCCAGAGTGTGATAACATTACCAGGTTAAATAAATACAAGTGCAGTTCTAAAATTTACCAAATTTGAGGAAGTGTAATGCATTCTATCCCAAGAACCATAACCCCGTCAATACAATACCAGGTCTTCATTGGCCTGTCAGAAAGTTACATGTAGGAGAACTCCTCCTCCACATCATAAAAGTCCGGCTCTGCTTCATAAGCATCGCCATCACCTGAAACTCAACAAATCTGGTGGGTGTTCGGAACACCGTCCCGTAACGTGGGAGTGAGTGATCAACTCAGTGGAACAGTAAAGCATAGGTTAACATGTTATCAATTCAATCAAGCAGTAATGATAAAGCAGTACAAATCAACCATTTCTAACTACTCTTGTTAAGTGCGAAAATGAAATGACATGATGCTGTATGCCCTTGCCAAACCACCCTCAAGCGACATCATCTTACGTTCGCGAATGCTTACTCCCTCAGTGCGCCACATCTACAAAGCACATGCGGTGCGATGATGCTCATGATTACCAAGTTTTTATTAGTCCATTTCAAACAGCAGTATTGGGAAACTAAGGTACCTCCCTTGTATCATTTCCAAACATGATCCATTCTAGGGTCGTCAATCCTAGTTATTCTCATACGATATTATAGTTTGAGAAGCTTAGTGAAGGCATCGCAAAGGGCTCGTCACCCGTCAGCGCGGATACAGATCTCACCGTATGCGGCTCAATTGCTGGCCGTCAGCTCGAGTACAGGTCTCACCGTACTCGGCTCAATCACTAGCCGTCAGCTCAAGTACAGGTCTCACCGTACTCGGCTCAACTCACACTCTAGTTGCTGTGAAAGACTCGTCGCCAATCACAGACCCTTGTAGTGTACTCGATGATACCACGGAGGACTCGTCGCCCGTCAGCACGAGCACAGATCTCACCGTACTCGGCTCTCGCCGAAGTATCGACAGCTCGAATACAGTGTCCCATACCACCGTATTCGGCTCACGAGTTAGTTGCGCAATGGTCACTACGGGGAGGCACATGGCCCCAGCGTAGGCCGACAGCTCGACCACGGTGTCCCATACCACCATGCCCGGCTCATGCGACTTAGCGGATCTAGGTACCATGGTTAAACGGGGATCGCCACTGGTAAGTTTGGTACCCTAGGTTCAAGCAGTAGCGACCAAACAGGGTGAACACACATAAGGCAGATCGGGTTACTTGACGAGCTCGACTAGCACGATCGCCCGTTGAGCTGCACGACATGAAGTGCATAAACAACTTCGTGTGGCCTAGCCACTGCCGACAGGCAACGCACGACTCGAGTTCGTCGAACACATCCCACGTGGCAAATAAATCTCAGCCACGAGTTCAATCTCGTTACCGATTGCTTGGACTATAATCATAGCCCCAAACACAATCAATTACAGAGATATAAAGCAGTGATGGATCAGGATTCAAATCATACAATCAGTCTGGTATTATCCGTTTAGGGCTGCCAGGGCTGTTGCACGCACTCGTTGCTCCGCTCCCCCATCACCCATGACGGATCATACAACATAAATATAAATTTAAACATATGCATTACATAGTTAAAATCATAAAACAGTTGAGCATGTTATGAATCACAACACAAGCACGAGTTTGTACATGTTCAAATCCTAATCACACAACTATCAAAGGAGATCATACACATAGTGAAAAGAGGTTGAGAATCATATCTCAACACCCTTATATATTATAATTTGCTAACTACTCCACATTCAGACATTTCAAGAAACACTTAAACAAACATACATCAACATACATGACATATGTCGATCACATAGGCATTAGGCCAAATCCTTTCGCTAGGGAGTTGCCCCAATCATAACACGCGTACACCCACGACGGATAGTCATGGCAAGCAGGAATCCAAGTTCCATATTCATTCAGCCATTTCCACAAACACTTGGGCCACACATTTAGCCTATATAGTGTATATTGGCCGTGGCGTGATTTAGGGCAAATCCTTTCGTCAAAGGGATATCGCCATTACAACAATCATATATCCATGACAATTAGTCATGGCGAGCACGAATGAGAATTCTATACTCATTCAGCCATTTTCACAAACACTTAGAATACACTATTCCAACATACATAGTGTATGTTAGCAAACATGTATTAGGGCTATTCTTTCGCTAAGCGGTTATTTTATCCGCGTATACCATATTCATACAACAATTAATCATGACAATTATATTTTCAAAATTTACACATACACGGTATTTCTAGAATACACAATTTCAACATACTAGGCATTTACACACGAGCATGTATTTCAGCGATTCCTTTCGCCAAACTAGTATTTTATCCATATACTATATAATCATACATTAAATAAACATGTCAAGCATTTTCCCGAAAAAAATACGTATACGGTATTTCTACGTATACCTAGAGTATGTGAAATTCCATATTCTACAACGTTAATCGAAACAGGAAACGGAAAGCACTTTGTACATGTGCAATTGCATGCAGATCATGAATCTATCATTATCTGACATTGAAAGCGTTGAAAAACGTAACCTATACACCTAAAGTCCGCACCTTTTATCGTAGAATCGTAACGGAGTTGATAGGTTCGCTAAGCTTCCGTATACGGGAGTTTGGCAACCTAGAGAACGAAATAGGTTAGCTATCTCATAACCTACAACCACCCAAGCCCCAAATCAGATTAGGGTTAGGGTTTCTTACCTAGAAACGGGGCTGGAATCGCCGGGAAAGCGATGAGAAAGGGATGGTGCAGCCCGTGTGGTGGCAGGGAACGACGGCAGGGAGGTTCTCCCACTTCTCCCTCACTTTCTCTCTCTTTTCCCTCTCTCAATTCCAAATTCGTATGGCTGCCATGAGAGAGGGTTTAAGGTCCTTATATAGTCTCAAAACTCACCGAAATAGACTCCTGTTCAAAGGTTACTGCTAATATAGGTATTTCGTCACTTTTCCAGCTCAAAAGAGAGGTTCTGGTGGCCCTCCTTGAGCCAAACGTCAGACTTAAGCTCACCACACATGGATCTATGAGGGATTACGTTTTCGACTCGATCGGATTCCCAGATCGCACGTGGCGGACCACTTTCAGTTCAACGGTCAGTGGGCCATGATCCGAAATTTCAAGTACATGTAAATGTTCCTGAAATTTTTCCTGATCCGAGGGTGTAATCTGGTCTGATTCTGACGGTCAGGTTGCTTAATACTGACGCGCAACCGAATGATGCCAGATCACTATTCCAGATATTTTTATTAGGATGGGAATAGTGTTTTTCACACTCCCTCGCTCCGGATCAAAACGAATGGCCGTGGGACATCGGAATCATCTGATTTTTGAGATGATTGACAAGCCCAGAGGGGCGGTCCTAGTTCCTTAGCTTCGTGTTAATCGGACTCCCGATGTGCGGTCTAGACCTAATACGAAGTTTCGTTTCATTCCCGAGAGCAGCCGGAAATGAGTTTGGTTCTAAACTTTAGGGAAACCTAGAGTCACTGATTTTACAGGTTTTGGGTCTTGCAGATCGTATTTAAAGCGATCCCAACGGATTTCATGGCTAATCGAGTTTTGCACTTATTTAACTCTGTTAAATTTCTAAAGGATTTAATCCTAATTGTTTTCGGGTTGAGATGGTACTTAGGCCTTTGCAGTTTGTAGATAAAGTGATCCAAGTTTTACTACTTAGCTAGTTTAAGATAGTGTCTAGGGCGAAAGTGCTTTGAAAATTGGAAGCACAAGGTAGAGAAGGGTGGGATTTGTGAAGGAAATGGGTTCAGAAGCGATTTTAGACTGTGGGGTTCAGTTCTGACGAAATAATAAGGTGTTAGGAGCAACCCATCGCCTAAGGACATCTAATCCCAGGTTGGCAAAAATCCGGGATGTTACATTTTAAATGAATACTTTCAGTTCTTAATGGTTTATTGTGACTCAAATTACAGTAGATCTGCAATAACTTAGAGTATCTTCTTTTTCTGATTTTGAGATTGTGGAATTGGTAAATCCTGTTGTTAGCCATCGTCCTATGGGCTTGGTTTGGTGATGGAATGTCTTCAAATTATCACAATTCTCCTCCATTGAGAATTAGGTCAAGGAAAGTTCAGATTGATCTTAATTGTATATCTTCCAATTAGATAGGATATGACTCCAATTCCAATAGTGTGACTTGAATCAAGTAAAAGGGCTTCCTGATCTCTACAAATGGATCCTTGGAAACCCTAGTTACCACCCTTGAATTTGTTAGTTTTAATCACTTTAATCACAATTACTCTTTCAATTATTCAAATTTAGTTTTAGTTTTTCATCTAGTTCTAATTCTAGTTAAATTCAAAAGACACACAAGTTCAGTCTCTGTGGATTCAACCTCGGTCTCACCGAGATTATTACTACATTGTCATCCTACACTAGGGTTGTGAACAAGTTTTTGGCGCCGTTGCTGGGGACTGACGGTTGCGTTTTTCTAAGAATAACTAGTTTTAGAATTATGTTAAGATTAGGGTTAGTTTACTTTCTATTTTTAGGCTAGGGTTTTTCTGAATTATTTTTAGAAACTAACTTTCTAATTATAGATTTAGAACTTTCCTTTCTAGTTTTTAAAAACAAGGTTGCTTTTTAGAAACTTTTTAATCTTTCTATTTCTATTTTTAGAAAATATTGTATTTCTATTTTTTAGAAACTAATTCACTTTTCCTTTTCTTCTGCAAGATCCTAACATATAAACTTCTAATTTGGTTACTTCTTTCCAATTCTCTCTCTTTCTATTTCTAGATTCTGAAATTGAGGGCTTAGAGTGTTTCATGCCCAAGTAGGTCCGTGACAACACTCAAAGTCTCTTGAGTGAAGGAGGATTAGTTGAGGGGTTATCTATCCATCACAGGAGTAGACACCACTTGATATCCTCAGAGTTAACTGAAGTCATGACTGTCAATCAACCGACCAATCTACCTACAAATCCTCAACCTTAGGTTGAGAAAATCCAGGATGAAAACGAGGTGCATCAAGCACCCCCGCCTCATACTTTACGAGATTATTTACAACCAGCGAGGGTGAGTACACCTTCATGTATGGTTTTTTCAGAAAATACAGGACATATGGATATCAAGCCAGGGGTGATTCGACTCCTTCATAAATTCCATGGACTTGAATTTGAAAATCCATATTTACACTTGAAAGAGTTTGATGAGATCATAGCCACTTTATACTTTCCTAATGTGTCTAATAACATGGTCAGGCTGAAACTCTTTTCCTTTTCTTTGAAAGAGAAAGTTAAGACGTGGTTGCATTCACTACTTCATGATCTATTGGTAGATGGAACGACATGACAAGGGAGTTCATAAAGAAAATTTTCACATATCATAAAACGAACACCCTTAGAAAGTCAATCATGAACTTCGCCCAAAAGGAAGACGAAACATCCTTCCAATGTTGGGAGCAGTTCAAGGATCTTATCAATTCATGCCCACAACACGGTTTCGAAATGTGGCGCATCACGAACTTTTTCTATGATGGACTGACATCTCTCATGCGCCAATTGGTCGACACAATGTGCAAAGAGGAATTCATGAATAAAAATGTCGATGATGTGTAAGACTATTTTGATGAGCGTGCTAAAAACACACAATCATGGGACATCTCCCCGAAATCGAGCACCACTTCTAAGCCTACTCAATCGAAGGAGAGGGGCGGAATATACCTCCTGAAAGAGGATGATGATATCAATGCTAAAATGGCTAATCTCACAGGAAAACTTAAGGCCATGGAATTAAAGAAGGATAAGGCTAAGGAAACCGTTTATAATATTTGTGCTTGCAACATTCACACAACTGAAAATTGTCCAATAATACCTGCTTTTCAAGAGGTATTGAATAAGCAATCTAATGCCGTAAACAATTACCAAAGACCTTTCAGTGGACCCACCTCCAATACATACAATCCTAGTTGGAGAAATCATTCAAATTTTAGTTGGAGGAACGGACAAACTGCTATTCCTCAAGGATTTCCTAATCAAATTCCAAATCAAGGGAAACCTCAAGAGGATCCTGTTCTAAAGCATCTTCAAAATCAAGAGTTTTTTAATCAGGGTATACTACAAGTCTTTCAAGACCTTATAAAGTCATTCAAGGGCTTGAGACAAAAAATGCGATTAGGAACAAGGGAAGCCTTCCGGCTCAACCTCTTCCCAATCCAAAACCCCAATATGAAGTCAGCGACCCGAGCTCTTCAAATCAAATGGAGCAAGCTAAGTTTATCACCACCCTTAGGAGTGGGAAAATAATTGACAATCTATTCCGGTAAGGGCTGGAAAATCCAAGGACCCAGAAATAGATGAAGCATATAGACCTAGCACTACTCCACAAGAATTAGAACCGAAACTTTAAGGCAAGCCGATTCCACCATTCCCCCAACGGTTGGTTGCACCAAAACCTTTCTCTAACTCTCAGGACTTTCTAGAGGTGCTTAAACAAGTGAAGGTCAACATCCCTCTATTGGATGTCGTGAAACAAATTCCTTCATATACCAAATTTTTGAAAGACCTATGCACGACCAATAAGGAGCAAAGTATCAAAAAGAAAAATTTTCTGACAGAAAAAGTGAGTGTCATCCTCAAGCAAGATGTACCACAGAAATATAAAGATCTCGGTAGCCCAACCATACCTTGTGTAATTGAGAACTACCGGATTGAGCGCGCACTTCTTGACTTAGGAGCGAGCATAAATCTGATCCCTTGGTCTACGAACAACTGGTCTAGGTGAATTAAAACCCACCCGGACCTCATTACAACTTGTTGATTGCTCAGTTTGTGTGCCGAGAGGGATAATTGAGGATGTGTTGGTCCAAGTTGGCAAATTCTACTATCCGGTAGATTTTATCATGTTGGATACTCAACCCATCATTAATATGAACACTCAAATTCTCGTCATTCTTGATCGCTCATTCCTTGCTACATCAAATGCAATCATTAATTGTAGGAATGGAGTCATGAATTTGTCTTTTAGGAATATGACATTGAGCTCAATAATTTTTTCAATATGAGCAAATAGGCAGAGGATGATGATGATGCCCACGATGTTAACTTGATTAATTCTTTCGTGGAAGATAGAACTCTGATGACCTTATCCTCGGACCCTCTAGAGACGTGCTTGACACACTCTCATGATTTGGATGATTATATGATTAGGGAGACAGTGTCGTGCTTGATATTGTGCCGGTACTTGAAGTTAACTGGTGCAGGCCACAATTTGAAGAATTGCCCCAAACTGATGTAGTGCCTCTATCGTCTAACCTCAGCACGCCTAAACTTGACCTAAAACCGTTGCCCTCTGATTTGAAATATGTCTATTTAGGTTAAGATGAGACATACCCAATGGTTATCTCTTCCCACCTTGAACAAGAACAAGAGAGTATGTTTATCTCTACTCTCATTGAGCACAAAGGAGCCCTTGGATGGTCGATTGCGGACCTTAAAGGAATCGACCCTTCAATTTGTACTCACCGCATTTATCTAGAAGATAATGCGAAAACCTCCCGACAACCACAATGTAGACTAAATCCAAACATGAAGGAAGTGGTTAAGGCCGAGGTTCTCAAGCTATTGGATATGGGTATCATATACCCAATATCCGATAGCCAATGGGTGAGTCTAACTTAAGTGGTTCCTAAGATGTCCAGAATCACTATCGTAGTCAATGCCGACAATGACCTCGTGCCAACTAGAGTCACTACCAGTTGGAGAATGTGTATTGACTACAGGAAGTTGAATACCATCACGAGAAAGGACCACTTTCTTTTGCCCTTCATCGATCAAATTTTAGAAAGGCTAGCTAGTCATTTTTATTACTGTTTCCTTGACGGATAATCGGGCTACAATCATATCGAGATAGCCCTTGAAGACCAAGAAAAGACTCTATTCACATGTCCTTTTGGCACCGTTGCTTATCGAAGAATGCCATTAGGACTGTGTAATGCCCCCGCCACCTTTCAGCGATGTATGATGAATATTTTTTCTGACATAGTGGGGCAATATTTAGAGGTCTTCATGGACGACTTCTGTCTTTGGTCCATCCTTCAGCGATTGTTTGGAGAATCTTAAATATGTGTTGAAGTGATGTGAGGAAAAGAATTTGATACTGAATTGGGAGAAGTGTCATTTCATGGTTCGTAAGGAAATTATCCTTGGACGTATCATCTCGTTCAAGGGAATTGAGGTAGATAAGGTTAAGATTGATCTTATCTCTAACTTACCTCCACTCAAGAACATACGAGATGTGCGATCCTTCTTAGGGCACGTCGGTTTTTTACAAGAAATTCATAAAGGACTTTAATCACATTTATCATCCTTTATGTAATCTACTTCAAAAGGATGCACCATACGAGTGGACCGAGCAATGCTAGATAGCTTTTACTAAGCTCAAGGGCATGTTAAGCACTGCACCTATTATGCAGCCACCCAACTGGAGCCTTCCTTTTGAACTTATGTGCGACGCGTCTGAGTATGCTCTAGGGGCGATTTTAGGCCAGAGAAAAGAAAAGAAGCTCTACGTTATTCATTACGCAAGTAAAACTCTAAATCATGCCCAAGTAAATTACTCAACTATGGAGGAGGAACTCTTAGCCGTAGTATTCGCTTTGGACAAGTTTAGGTCCTACTTAATTGGATCCAAAATCATCATCTACACAGATCATGTGGTGCTTAAGTATTTTCTTTCTAAGAATGATATTAAGCCCCGCTTGATAAGATGGATCCTTCTGCTCTAGGAATTCAATTTGGAAATAAAAGATAGAAAGGGAGTAGAAAACATAGTGGCTGACCATCTTTCCCACTTTGATTCCTCTGATTCCCTTGAAACGACACATATAAATGACATGTTCCCTTACGAACAACTGTTTAAAGTCTCCCATTCACCTTGGTTTGTGGATATTGCTAACTATCTTGCCACAGGTTTCATACCGACACATTGGACTCCGCAAGATAAGAAGAATTCTTCGCCGAGGTACGCAAATTCTTCTAGGACAATCCATATTTGTTTAAATATTGCCTAGACCAAATCTTAAGGAGATGTGTGCCAGACAATGAACACCAAAGTGTCATCTCCTTCTGTTACTCTCAAGCCTGTGGTGGTCACTTTTCTGCTAAAAAGATCACGGCAAAAATTCTGCAGTATAGTTTTTACTAGCCCACTATGTTCAAGGATACTCATGAGTTTTGCAAAGCTTGTGAGCGTTGTCAGAAATTGGGAGTGTTGTCCCGTCGAAACATGATGCTCTTGAACCCCATTCTGATCATTAAAGCATTTGATTGCTAGGGCATCGATTTCATGGGACCATTCTTCCAATCCTTTGAGAGTTTATATATTTTACTTGCGGTAGACTATGTTACTAAATAGGTTAAAGTGATCCTGTACCAGAACAATGATCATCAAATGGTCATTAAATTCTTAAAAGAGAATATCATTTCCTTGTTCAGAACGCCCCGAGCCATCATTAGTGATGGAGGTTCACATTTTTGTAATAGGCCATTTGCAAACTTAATAAAGAAATATGGCATCTCCCACAAAGTGAGCACTCCATATCACCCACAAACAAGTAGGCGAGCTGAAATTTTCAATAGAGAGATTAAACACATTCTGAAAAATACAGTTAACCCTAACCGCAAGGATTGGTCAATCCGATTGACCGATGCCTTATGGGCTTATCATATTACATTCAAAACTCCTATTGGAATATCTCCCTTTAGACTTGTATATGGGAAGGCCTACCAGTTGCCTGTGGAGTTGGAACATAGAGCCTACTGGACTATTAAAAATCTGAATTTCAATCTAGACAACGCTGGCTCGCTACGCAAAATTCAGTTAAATGAACTTGAAGAAATTCAGAATGATGCATATGAGAACTCTAAAATTTACAAGGACAAGATGAAGGTGTTTCATGACCAACACATTCTTCGAAAATCATTCACACCAGGTCAGAAGGTCCTTTTGTATAATTCTCGGTTACATCTCTTTTCGGAAAAACTCTGATCTCATTGGACCGGTCCTTTCACTATTACTAATGTTTATCTTGATGGGGCTGTCGAGATTCGGAATCAAAACAATGGCAATAAATTCAAAGTGAATGGTCATCGATTAAAGTCATTTGTTGAGAAATTTGATTCAGAGGACATGTACATACCTCTGAATATTGATCCTATTTACCAAGATTGACCTCCTAGTCTGACAGAGGTATAGTTAGGTTTATTACTTTCATAGAATTTAGGACTAAGATAGTTTGCTTCCGCTGTTTTAGGATAGTTTGCTTTCCGTTGTTTAGGATAATTTGTTTTTCGGTTGTTTAATTCTTATGCTAACCCACCTTCACGTTGAGATCATTTGGAAAAAACCTCAAAATTCCTTCATCAGGTACTATCTTTCCATCACTTCTCATTCAATTACGTTGTCTCTTTTGCAAATCATGCTTATTTCTTTTACATTGAGGACAATGTAAATTTTAGGTTGGGGATGGGAGATTAGGTAAACTAATTAGTGTTTTTTCAGTTTTGAGCAAAAGTTACAAAAATTTTGAAAATTTTTCAATGTTTATTTGTTTGGAAGCGATGAATTGTGTAGTTAAGAATGTTTTGAATATGATGATAAGATAGAGATTGAATTTTGATTTGTTGGAGTTTGATCATTTAAGTTATATATCAATTACAGTTCTTGCGCTCAATTGATTAAGAGGAAGTTTGAATATCATGTTAATCTAAATCACAAGACACATTCAAATTGTTTTTTATGAATAATGCTAGAATATCTGATTGTGAGTATGTGAATCATTGATAGATGGTAAGAATCAAGTCTGGAGAATTTTATCCACTTTAAAAGATGAAAAGAACCAGTTCAAAAACAGTGAGATCGACAAAAAAGTCATGTATGGTGAAAAGACCGGAAAAGACTGGAAAAGAATGCAAAAATAATGCAAGGTCTATAAAAGAATGAATAAAAATTGACCGTCGATATAAAATAAAAAACTGGACAAAGAAGAAAAAGGAGATATGTTCGGAATCAGTACTTAAGTTCTCAATTAATCTCGATATGGTAAGCATAACTAACATGATGTAATGATAGTATCCTTATGGAAAGTACGTTGATCTTCACTGCGCACATTGAAAAACTTGATATGCGAACTATACTCTGACTTAATGGATAAAGAACTTATTTGATTGATTACTTATGTGATTCGGCTCTAGGTTTTCATAATACCAATTCATGTCTTGAGTCTACTTATTCATACTTGGTTACACAAAAGATTATTTTCTAAAAACGGTTTGAATATTGAGCATTAAAGTTCATTTTTCGCATACTTTGCTTGGGACTAGCAAAATGTCGGTTGGGGATTGTGTTGAGGGTCAAATGTTACATATTATCCCCCATTTATTATTTGATTTTATGAACATGATAATGCTTAATGTTCTATTTTAATCATGTTTGTGTCACAAGGTGAATTTAAGAGCTTAGATTGAAAATGGTGCTAAAAGTATGGATTTAATGCTCAAGAATCACCAAAACAAGGATGGATCTTATGAGACCAAAAATGAAGAATTCACATGTCAAAGATCCAAGAAAACCAAGTGAGGAATGAAGAAAATTGAAGACTTGAAGTGAAGAAAAAGAACTTTAAAAATTTGTTTACTTCGACTAGTCTAAGTCCTGTTTCGACCAGTCTAAGGCTCCTGCTCGACTCGTCGAAGATTCCTCGACTCGAACTCTAGCAACATAAACTTTTAATTTCACACGATCATCGACAGTCGAAGACTTTCCTCCACCATTCGAAGGTGCCCTCGACCAGTCGAAGGTATTCCTCGATTCGTCTAAGTTACGAAGGTAGCACACGGACTGCGTAAATTTGAGGCGGTTTTCAGATTTTTCTAACTCGGTGCGAAAGTTGGAGTTGCAAAACTATAAATAGGAGTCCATAGGATGTTCTTAAGCATCTTCTAGGGTTTGAGGAGTGGAGCAAAAACGTGAAGAAGCCGTCACCAAGAGTTTTTCTTCTTCTTCCTTGGTTGTTTTTATACTTTTCTTAAGAGACTTTAGTTCAATCATGTCTATGGTTAGCTAAACCTCTTAACTAGGACTAAGAGGTGAAGCTTATAGCGTGATAGGATGCTTCTTTTACTTTGATTCATGTTTTTGTTGAACCTTCTTTGTTTTAGTTTGATTTTAAAAGAATACTTTCAGTTCTTAATGGTTTATTGTGACTCAAATTACAGTAGATCTGCAATAGCTTAAAGTATCTTCTTTTCCTGATTTTGAGATTGTAGGATTGGTAAATCCTGTTATTAGCCATCGTCCCATGGGCATGGTTCGGTGATGGAATCTCTACAAATTATCACAATTCTCCTCCATTAAGAATTAGTTCAAGGAAAGTTGAGATTGATCTTAATTGTATATCTTTCAATTGGATAGGATAGGACTCCAATTCTGAAAAGGCCAAGCTATATGTCCTAGAGGGGGGAGGGGGGGGGGGGTGAATAGGACTATGCCAAATTAAGACGATAAGAGCGGAATTTAAAAAATAATATAGCCTTATAAAAAAAATAAATGAAAGATAGCACTATAATCAATTCACAATACTGAAATGTAAAGCAACGTCAAATGCATGAGTATTGAGAGATTAATACAAATGTTGTTCTAAGGACAACCTTACACCAAAAACCAAGGTTTATGGTAGGACAACCTGATTCTTAGAAAGGTCTTTGTATCAAAGACTCAAACTTGATACAGAGGAATATATAGATAAATAACAAGAAAATGAAATCTAAGTTATTACAACATTCCCTACAAAACTTTAAATGTAAAGGATTACAACATTCACATCCACACATACATCCCACAAACTTGAATGATAAAAGATATAGAAATTAAACCACACATCCACAAAATACAAAGAATTATAGTGGTTTGCCTGTGTGTACACCAACTGTTAAACAACAGCCACACAGCTTGCTACTCCACTCCTAATATCCTTACACAGGGGATATTAGCGTTCATTATGAAAATAGGTTTCTCAGGTTCACCTAAAACCCTCACAATTGTGTCTTTCAAATGGGCTTACACAATTAAAAAAAACCGCACTCTGAGTTTTCTGGCTCTCCTCAGATAACCAACACAAGGAGATTTTTCTAGCACAATAAAAAAAGAAACCAAAATATAAAAGATTTACACAAATGTAAAAGACCTAGATTTCTCCTTTTGTAACCGCCTAGAAGAACCAAATCGAAGTAGAAGTTCGAATATAGAAGTTCAATAGTCCAATACTCACTTTGACATGGTTGTAGGTTCTGGATTGATTTTAAATTAAACCAGTTGGGCTAGCTCTATTTGATTTTAATTCCAAGAAGAAGGAATACAGCAATTCCTCTTTTAAAATCAGATTGGAATATAGAAACAAAATCAAATTGACAAAGCTAACAAAAGAAAATATTAAATATGCACAATGTAGCTTAAAAAGAACACAAACTTATCTCTCAGAGTGATGCCTTGATTTTTCTTGAATTAGATATAAAACTCTGAAATTCGTGCTCTATTTATAGATGCATGTAACGCCCTGAAAATCGAGGCTCGAGCAGGAGCCCAATTCCCGAGTTCCAACACATCACTTATGCAACATAGATAATGATGATTTAAATGTTGTCCGTATTAGTGCATAAAATATGAATGAGATTAAGCTAAAACAGCAAAACATACTCCACAGACAGTCGAATTACGCAAGCGGAAGACTGAGAGAAATATATGGAACGTAAAAACCACTGTAGGTCCCAAAGTATGTACACGTTGTCAGGTCAAATAGTTACAAGTATTGTTTCAAAATACAAAATGTCAAAATGTGGTGGTCCACTACAAAGTATAAGCCCTAAAGCCCCGCCGATCAGAATGGTATATATAAACCCACCTGAATACTGCATATATGAGAATGTCTCCTATCATCCTCAAAGTCTGGCTCTGCCTCGCAGACTGCACCATCATCTGAAACTACAATAGGGTCTGGTTGGTATTTAAAATACCGTCCCAGAACGTGGGAGTGAGTGATCAACTTAGTGGAGTTATAAAGCAAAGGTTAACATGTTATCAATTCAGTCAAGTAGTAATGATAAAGCAATACAATCAAGCATCTCTAAGTACTCTGATTAATGCAAGAATGGTATGTATTAATGATGCATGCCCTCGCCGGCACTCCCTTTGCGAACTTCATCTCACGGTCGCGGCATGCAATCACTTCCTCAGTACTCAACTCCAACGTTAAAGGCACATGCAATGCGGTGCATGATCGTGATTACCAAGTTCTTATTAGTCCTTTTCATACAGCAGGATTGGGAAACTAAGGTACCTCCCTTATATCATTTTCCAAACAATAATCCATTCTAGGGTCGTCAGTCCTAGTAAATCTCTTATGATGTTGCGGTTCTAGGTCACTGCAAAGGGCTCATCACCTCGATGCAGGCCTAGTTTATACTCTAGTTGCTACAGAAAGGCCGGTCGCCTCAACGCAAGCTCAGAGTACACTACGAATGACTCGTCACCTAGTCGTAGGCCGATAACTCGAATACAGCGTCTCATACTACCATATTCGACTCACAAGCTTAGGTTGCTCACTGGTCATTACGAGTGGGCTTGTCACCCCGGCGTAGGTCGACAGCTCGACCACGGTGTCCCATACCACCATGTCCGGCTCATAAGTCTTAGCGGATCGAAGTACCAAGGTTAACTAGGTTTCCACTAGTGAGTTTCGTACCTTAGGTTCAGGCAATAGCATCCATACATGGTGAATATACATCAGGTCAATCGGGTTACTTGACGAGCTCGACTGGTACGAGCGCACCTCAAGTTAATCGACATGAAGTGCGTAAGCACTCCGTGTGGCCTAACCACTGCCGATAACCAAAGTACGGCTTGGATTCATCGAACACGTCCTATGTGGCGAGACAACGTCAGCCACCCGATTAGAAACTGTTACCGATTGCCTGGACTATATCATAGTCTCAACCGCACTTAAACATAACAAGGAATCATATATGAATATGCACCTCAACATTAAACTAATCCTTCAAATAATATCAACCATTTGAGCATTTCATGAAACATAACATAAACATGATTTCACACATATCTATTTCATACGTAAAACGGACAATATAATGTAAGTTGCATGGAGAGATTTATACACACAGTTAAGATAGTTGAGAATCTTATCTCAACATGTAACGCCCCAGATTTTTGCCAACCTAGAGTTAGACATCCTTAAGCAATGAGTAGATCATAACACCTTAATTGACTTCTCAGAACTCAAGCTTAAAGCCTCAAATCTCTTTTTAACCCATTTCCTTCAAAATCTCACATTCCGCCACCGTATTCTTCAAATTTTTCTAAGTACTTTCATATTAGACACTAATCCTAATGTTTAGGTGATGAAGAACAATACTTGAACAAAAACTTACTGTAAATGGTAAATACATAAATAAAATGGGCTTTTGACCATTGCCCTTTTTAAAATATCATGATATAAATAGGTTATTTAGATATATTAGTTTCTCCTACCCCAAAATCATATATTGCACGTCGCGTAACTCATTCCAGATTGAAAAATACACCCATTTCAAAATATCGAGTGGTGAAACTACATCAAACGGACTCGGGGGGCCAAACGACACAAATCGGGGGGACCCAGAGTGGGCCCCGCATGTTCCCAGCACCCCGGGAGGGGGAGAACCTCGCCGGTTCGGCAAGGCCTCGCCGTTCTAGCGGGCCGGGCAGCCCGTTTTCTATAATTTTTTCTACACTGTTCGTCCTACTTCAAAAAATCATATCTCCCTCGTTATAACTCCGATTTAAGTGATTTAAAAGTCAGATTGAAGCTTGATAAGTATAGTTTCATATAAAAATAAGTGAAAATATAATAAAATTTTTATTATAGTTAAATATAGGTCATTGTGACAACTGTCCAAAAATTATCAATTTGGGCAGCTGCTGCTTCGAGAATTTTTAGAATTTTTCTACAATACGAAACCTAATGAAATTTGGTAGATATGAAGTACACTTGATTAAAAACAACTAAAAAATATTTAAAATAATATACTACTTAAAAGTGCTAGAAATAGGCGTAGAACTACCCTAGGACCTTATTCTATCGTAATTAGAGCATAATTTAATTAAGTACTAAACTGAATAATCAGTAGAATTAGCTTGAACCAATTTTTATATGAACTGTAAGACCCAAAACTTATACAATCGTTAACGCTACATTACCCTATAACATAGGAATAATCTCATTACCCAGTTGCTCTCGGGAGCATAATGAAACTTCGTATCGGACCTGGACCGCGCGTCGAAAGTCTGATTACTGCGAAACTAAACATTTATAACCGCCTTACTGGGCTTGAAAATCATCTTGGAAATCAAGTCCTAATGATACCCAGAAATGCACAACTTGAGCCTGGAACGAAGTGTGTGAGAAACGCGAATATCTTTAGAAATTGAACTCAGATTTAAGTGATTTGGGCCGTCCGCTTACGGGCCAAATCTAAGCTTTTAGACCGTCAGAATCTGACCCAAATACACCCTCAGATTAGAAAAATTTTTCAGCACAGGTCAGTGTACTTATGGCCTAGATCGAGCGACGATGACCATTAAACTGAAACTGGTCCACCGCAGTCAATTTACAGATCTGATCTGACTGAAAACTTAACTCAACATAGATCCAATGCCAGGGAGCTTAAGTCCGACCGCATGCAGAAAAGGGGCCTCCGGATGTGCTCCGTTGGATCGAAACAAATCCTATTTGGCTATAACCTAAGTATACCTTGGCCCCAGGGCCATTCCGGTCAGTTTTGGGCCTATATAAGGACCTTAAACCCTCTCTCTCCCTTCACATACGAATTTGCAACCCTAGGAGAGAGAAGAGAGCAAAGAGAGAAAGAAAGAGAGAGAAAGTGAGGGTTTGTTCCTGGGATTCTTCCCTGCTGCTCCACGTGCTTAGTCACCCCGTCTGTATCGCTATACAGGTGATTCCGACTCTGTACTTGGGTAAGAAATCCTAACCCTAATCTGTTTTAGATATTCAAATAGAGTAAAGGGTGAAATAGCTAACTTATTCTCTACTATAGGTTGTCGTTATGCCGTAGACAAAGGCTTAGTGTTTAAACTGAGTTCGTTACGAGCCTACCGGCGAAAGATGCGGACTATAAATGTTTAGGTTATGGTTTTCAAGGCTTTCAATGCCCGTTAATGATTTATAACTGATGTGGGTGCCATTTCACATGCCAAATGCGATGCTTGTTTCGCTTTACAGATATATACGAACTATGTTGAATATAGTGTATTACATGTGTTTGTTGAAATGTTTGAATGAGTTTGGAATTGGGATTCGTGCTTAACATGATTATCCGTCGTGGATATATAATTGTCGTATATGCGGCAACTCCTTGGCAAAAGGAATTGCCCTAATACCTATTATGCCAACATACGTCATGTATGTTGTGGTGTGTAGTCTAAGTGTTTGTTGAAATGACTAAATGAATATGGAATTATGATTTGTGCCTGCCAGGTTTATGGAATGCAAATACATGATTGTTGTGTTTGTGACAACTCCTTGTTGGAAGGTTTCGTCCAAATATATGTTATAGTCAACATATGTTATGTATGTTGACATATGTAATATAAGTGTTTGATAAAATGTCTGTATGAGAAGCTGTTAGATGAACTATACTTAATAAGGTTGTTGAGATAGAATTTCCCAACTACCTTAGTTATATGCATAAATTCCTTCAAGTAGCTGTAATTTAAATGGTGTGGTTTGTGTGAAATACGTATATATAGAATGACATGTTATATGTGTTTCTTTATACATTCAAATGCTATACATGGTTGCAATGGTTGGTGAATGTTGTATGACTATCACATGTACATATTTCTTACATCAGAGTGTGTTTGGGACTATGATATAGTCCAGGCAATCGATAACAGGTCCTGACTAGGTGGCTGAGGTTGTTTTCGCTACGCAGGACGTGTTCGACGAATCCGAGCCGTACTTCGGTTGTCGACAGTGGTTAGGCCACACGGAGTGCTTACGCTCTTCATGTCGATCAATTTAATGTGTGCTCGTATCAGTTGAGCTTATCAAGTAACCCAATTGACCCGATGTATGTTCACCATGTATGGATATTACTGCTTGAACCTAAGGTACCAAACTCACCAGTGGAAACCCCGTTAACCTTGGTACCTCGATCCGCTAAGACTCATGAGCCGGACATGGTGGTATGGGACACTATGGTCGAGCTGTCGGCCTATGCTGGGGCGACAAGCCTCCCCGTAGTGACCAGTGAGCAACACCGCCTCATGAACCGAATACGGTGGTATGAGATACTATATTCGAGCTATCAGCCTACACTGATAAGGTGACGAGCCATTTGTAGTGACCTCGAGCATACTCTGAGCCTGCGTTGAGGTAACGAGTCTTTCGTAGCAACTAGAGTATAAACTAGGCCTACACTGCATCGTGGTGACGAGCCCTTTGTAGTGACTTAGAACCGTAACATCGTATGAGATTTGCTAGGACTGACGACCCTAGAATGGATCATTGTTTGGGAATGATATAAGGGAGGTACCTTAGCTTTCCAATCCTGTTGTATGAAAATGACTAATAAGAACTTGGTAAGCACGCTCATGCACCGCATTGAATGTGTCGTTTGGCATTGGGTAGAGCACTGAGGAAGTCCCTGACATGCGCGACCGTGAGATGAAGATCGCAGAGGGAGTGCAGGCGAGAGCATGCATCATTTATACATACCATTTTTGCATTAATCAGAGTACTTAGGACTGTGTGATTGTATTGCTTTATCATTACTGCTTGACTAAATTGATAACATGTTAACCTTTGCTTTATAGTTTCACTGAGTTGATCACTCACGCCCAAGTTACGGGACAGTATTGTACACACCAACCAGACTCTGTCTTAGTTGTAGGTGGTGGTGATGCCTACGAGGCGGGGCCAGACTTTGAGGATGATGAGGAGGCATTCTCCTACATATAGTTTTCGAGTGGCTTCATGTGAGCCATGTCCTGATCGACGGGGATTTTTGGGATGTTGACTAGATGTCATTACACTTGCTATTTTGTCTTTTTGAAACACACATGAATATTCATTTTTGGTCCATTTTGGAAAGTATACATGTATATATTTAACCTGGTAACATGCTCATACTCTGGAGACTTACAACAGTTTATATATTTTATATATCTATCACAGTTCTTCTGCTTGCGTAATTTAACTGTCTCTGGGGTATGATATACTGTTTTGGTATAATCCCACTCATGTTTAATGCACTAACATGTTTTTAATCATCATTATCTATGTTGCATAAGTAATGCGTTAGAACTCGGGAGTGGAGCTTATGCTCGACCCCCATTTTCAGGGCGTTACACAACACCCATATAAAGTATAATTTATCAAATACTTACTCATACAGACATTTTTACAAACACTTAAACTACACGCTTCGACTTACATGATGTATGTCGACCACAACATGTATTAAGGCAACTCCTTTCACCAAGGAGTTGTCACGCACGCGACCACCATGTATCCACGACGGATAAATATGGCAAGCACGAATACAAATTCCATACTTATTCAGACATTTCTACAAACACTTAGGCTACACACTACAACATACATGACGTATATTAGCCATAACATGTATTAGGGCAAATCCTTTCGCCAAGGAATTGTCGCATATACAACGATCCTATATCCACGATGGATAATCATGTCAAACACGAATCCAAATTCTACACGTATTCAATCAATTCGACAAACACATGGAATACACTATATTCAACATAGTTCATATATATCTGTAAAGTGAATTAGGCATCTCATTTAGCATGTGAAATGGCACCCACGTCAGTTATAAATCATTAACCGGCATTGAAAGCCTTGAAAACCATAACCTAAACATTTATAGTCTGCACCTTACGCCGGTAAACGCGTAACGAATTTAGTTTAGACACTAAGTCTTTGTCAACAGTAGAATGACAACCTATAGCATGAATTAGATTAGTTATTTCATCACTTACACTATCTGAAACCCTAAAACATATTAGGGTTAGGTTTTCTTACCTAAGAACGGGATCGGAATCGCCCGAATAGCGATACAGGAATGGTGGATAAGCATGTGGAACGGCGAGATTGAGTCCCGAGAACAATCTCCCACACTCTCTCTCTCTTTCTCTCTCTTTCCTTCTCTTTTCTCTCTCTTCTCTCTCTAGGGTCTGCAAATTCGTATGTGAAGGGAGAGAGAGGGTTTAAGACCCTTATATAGGCTCAAACGTGAGCTCAATGGCCCCAGGGCCATGGTATACTTAGCTTATAATCAAAACCCATCTGTTTCGGCTCAACGGAGCACTTCTGAAGGCTCCTTTTCTACATGCAGTCGAACTTAAGCTCTCTGACATTGGATCTAGATCAAACTAAGTTTTCGGTCCGATCGGATTTATAGATCGACCGTGGCGGACCAGTTTCAGTTCAACGGTCGTCAACACTCAATCAGGGCTACGAGTACATGGACCAGTGCTCAGAAATTTTCCTGATCCGAGGGTGTATTTGGATCGGATTCTGACGGTCTGAAACCTTAGATTTGGTCCGCAAGTGAACGGCCCAAATCACTTAAATCCGAGTTCATTTCCTAAAGATATTCGCGTTTCTCACACACTCCGCTCCGAGCTCAAGTTGTATATTTCTGGGTATCATTAGGACTTGATTTCTGAGATGGTCGTCAAGTCCAACAAAGCGGTCATAACCGTATGGTTTCGACATAATCGGACTTTTGATACGCGGTCCAGGTCTAATACGAAGTTTCAATGCGCTCCCGAGAGCAACCGGGTTTAGAGATTGTTCCTAGGTTTCAGGGTAATGTAGCGTTAATAGTTCTACAAGTTTTGGGTCTTGCAGTTCGTATTTAAAGCGATTAGGGCTAATTTCACAGATAATCTAGTTTAGCGCTTAGATAATTTCATCTAATTTCTAAAGGATTTAGTCCTGAGTGATTTCTGCCTAAGGTAGTACTCGGGTCTTTGTATGAATTTTTTCGAGACGTTACAATGCAAAAATCACGTCTACGACTGGTCGTGTGGCCACCACGACTGGTCGTAGGACGAACTGCATTTTAAAATTTTAAGCGCGATCAGATAAAACCGTTCCACGACTGGTCGTAGGCACTCACGACCGGTCGTGAGGCCTCCACGACGGTCGTGAGTTGCACACGGCTGGTCGTGAGACACTAAAATTCGTTGCTGGAGTTTAATTCGTAGCTGCAGGACTGGTCGTGAATGAGTCGGCACTGTTCCTACGACCAGTCGAGCAGTCTGCAGGACTGGTCGTAGCTCAACAAAAAAATTCTGAAATTTTGCAATAACTTAAGACTGGCCTTGGAATTTCTTGGACTGGTCGAGCCAGTTCTAGGACTAGTCGAACAAAGTTCAGGACTAGTTGTAGAACAGACCAAACACTTATAAAATGATTCAATTTGAATTATGTATACAAAATGACCTACCCTAAGGTTAATCTAAGGTCTTTCATACCTTGAATGTGAAGTAAGGACTTTGAGACTTCATTTCTTCAGGTGATGGTTAACCTTTGAAGATTATGAAACTTGAGATCTATATACTTGATGTAGCTTGAATTTAGATCTTCTAAAGCTTGGATTTGAATTATACTTCATCTTATACTTTAGTTTTGCGTTATACTTGAGACTTGAACAAGAACTTGCCTTTTGATGTAGCTCCTCAAAGATTCTGAACTTTGAAGCTTACAAGAGTGGACAATGTACTTGACCTTGCATGTCTTAAAGTAGAGCTTCATTCTCAACTTGAAGCATTGTGATGCAGTGCCTTGAACATATATATATTCTCATGCTACACAAGACACATATAGTGTTTTTAGCACCACAAAATTTGACAAACAAAGGAGCAATCAATTATAGTACTTACAAATTCCAATCATGTGACTTGAATCAAGTAAGAGGGCTCCCTGATCTCTAAAGTGGATCCTTGAAAACCTTAGTTACCACCTTTGAATTTGTTAGTTTTAATCACTTTAATTATGATTACTCTTTCAATTATTCATATTTAGTTTTAGTTCTTCATCTAGTTCTAATTCTGGTTAAATTCAGAAGACACACAAGTTCAGTCCCTGTGGATTTGACATCGGTCTCACCGAGATTATTACTACATTACGACCCTACAATTAGGATTGTGAACATTTACCCCCCTTAAACAAAATTCTGTCCCCGAAATTAAATTACTTCTATCATTCTCACTGAATCATTCTATTTAAGTTTTTAATGTATTCCTCGTATGGTAGATATATATGTCTAGGTGCACGTATAATTAGCTACATGAAATCAGGATGCTATAGCCTATATTTACGCCAAACCAAACATAGCAAGAACTAACAAGTGGGATACCACCATGTGTTGGCACACTGGTATGAAAGTAAAGAAAGGAAGTTACTCACAACAAGAGTGAAAATCGTGAGGATCTCAAATACCTTTGGAAGATACATGATTCGCCAAGAAGGTTAGATGCTTAGGACCATACGCATGATTGAAACCCTAGACGTGGTCATGCTCCTTGCAAAACGTGGCAGGCATGCATAAGGCACACTCAAACGGGACACCTTATTATGTGTATTTCAACAAAACCAGCCAAAAATATTTTTTATCCACTGCTTTGATCGTGACTGTTGGATGTGGCCCACTTGATAAGGTCGTTTTCATAGTGCAAAACGTGACTCCGTTATTCAAGCATGTAAAACGTCGCGGTCATTTCTCCAAAATGAGTCTTTTTAGAGACATGGCTTCGAGACTTTAAAAGAGGGATTAGGATTAGGGTTTCTAGATTGAAAAAGAAGAAAAAACCCTCCTCTTTTGCCAATCTTCTTCTCCATTTTCATCTTAAATCAAAACCAGCTTCTTTGTGGGCAAAACAAAACAACAAAAAAAATTGTACGGTGTTGTGTGGTATCCTACGGGTGTAGCTTTTCTATCAACGAGTGCGCGCTGTGTGGAAACATTGTTAGGGAGTTGTAACCCGAGAGATAGCAACGTCGGTGACATTTTGCACCGGTATTCTGCACCGAGGGGCTCGAACTATATCAAAGATAGCGACACATACGCGCCTCGACCCAACGTTCATCTGATCATACTACATACTGAGATCTTCATAACACATGTAGGGTTCCTAAGCACAAATACATTTCTGCTTAATATTTCATCTTTTCTTTTGCGTTACTCCCAATAATTTTGAAAACCAGGATAAGGCACATGGCCATAAAGTGCAACTCTTAAACACCTTAGAATAACACTTGTATGTGTTTCATGTATAGTCTATTTTGAAAGAAATTTAATTCAAGACCACGTTCACTATTTTCTTGTAGTCCAAGCACAATCCACTAAGTAAGATTCAAGACTTTTTGTTATCGTCATTTATACACAAAAGTTTCTTTTTGTTTTTTTCTTTTGCCTACATTTATTTTGATTGAAATAAGTAAAGGATTATTATATGTATTTCAACAAAAGCAGCTAAAATACTTTTTATCTACTACTTTGACCGTTACCGTTGGATGTTGCCAACTTGCCAAGGCCGTTTCCATAGTGCAAAATGTGTCTCTATTATTCAGACATGTAAAATGTTGCAACCATTTCTCCGGAACAAGTCTTTTTCTAGGCGTGTATTCGAGGATTTTAAAAAGGGATTATAGTTAGGGTTTTTGGATCGAAAAAGAAGAAAAAACCCTCCCTTGCCAATCTTCTTCTCCGTTTTCATCTTAAATCAAAACTAGCTTCTTTGTGGGCAAAAGGAAAAAAATCGTACGATGTTGTGTGGTGTCCTACAGGTGTTGCTTTTCTATTAGTGAGTGCAAGCCGTGTGGAATATTGTTGGGGATTTGTATCCTGGAATATAGCAGTGTCGGCAACCTTTTGCATCGGTACTCTACACCTAGGGGCGCGAACTATCTCAAAGATAGTGACACGTACACACCTTGACCCAACGTTCATCTGATCGTACTAGCTACTAAGATATGCATATCAGGTGTGGAATTCCTAAGCACATATACATTTTTGCCAAATATTTCATCTTTACTTTTAAAGTACTCCCAACACAAACACACCTTAAGAGCATGCGTGACGCCTCCTCAGACTATGAACCTGAGCATCGAGAGTAGGAAGTTGTCCATAAATAGAAATACTACCACTTTTGGTAGAATAGTGTCTGGTAGATCTTGAATCCCAGTAAAGGAATATCATACCAAGGCCACTAACTGATCAAAGATCAACTCCAAAAGCTACATAACTTTATGCACGGCCACCAACTCAATCTATAAAAGTGACATAAATTGAAGAGATCTGCGCCTCACGCCAATTCAATCAATTTAACTCTTTTCAACTCACCCTTATACTTCGTCGCTCAAAAACACCTATATCAAATTAGCTTAGTTCAAACCTCTCTATTTCTGCCTAGCACTATGCTGCGGTAAGTTTGGCTTGATTAGTCTTTCTTTTTTTTTTTTAGTTTATGCTTCTGTCCAGCGCGTTGATGTAGCAAGTTGATTTAGTTTAAGTTAAACATGCACAACCCCATCGCCAAATCCCCAAATTAAGTAGATTCAACTGAGATTTGGATATGCTTCATTAATCGTGGGCTAAAATAAGCTGAAAAGATGGAAGGAAGGCATGGATATATAAAATAAACATGAAGGTGGGCCCTACGGTCAGGACTGCACCGTCTTGGGGTGAAGTGTGGCCGCGGCTAATCTGCTTTCATGGCGAGGGATTGCGTGGACATGATCTAAGCCACACATTGCATGGACCTCAGCTTATGGATGTTGTATATAAGGAACACGTACGTGACAAGCACCGGAATTTGAGCAGATTGCTCCCAATTAGTTGTTTGTCGCAAAAAGAAAGGACCATGCTATCTCTATAAAAGAAAATGACACTGCCAATTAATAGAAATAATCCTTCAATTTTATTGATTGAATCAGAGTGATATATATACAGAACTTAAGAGTCCTATATTAGGAAGGAATACAAAATCAAATATACAGCTGTACAAAAGATTATTATAAAAAAAAACCGTATGATTAATCCTATTTTGGCTTTGTAAGCAGTAACAGAAGGCAGAAATCTCGGCATTGACTGGGCTGATTCGAAATGCTAAGATCTGGATTTTATCTTCTGTTGTGTAGCATTATTATTCTCCTTAATACGCCCCCACAAGATTCGGCTGCCATCGGCAAGACCAATCTTGATCCTTAGATATTCTGTGCGCTGCCTGATAGTGGTTTTGGCAAGAGCAATCTTGATCCTTAGATATTCTTAAGCCCATAGATTGCTTTTTTTAATCTACAAACATAATTAGCTTTTGAAGGATCTTTGAACCCCGGGGGTTCACCATGTAAACTGTTTCTGTCATTGACCCATGTAAAAAGGCATTGTTGACGTCCATTTGTCGCAGCATCCAACCATTCATAATAGCAATGGACAGAACAACTCGAATAGTTGCCGGCTTAACAACCGGACTGAATGTTTCTTTATAGTCAAGGCCAGGACGTTGATTGTACCCCTTAGCAACAAGTCTGGCTTTGAATCGCTCCACTGAGCCATCAGCTTTTCTTTTGGCCCTAAAAACCCATTTACATCCGATTGGGTTGCAATGTGTAGGAGCAGGAACTAAATCCCAAGTTCCATGTCGCATGAGAGCGGTTAACTCACTGGACATAGCCTCACGCCATTGTGGGTGAGCTACAGCTTGACTAACACATGTTGGTTCATGGATGATGGAAGGGGATGTTAGTGACAGCATGAATTTGCTTTGGTTTAAAGATGTTGTTCATTGACCGTGTGGTCATGGAATGAGGCCGAGATGGGGGGTTTTCAGATATTATAGTCGGCATTGAAACGGAGGTCGAGGGTATGGAAGATGCAATTAACGGAGATGTATGCGAAGGAATGGAATTAAATTGAATCAATAGATTGAGTCATTGGATTTAAATCTCCAAAACCTAGAGCATCAGATGTGCGTGTGTGATCTAGAACAGGAATGGAAGAGATATTACCTGCAGGTGATGCTCCAACAGCGTCAACCGGTTCCGACGTCACTGGCGGCTAGATTTCGAGAGATGAGGTGCATGGATTCGGTTGAACAGAAGTGGAATTTCTGGAACCTAGGGAAACCGAGTTCGACGAGGGAAGATAGACTATTGGAGATCCAATGGATGGATTAGCATCAGTCAATGGGCCAGGAGTTTTGACTGGGCCTTGATGTTCATCAAACAGGACAGCCGTGACGTGTAGAGCTTGTTTGTAAGAGGATCCATGCACTTGTAAGCATTTTGTGTTTGAGAATATCAAGAAAAAAAGAAAAATGCAAGCACGGACTTAGGCTGCATTTTGTGAGTATATATGGCCTTGTGAAAGGATAACAAAGACACCAAACTTTCTTAATTTAAGATAGTTTGGCCTTTGACCAAACAACACTTCAAATGGTGATTTATTTTCCAAAGAGGAGTGGGATGATGATTATGAGATATGTGGCGGTTTGAAACGCATGAGGCCAATATGTGAGAGGAAGAGAGGCATCTTGTAGTAAGGTGAGTCCGGTTTCCACAATATGTCTATGACGACGTTCAGAGACTCCATTTTGTTGAGGAGTATATGGAGCGGTGGTATAATGACTTATTCCATGAATGGACAAGTATTTTTTTAGACTTAAAAACTCACCACTATTATCCGAGTAGAAATTTCGTATTTTTGATTGAAACCGAGTTTCAACTATATTTTTGAATTGTGGAAAAATAGACAAGACACCCGACTTTGATGACATGGGATAAAACCACATATATTTGGTAAAGTGATCAACAAAAATGAGATAGTACCGAGAACCATCAAGACCGGTAGCATGAGCCGGACCCCAAACATCTGTATAAATGATTTCAAGAGGAGTAAAACTTTTGAGACTAGTTAAGCCAAATGGTTGTTGATGTGCTTTATTGATATTGTAAGAAGTACATGAAGATGGGAAATTTTTGGTGGAAAGCGGAAGAGAAAATAAATTAACAAGTCTTTGAAAAATTTTCATGGAAGGATGACCAAGACACTTGTGCCATCCATCTAATGAAGTTCGTTCATGCACATTAGCAACCATGGTGGAATTTGATGTCCCCAGTGAAGTTGGAAACATGTAGACGCCATTTTCACATGCTCCTCTTAGTAGTATTGCCCCCGTTTTCTGTTCCTTCACAAGAAAAAAAATGGGTGAAATTCAACAAGGACGTTATTTTGTTTTGTGAAGTGATGCACAAAAATTAATTCTTGTGAATATTAGGAACACAAAGTGTATCACGATGGTAGTAGTAGAACGTTTTTTGAGGACAATTTAGGGTTATGAACCAACACGTGAGTGAGACGACAAACCTGTACCATCACCAAGTATTACTTCATCTGTGCCATCGTATTCAAAATGAATGGACAGATTTCCAAGGTCACCAGTGATATTGTGTGAAGCAGGGCAGAATTAAGAAACCACTTGGAGTTCTGAGGATTTGAAGTCGCAACACAGTTTGCACTAAAGTCGGTGGGCTGCAGCTGGGGACATCCTTTTGCCGTGTGACCCAATTGATCACAGTATTAACATTTGGGCTGAAATCGTTTGTGGGCTGAGTTGTATCGGCCCGAGGTCCGGTTGGTCAATTTATGCTCCTTGGACTGATTGTTGCCCAATCAGTTTGAATTAGGATTTCGAAAACCATTGTTCTTGGAAAAATACCTCTGCTGCTGGCCTCCATTTCCTGGTTTATTCGCCGTGAAATTAGCAGCTGCAATAAGCTGTTGTTGAGTGGCCTCCAGGCGACGAAGATAATTGTCATGACCGACAAGGAGATCATGAAGTTCTTCAAACATCAGGGATTTCTCCCTAGCCCGAATAGGAGCGGCAATCTCTCTGAAATCAGGTCCAAGTCCATTGAGAACATAGAGAGTGAGATCATCATCAGAGATGGGATGATCAATGAGTGCTATTTCATCAGCTAATGCTTTGACAGCATAGAGATAGTCTGGGACAGAGCGAGTGCCTCGTTGAATTAAGGTGAGCTCTTCCTTCAATTGCATGGCCCTGGTCCGTGAGCGACTAGCATACATGGTGCTTAATTTATTCTAGGTTGCCTGAGATGTTTTGGCGGTTGCGATAAGTGGGGTTATAGTGGGGGAGGTGGTTGCAAGAATAGCACTCAAGATAAGCTTGTCTTGCCTAACCCATGGGTGTTGGGAGGAGGCGGCGGCAGTGGGTGTACCATCAGGGGGAGGGCACTGTAAATCCCCAGTAACGTAGGCCATTAGGTCATACCCAATTAACAGTGCTTCAAATTGAGCACGCCATTGAGGAAAAGTGGAGGGAGTAAGCTTCTCATTAATCTGGGCAGTAATGTTGAAGACAACCAAGGGATTTTCAGTGGTGGAGGAAGAAGGAGCGTCTGTTGCGAAAGACATGGTTTGAATTTCGGATCTTGATCTCGTTAGAGGTAGGTGCTCTGATACCATATAAAAGAAATGCACACTGCCAATTAATGGAAATA
Organism: Magnolia officinalis; assembly: GCA_021015155.1. Classification (NCBI taxonomy): domain Eukaryota; kingdom Viridiplantae; phylum Streptophyta; class Magnoliopsida; order Magnoliales; family Magnoliaceae; genus Magnolia; species Magnolia officinalis. Next base: position 53,708,182 of record JAJHSJ010000011.1, read on the forward strand.
ATCCTTCAATTTTATTGATTGAATCAGAGTGCTATATATACCGAACTTAAGAGTCCTGTATTAGGAAGGAATACAAAATCAAATATACAGTTGTTACAAAAAGATTATTATAATAAAAAACCGTATGAATTTAAATCCCCTTTGGCAGTAACAGAAGGCAAAAATCTCGGCATTGACTGGGCTGATTCGAAATGCAAAGATCTGGATTTTATCTTCTGTTGTGTAGCATTATTATTCTCCTTAATAATCTCATGAGTCCATCAGTCATGCACCATCTAATGGATCGATTGGAGTGGTTTGTTTGATGCCTTGGAGGACACTGGGTCCCATGGAGTAACGGTTTAGGTAAGGCAGGGTAGCAGCTCAGTCTATGAGTCCCTGATCATGGGTCCACTTCTATGTATGTGTTGTATATCATTTTATCTCTTTTATTAGATCATTTTAGAGCAAAATTTCAGGTGGACCACATGAATTCTCACGTTAAAAACTTCCTAGGGCTACAAAAGTTTGGACAAAGCTGCTATTTGTATTTTCCCTTCATCCATCTAGGTATCCTGCCAAACTTTATCAACAGGTCATATGGCAAATAAATATTAGAGTACGCTTGAGAAGATTTTAATAGTGGGCATTCAATCGCCACTGTTTTTTGTGTTCCGGTTTAGCAGCTACAAAAGTTTTGGATCAAGCTGTTATTTAAATTTAATTTCCATCTAAATTTGTATGACCTTGTCAAGATGTTGGATAGAAAATAATCATTATTGTGGGCCCTAAGAAGGTTTCAACGGTGCGTGTCATTGTCCCCACCGGTTCCCATGGCGTGGTCAACTTGATCTTCAGATCTAGTTATTTTTTGGTTGGTTACTTAAAATGAGTTGGAAAAACCAATGGACAGTGTAGATGACTCACATCGTCCAACACATCATAGACCACCGCTGGCGGCATTGGCAACGCCACCAAATACTGGTCCTGTACGGTGCGAGACTCACGAAGTGACATCACCAAGTTATGCAAACTTCATTAGGATGTATGTGTTGCATTCAGGATGGCCGTCCATCTGGAGATATCATTTTAAGGCATGAGGCAAAGAATGAGGCAGTTTGAAAGCTTTCGTGGCCTTTAAAACTTTTTAACGTTGGCGTTACTCTCCCCACTATTTTCTGTGGTGGGTCCACTGGAGCTTTGGATATGACTCATTCTTTGAATGTTATCTTAAAATTATCTCTCTAAATAAATGAACGTGCGTGAATACAAAACATACATTATGGTGGGCTCACAGGACTTGGTGATGTCACTTCAGTGGCAGTCTCCCTACTCAACCTGTCAGTAGCCAATCCCGTCCCTTCTTCCGGCACTCTCACTTGCTCGAAATGCACGCTCTCACGCACGTGCATGCTCCACTTGGTAACGAATCACGAGCTTCCACTCCACAATTAGACTTTGACTTTTTGCTGGGAGAGGGATATTGGTGGATCATGACCTACTTTCTGTTTTTTTAAAGCCCACAAAATATATATAATCATGACTGTTAATCTAATATTAACCTTCATTATATGGGCAATGAATAATGATTACATTAAGCTGCGAAGATTGATATTTAGACAGCGATAGTTGGATGTGAGTATCATTGATCTGACTCGTTAGTTCAATTATATTTTATTAAATATAAATCATCCAAACTAAATGATGTGTTAAGTCCGGTTTTGATTATTTGAATACTTTCCTATGTCGGTCCCGGGTTGATAGTCTTGGATGGACACTATTTCGGTAGTGACCTCTACAGCACCGAGCTGGGTGCTCGTTGGTGCTGTAAAAGTGCCATAGGCCTCACCATGATGTATATATTTTATACGTGTCAATCATCCTTTTCCATCTTATTTTAATGCATGATCCAAAAATGAGGTAGATCCAAAACTCAGGTGGATCACACCATATGAACATAACAGTAATTCATCACTCACCGTTAGAAATTTTCTAGGTTACATTGTAATGTTTATTTGGCATCCAACCTATTGGTTAGGTCACACAGATTTGGATTAAGGGGAAATAATAAGTTTTTAATGGCAGGCGTTCAATCACCATCGATTTCAAGTGGTGTGGTGTGGTTCACTTGAGATTTGGATTTTCTTTATTTTGGTGTTATGCTATAAAATGAGATGGAAAAATGTATACACGGCGTGATGAAATATATGCAAAATGGTGCAGCTAGCAGAGCACTGTATTGGTCTGGATACGAGAGGGGTCGCTATGGAATCTCAATTGGTCTGGATGATATATATTCTCATTGTGTCGTGTATAGGATGTTTTGAGCCATACATCATGTGGACTTAACCATGTATTGGGAAGCGGATTACGTGGTGCCTTGCCTCCACAAAAAATTGGTCCAACATGGGGTTGTGTGGGGCCCATCATGATGTATGTTTTTTTTTCTAAATCTTTGTTGTTCATCCCTCTTTTAGATCATCATTTAAGGGTACGAGCCCAAAAATGAGGAAGATCCTATTGCAGTTCAATCAGCTATAAAGCCACACTTGTTAATAAATGGCTTGTATTGGATAAACCAATGCAATTATTATAGTATTGGGCATACTAGGGTTGTACTCAACTCGAGTTTGATCAAGTGCTTGCGACTCTAAACACCAAATTGGTAGTAAGATCAAACTTACCGAGGTAAACTTGACTATATAGCCACCAATGTATAATGATTAGACAATATATAAGGAAATGGTTAGTCCTTTTGAACATGATCATTTTGCCGTAAGCAAATAACTTTTTTTATAATGATAATAAACTATCTTGAAGTTTCTCAGTAATGTAATAATTGATTATTAAAATTTAAAAATAAAGATTGATTGTTGACTTTATTAACTTATAATGAAGACCAATATAATCGACGAGAATATAAAATAAATAGAGAAAAATAAATAAAAGATAAATACATGTGATCACTTGTGTGGACAAACAATTGAAGTAGATAATCAACGGGATGTGGTCAATATGATTTTCCAAGTATGGACTCAATTGATTATGATCCAGCGATGGTGGGTTATAGATATTTACACTATTTTTATGCACACTACAATAGTGAGCTGGACAACAATGATCTAAATTATGATAAGTTTCTGACTTTGTATAGTGAGGTTGAACAAAAGTTGAGAAACTAAAGTTAAAACTAAGATATGGCAATGCTATATTGTGAGAGGTTGTGTGATGGCTCAGTTGGTATCTTAAGTCCTTCGTCGGGTGCTTTTAATATACATTGGGAGAGATCATCTAAAGTGATGTGTCATCGAAGGGAGCGTGATCAAAAGATATCCTCGAAGTGTGAGTAAGATTTCATTTGTCCTCATTTGTACAGAGCATCGACATGTGACGGTCTCTCATTGGTCTATGTGGATGCATCAAGATAAGTGTGACCACACCAAAAGAAGCAACCGTGAGAATGATGCCCACTATTGAAACATTCTTAGGGCTCATGACGATGTTTATTTGCCATGCAACCTATTCACAGGGTCACATCAAACTAGGTTAAGGAAAAAAGACATTTGAGCTTCATCCACAGCAATTTTGGCTCTCCAAAGTGGATTGGCTGGTGTACCACACACCATGGCCCGGTCGGTGTGTTTATGTCACCAAGTTCTGTGGGTCTCTCATCATAAGGTATGGGTTATATTCAAACTATTGGTACCCACCATAAAGCTTGAGCCAAAACATAAGACAGATCCAAAAGTCAAGTAGGCTACACCGTAAAAAAAAAAAAAAAAAAGCAGTGGGGTATTGAACATCTACGGTTGAAACCCTTGTAGGGTTCGCATAAATTTTGGATCAATATGATTTTATTTTTCCTCTTCATTCAAGTGTGTATGACCTTATGAACAGATTGGATGGAAAATAAATGTTATAGCTGGCCAATGAATGTTTTTAGGGTGATAATCGTTGTCCCAACCATTATTTTGGTGTGGTCTACTTAAGCTTTTGATATAACTCATTTTTTGGATCAAGATTTAAAATGATCTCACCAAATGTTGAAACGGTGCGGATATGATAAACACATTATTGTGGGGCTACATAACTTTGATCTCCTTTGAACCGTTCATGTAACTTAAAACTCGAAAGAATGTCAGCGGTATTCTTCTCATGACAGGTACCCGACACCAACTAGGTTGGTGGTGTGTGTACCCCAGCCAATCCGTTTCCGTGGCACTCAGGAAGTTTTTAATTGTGTGTCGTTGATTCCTCGTTATGTTGCCCACCTGCCTCATTTCGTTAATACCCTAAAAAATAATATGAAAAAAACCCATACATCAGGCAGAGCCCCTTATTCGACCGATTCCATCAGTAGGTAGGACCCAATCCGCTTCCAACGTATTGACCCTCGAACTAAATATTTATTTGACTAGACTATTTTAACTATATAATAAATGGGTGTTTTCTCACCTAACAGTAGACGTGGCTAGCTTTTGTCGTTTTGTATGACACCAAGTAAACGGTTAGAACCATCCAAACAACTGTGATTTATGGAAGAGAAATTTAAGACGGTAGATCCCACCTTTTATCCAGCTGTTTTTATGACAGAAGACAAACTTTGTTTTGCAACTTAGACATGTACGTGAGGAGACCGACTTTCAGAACGAAAGTAACCCTCAAACGGATTGGGTACCCCCGCTTGTCACCAGCCAATGGCAGATGGTTAGTGGTCTGTGGGCCCCACCATGATGTATATTTTTCATCCATGTCGTCCATATACTTTTCCAGATCATTTTATGGTATGAGACCAAAAATGAGGTATATCCAAATTTCAAGTGTACCACATTACAAGAAACAGTATTGAATGAGAGTCAACCATTAGAAACCTTTAGGGGGCCCACTGTGATGTTTGTGAGAAATCCTCCCCGTCTAAGTTCATTCATAGGGCCACAAAGACCTGGATGAAGAGGAAAAACAACTTTCATAATGATCCAAAACTTCTTTAACCCCTAAAAGGGTTTCAATGGTAGACGTTCAATTCCCCACTACCTTTTAGAGTATGGTCCACTTGATAGTTAGATCTATCTTATTTTTCGTCTCAAGACTTAATATGAGCACACCAAATAGATGGACGGTTTGGATATACACAGACCTCATGATGGGACCCATATAAGCAACACAACATTAAAAAAAAAAAAAAAAACCACAGACTGTAGCGGCACTGCCGCCCGCATATTATGGCTACGGTTATAATCCGTAGCCATAGTGTATCGACAATTATGGTTTTTTAGGCAAACTCGCTGGCCAGTTCTGAACTTTTTCGATAATATTGAAAGCCTTTCGATATATCGAAGGATCTATAGCTACGGATTATAACCGTAGTTATAAATGTAGTCTATGCCAATCCATGCAAATTTTATTTTTATTTTTTATTCTATTTTTTTATTTTTATTTTTTTACATGGAGAACTTTATTCTACCTATAATATTCTCTAATACATATTTATATAAATATGTATATAAAAGCATATAAAAAAAGTTCTCTCTTTTTTTCATTTCTTTCTTTATTCATTTAACAAGAATATCTTCTAAACCAAAATTAGTTACTTAACGTACCCTATATGATTTTAGGGTAGGAGAAGCTACTTTAGCCAACCAACCCGATTAATTTTCAAGATTCCATCAAGTTAATGGTCGAAAATCCATTTCATTCACTTTGCGGTCAATTTCATTCATTTCATTTACTTCGCGATCAATTTTATGTTTGCCCCGCTCAATTTTCAGTTTGCCCCACTCAATTTCTAGTTTGCCCCGCTCAATTTTCAGTTTGCCCCACTCAATTTCATGTTTGCCCTGCTCAATTTCTAGTTTGCCCCGCTCAATTTTCAGTTTGCCCAGCTCAATTTCTAGTTTGCCCCACTCAATTTTCAGTTTGTCTCGCTCAATTTCTAGTTTGCCCCACTCAATTTCTAGTTTGCCCAATTTTCAGTTTGCCCCACTCAATTTCTAGTTTGCTCCGCTCAATTTTTCCGTTTGCCCTGCTCTCAATTTCTAGTTTGCCCCGCTCAATTTCATGTTTGCCTCACTCAATTTTCAGTTTGCCCCACTCAATTTCATGTTTATTCTGCTCAATTTCTAGTTTGCCCCGCTCAATTTCACGTTTTGCCCCGCTCAATTTTCAGTTTGCCCCCTCAATTTCTAGTTTGCCCCGCTCAATTTCTGTTATGGTGGGCCTTATAAAATTTTTAACAATAAAAATCAATTTTCCGAAGCTCTTTGTAGTGTGGTCCAGTTGATCTTTGGATATGATTCTTTTTTTATATATATAATGCTCCCAAATGATCTCGAAATATGGATGAACGTTGTGGATATAATAAATACAAAATTGTGGGGCCCATGTAACTTTGATCTCCTTTGAGTGGGGCGAACATGAAAATTGAGCTGGGCAAATTAGAAATTGAGCGGGCAAACTAGAAATTGAGCGGGGAAAACATGTAATTGAGCGGGGCAAACATGTAATTGAGTCGGGCCAACGAGAAATTGAGCGGGGCAAACTAGAAATTGAGCGGGGCAAACTAAAAATTGAGCGGGGTAAACTAAAAATTAAGCGGGGCAAACATGGAATTGAGCAGGGCCGTCCATCGGTTTTTTCCATCTAATATAAGGGGTTGAGCCCCAAATTGAAGCATATCAAAATATCAACTGGATTATACCACTGGAAACAGTGGGCATAATAATTT